>WBMW01001318.1:430891-548990 GCA_013396635.1 Penelope pileata
TTTTGTGGGTTTGTGTTTTGTTTCACAACTTCCCAGCTTTCATGTAGGTAGGGATCGAGCCACGCTGCGTGAGCCCTTCAAACCTCTTGTAGGTGTAATTGAGGAAAACCCAGTCTTTGGATTTGTAGTCAGGTTCCGTCGTGTTTGGCACTAGAATTCAGATGCAAAAGTAAAAACAAAACAAAACAATTAAAAACAGCGTTGCTTCTGAGAAGTCTTCACACAGCACTGGCATAAGCAGTCCTGAAATCTTATTTCCCCACTCATCAGAAATTCCTTGAAGAAATCCTGTTCCTAACCAGGTCAGCTGCCTTTTGTCAATGATCTGAGAAGAGTTACAATTTCAGCAAGCATCTCTGAAGCAAAAAAGGTTGTTTTTGTTTGTTTGTTATTTTCTTCAGTGTATGTATATACCATAAGAGGTTTCCATACGTTGGGAAAACCCTCTAAAACCATCATGGCATAGACCATTAATAGAAATACTGTGTTTAAGATGCTCCACGCACAGCAAATGCGGGTACACACAGTGTTATCCTCACCAGAAACAGAAGAAAAAATGTATCCAAGTTCTCCCAAGAGAACGGCGCACATCAAGCACGTGTTCCTCTTCAAGAACCTCTGCCCCACTTAAGAGTTTCTGCGAGGCTCGTACAGCCAGCGGGAGACCTGGTCACGTTTCATCTGTGAGCAGCCCACACAGCTGCTGTGCTGAGCACTGACAGGCGCCGCACTGGGCTCCTATATTTAGCACTCAGGTCGCTGCTTTTCGAGTTCTACAACAGCATTTGCAACACTGGGTGCCAAAAACACTGACATCCAAGTGAGTATTTGGGTATCTCGATGTGCATGAACATTTTCAGTAACATGGTGTGTTTGTGATGCCAAAACCAATACAGGAGTACTTGGCGTTACCTAAATACGGAGTTAAACAGCTAATGGGCACTGGAGACCAATTGCTTTTGCAGTAAAAAGACAAATTTCTTTGCCATTAAGTAAAAGCCGTCTCAGAAAAAAACAGCTTTGCGATAATTCTTATGGTCGTTAGCACACCTACACTTATCTGCCCTCAATTAATCACTGTTATACATCTGTCTACCTTTAACCCATTAATAATTCACTGAAACCAGTGGAAACTAGAGGATTTGGCATGGCAGCGAATCAGGCCTCCCACATGCAAGAATTTCCCATTACTTCATAATAGAAATTAATACATAAAAAAAAAAGACTTAAATGATTTTTAGAGCCACTCAGGCTCATGAATCACTGTATTAAATTATAATGTCTAAAATTTTTTGCCCAAAAATACATTGTTTATGTTTAGCATAAAACTAAAAAACTTGTGAAGAGACCAAAAGCAAATCAGTGCAGACTGTTTTTAATCAAACTTTGTTTAGAGTACAGTAGAAAACTGTACTGTTTTTGATGTCCACTATATATGCAAATCATTTTTACTAATAAACTTACTACAACCTTTTTGTCCCCAAGGTTTTAAGGAAGTAGAAGCTATGACAGATCATAGGTTTACATTTATTTTTGAAAGAAAATCTCTAGATCAAGCCTGTCTATTAACTTGACTAGGATATCAGAAAAATGGATATGAACAAAAACAAACGAATGCACAGAGCATTCCAGCAAGTTACAGATAGAAATTTAGAATTTACAATGGCAGTCTCACCTGGCTGTAAAATATCAGATTCAGGAAATTCATCAAAGTTGGACGTATCATCAATACTTTTGATTTCTATAGGGATTGCAGCTGGTCTTTCCCTGTAAATAGGCACAAATGCCAGAATAGTGAATATTAGGAAAAACACATGAAGCTCCAGTTTTGTTTCATTTAGCTTTTACTGTTGCAATATCCTTTTAATTCAAAGGGGAAAGGTTCCATTGGCTCTATGAGAGATGCATCTGACCTATGCATTGTCTGACATCACGGGAAGATTTACTGGTTTCCTATCTCACACGAGCATCTTCTTGGCAAACTCGGGGAAAACATGCTTTTCCATTAGCTGAAACAGCATTCCATACTCATCTGCCATATAGCTATCATTGTGATCTCTGAAGTCACCAAGAACCGCTGTGGCTGCCTTCATTCCACAGACCCAGCCTACCCAGCCGAGCAGGATTTTACTTGCATTTGAAGCCATTAGACATGTTGCTTACAATTCCAGCTCCCATCAAGCCTGGAATTCATCCAAATACCTTTCAGCTGGAGCTCTTATTTCTGATGCCAGCATCTCTCATCCAAAATGAGCTGACTGACATGCTGCTGCTTTACTAGCTTCATCATCAGCCAGTCCTTTAAAAAGTTTTAAGGAAGCTTTTAAAGTTACTGAAGCGATCTATCCCACAAAAGCATTCAAACTGGAACACAGCACTGTGGGAAAGTTATTAATTTACAACTGTAAACTTATTACAGCTGTAATTATTACAATTAAACTCACTTCTGGGTGGAATGAGGAAACTTTTTTTTGCCAGATTGCCAAATGTGGCACGAACAGAGACGTCATTGCTCTTGCTGCTTATTAATGTCTCCCACACTGACAAGAGAAGTTAAATGAAGCTTTCCACACCAGAGGAAATGAGAAGAGCTGGACAATCACATGCCTGCTGTATAGATTTTCACGTGCAGAAACACAGTATTACTGGAAGAGTCATCCTGGGCAATCTGGGTATTTCTGAGGCATCTCAAGACAGTAAAACTCTGATCAGATCTACGAATGCCAGCACAGCCCAAAAACTTTGGCTGTCAATAGGTGCATTTCAAAATGAGAGATAAATTGAAAAGAATTATTCTTGCCATCACAGTGCACAAAATTCTTGCTTTCATGGCTTCTATACTTTCTATAATATAGATATTAAATATATGTACCTGATATGTCCCCAGTCCACTCCTTCAAAAAATGGATGACTTTTTATTTCCTCTACTCCATTACTACCAATTCTGTTTTCTGAGTCTGTACAAAATCTGAAAAGGTGGAAAAAATAAAGAGAATATTACAATAAATGCAGACAGAAGCAAAAATGAATAAAAGTGTCATGGTATCCTATATCAGGGATTTGAGCAATCTCTTCAGAACTGCTGCGTTTCCTGGTTAATGCAAAAACAGCCCATTGCTTCTAGGACAGAAGAAGAAACAGTAGAAGCAGAATACTGTTGACATTCCCAAAACAAAAGGCCACGATGACACCTTTTCTAAACAGTGGCATTCCCATTTTCAAGTTTAGTGAAAAGTTACAGCATTTTTTTCCTCCCCTGTGCTCTGTTTCTCCTGATGCAATGGTACAAATCAAGATCATTACACCTTACTCCTTCATGTTAATGAAGGCAAAATGGCAAAAGGAAAATTATACATGACTTTAAGATATAAAAATTCATCAGGGACGGTGACAGAGAAGAAACCAACTTTCCCTCCAATCTCGAGCTTCCTTCTTGTAGAACAGAGTTAACCTAATGGAAGGTGACTATGCCCGAGAGAGGGGTCAGAAGCGAGTTTTTGTTACTGACCTTAGAATTAAATCTTTTGCTTTCTCTGAAATGGGCACCTCTGGAGGAAACACCAAAGTTTCTTTCCAGTTCATAACTTTCCTATAAGTTTCTTGTGGTGTTTCTGAGCAGAAAGGTGGATATCCTGCAGAAGCAAGAGATTAAAAAAAAAGTGAGCAAGTGCACAACTGCATTTACCTGCACTAGACAGGAGATCAGACTGGGTGAACTAACAGACCCGGTTACCTTCGAACCCTCTGAATGATTCTTAGGTTGCAGTCTTTAACGTACCTATTAGCATTTCATACATAATCACTCCCAAAGACCACCAGTCACATAGTTTGTTGTACCCAGTCTGCATAAATACTTCTGGTGCAATATAATCTGGGGTCCCAACAGTAGAATATGCCTGGAAAAGAAAGAAAAAACTCTTTAAAAAATGAATACTATAACTTTACACTTTGCAAAACCTTTTTCTAGGGATTCAAATATAGTATCTTGTTATTTGGATGGACAAGAATGCTGAATTTGACAATTCAAAATATACAAAATCCCAAGAACATTATTCTACACGAGTAAGCACAGATGCAGAGAGAATGCTGAACCTTGAAAGTAATTGGAAATCACCTTCCTAAACATGAAGAAAAATAAAAAAGTTCCAAAACTTGCACTGAGATCTTTGCAAACTGCTGCTCAGTAAAAATCACAAGCAGGGCTGAAACTCTGAAAATCCCACAGCTGACAGGCGCTTTAGTTTGATTTAATTAATGCCAGAATGCCCTTTATTACTTGGCCATTCTGCACTATAAACCCAGGCTGCACCACTCCAGTGCCTTTCCATAATATTCCCTGAGGTAGTCACAGCTCTGAAAACACAGATGAAACAGTCCGGCTGGTTGCTGTCCTGCTCTTCCCCCGGTCTCGTGAGCTATTCCACAACCAGAACCACAAGACCACCTTGATTTAAATAGAATTTTGGGAGCTTGAAGAGAGCTACATCTATAGGAGATGAAGGCCTTCCAGATTTAAAAAACATAAAGCAGAAGCATTAATGCCCAGTTTTTATTTAATGTTTTCTGTAAATTGTTTAAAAAGACAAAAAAAATTATACATGACTTTATTAACTCACCAGCTGCCGCCTGTTTTTCTTCCACGTTTCTGCTTTTCTCTTGGAGTTCATATTCTGAAATGCTAATTTAGAAAATACTTATTAGATATTAAATGCATTTCTAAGGCAGAAGACTGATAACATTCTGTTTTCAAATAATAACTGGTTTATATCTTTAGAATGCTTTTTTTTGTGAATTAAAACTTGATCGTCACTGGAGACAGGGAAAGAACAATGAATAACTACTGTGCAATTTGCAGCTGGGAATCACATAAGTAGCACACGTGATCAGCAATTACAAATTAGTATTTCTAGAAGTTTTACAGATTGCTCTGAGACCAGCAACCCTTATGGGTTGCCGCTGGTGGTGTGTATTCAGATATGGTATAGAACGTGGCAATGTTTTTTAAACAAGAGAAGAATCCAAGAAGAACTGCAGAAAAGTTTTTATGACTATGCAATAAAATCCTGATGTGTAAGCACTGCTGTGGCAAACAGATGAGCAACTTTACTCTTTTAAGGTTCGATGCGATTGTCACTGACCTCAGCAAGCCAGCACATGAAACCCATGTCCAATCTGAAAGTGTTACTGTAACTTCAGTAACACTGTTATGAAAAAAGCATTGCAATACAGATACTTTATGTCTATTTGTGCCTATATACAGGCCTACAAAAACACACTAGCACTGCAGAAAGCATAATTTCTTTCCTACAAAATGCTTCCATGTCCAGAGAAACGTGCATTTCCAGTTTTCCAACTCCATGCTCTCAGCTTGACTAATCACGCCTAACACAGCAGAAATAAAACATGATGTGGTACAGCTGCAGCTCAGAGCTATTTACGTGTTTATCTAGGACACCTTATACTTACAGAAGTCACTTGGTGGGTTGTGTGTAAGGTTCCTGTAGAACTCAGTTCTGTGAGCTTTCTTTAAACCCGTGCATAGCCCAAAATCAGACAGTTTTACATGACCCTAAGAAACACCAAAGATAAAAACATAATTTAGAAAGGTAGTGCACAAAAAAAAAAAGGCAGTTCTCATAACTGCACTTCCCTTCTTAGGGGATGTGAACAATGGATTTGCACAGGACTACCTTAATCCAGGACAAGCAAGCAAACAGTGAGTGAATCTTCAAGTACTGGGAGAGTGTGTTTTCTCTAAAAAGGGCATCATAATTCCTGGGAATGATTGCATCTGCAACAGCTGAGGACAGCTACTTTGCCTGGTTTTGTTTTGAACTAGGTACTGCTGGGAAAGCCTCCAGGACAAAATTCTTTTGTTTTGTTTTGATGGTGACCTGGTTTTAAGCAGGTTTCCAGAAATCAGTGCTAGGTAGTCTACAGACTTGTGTATGATGCTCAGTGGGTCCCTTTCACGGTTCACTCCGGTCAGCCAAGCAGACAGACTGGTCCCACTCACGAGTGGATAATAAAACAAATGAGATAACTGCAGGAACTGAACTGATTACGTAGTGTTGTCTGAATGTTCTGCGCTTTCATTCTTCCTGAAGTAACTAAATATACCAGTTTTTCATGGGTATGAATACGAGCATCTGGACACCCCAGGTGGGTCTTCTCACATTTAAAAGGCTTCCCAAATACAAAAAAGAAAAACAAGCAGAAAACAAACAAAAACAACAAGATATATGTGTATATATATATATATATACACACACACTTTGTTTAAGTATATTGGAATTTTACAAGAAACAGACAGTGGCCGTTTTCTGCTTTACTGTGGCGAGTTTAAATCAAGTGTGGCACTACTGGCTCCCAGTGATTAGCACGGCTGTGAATGGCGCTACCTACAGACTGAGATGTTTAAAGCAGGGGCAGTTTACATGCACATTACATGCCTTAGCATCCAGCAGGAGGTTATCTGGCTTAATATCTCTGTGGATGAATCCCAGCTGGTGAATAGCATCTATGGCCAACACAGTTTCAGAAATGTAGAACTGTGTCTCCTCTTCTGATAAGGTGTCTTTCTTCATTAACAAGGTCATCATGTCACCTAATCAAAGAGAAGAAAATACAGCGTATAAATCAGAACACTTTAATCACAAATTCTATGTGAAAACCCCAGTAGATTCCAAATTTTACCTTGTAACTGGCCTTGTAGCTACTAATTATAAAACTATTACTGCAAGGACCTACAAACCCAACATATTTTTTCAATAACCTGGATGTAGAATTGTTGCAAATGCTAAATAGGAGCTGCAATTGGATAGCCTTGAAAGATACAGCAAACTGGAATGCATAATACACGTATTGCAGAAAAATGGTTCGAGCAAGAGCTACGTTTTACTGTGTTTGGCTTTGTCAGTAAAAAGCAGAATATAAAACTAGAATTACTACTTAACCCAAGTCTATTTCAACATCTTCTCACAACTCTTTTCCCCTTCCCCTGCATATCAGAAAGGTTAAATTACTGGGATCTCGTTTAAAATAGCGTTAAAATTTGCACTATCAGAAGTTACACAGCATGGTTGTTTCTACAGTTTTAGAAAGCTCACAACAAAAGCTAATTAGTCCTTATATCACTTTGCAACACAACATATAGCTTACCTCCAGGTAAGAACTCCATGATCAGGTAAAGATTTCTTTTATCCTGAAAACTGTAGAACATTTTCACTACCCAGGCTCCATCTGCTTCAACCAATATATCTCTTTCTGCTCGGATATGGGCTACCTAAAATATTTTTAAAAAATATTTTTATTACAGAACAATTCAATTGTTTAATGGTATTTAAATTTAAATAATGCCATCCTATGTATATTCCTAGTTCTACAATATTTTTTTATGATCTTTAACAAATAATATTGTTAAACAAATTGTTAACAAACAAATATTTTTCATACCTTTTTCACTCCCATTTGTCATAGTTTTTACAAGATCCTACAAAGTCCTCATAAAATACCCAGCAAAAACCCCCAGAAATCAACTCAATGTTGAACATAACTATTTCCATAACTTCACAGAAGCAATCTGTAGAAACACAATACATAGCTCGTGGAGCTTTCTGTTTGTTGGGCAGAACTGAAAAAGCTGGTGGAAAACTGCGATTCCATTTTTACTATATCCTAACATGAACTAAAAGCATTCAAAACAAAATAAAACAAAAACTCTCAAACAGTCAGCTCTGCAAAGTAGTATCTACTGCAAACTCAGTTAAAAATTTAATGTGCAACTCAGCATGCAAATACTGGCAAAATTACTGAAAACAACAACAACAACAGACTTTGCCTTAAAAAAGCAAGAACTCAAGGAACTGATATAGCCACCACTGCTGCTGATATTGATCCTGGGCAAGCGAGTTTGGGAATGTCTGAGCACGGTCAGGATATTCCAGTCCCAGCTGAGTCTTTGAAAAACAAGCTAAGAGCTGCTACACCATGAATTCACTGGAAACTAAGGGTACTGGAGACTGCAGAAGGGTGCGTGCTTTACTAAAACGTATCCTTGTGGAGGAGGAAAATGAAAAACATATGTATGAAAAAGTATTTCTTGACAGCTGTTAAGATTTTCATGTTTCAAATACCAGAAAGCAACTTCTGGATAGAAAATATGTACTGTGTGCCACTACTCCAGCTTCAAGGAATACTTCCAATAAGCAGCAAGCAAAGTCTCCTGCATCTCTTCCCCAATTCCAGTACCTTTCTGATGCATCTTTTTCCAAGGGCGATGAGTTCCCTCCCTGTAGTAGATATTCCAACTCATTTAATTTACCTAGCCATATCTATTCTGTGTATTCTCATTAAAATATATTTCTTTCCACCCTCTGTTCTTCCATTTCTCAATGTAGCGATAAGCTACACAATCAAAACCTTGCTTAAAAAACAGCCAGAGAAATCTCCCAGTGCCACCACGCTTGAAAGTCTTCACTTTCTTGTATTTGCATCCTGTGACGCTTCCCACTGCAGAAACCAGGCAATGGAAGTTACAGCAGATAAATACTCTCCGGGGGAGCTTACAGTCCCAGTCCAAATGCAGAGTCTGAGCTGAGCCTCCTTGCCACACCCAGTTATGAAATGGGGGCAGGGCTTCAGCCAGCGGGCCACACATGTCCTGCCTGCAGGGCACAACCTGATGCTGCTCTGGTTCCCTGTTTAGAGCACAGGGCTGGGGAGACAGAAAGCCTGTGCTAGATGGTCTCACAGGTCTTTTCCAACCTCAATGATTCTGTGATTTTGTGAAAAGAAGAAGAGGTACCAGTACCACTACAGGGAAACATAATAAGAACTAAAGATGGGGCTTGGCCAGGTTAAGGGAGATAGAATCATAGAATGGCCTGGGTCGGAAGGAACCTTAAAGGTCATATAGTTCTGTTCTCCCTGCTGTGTGCAGCATTGCCACCCACTGGGTCAGGCTGCCCAGGGCCCATGCAGCCTGGCCTTGAGCGCCTCCAGGGATGGGGCACCCACAGCTTCTCTGGGCAGCTGTGCCAGTGCCTCATCGCCCTCTACATGTCTAACTTCTCTGAATTTCTTCTGAATGTCTAATCTAAATCTCCTCTCTTTCAGTTTAAAACCATTCCCCCTTGTCCTGTCACCACACTCCCTGATGAACAATCCCTCCCTAGCTTTCCTGTAGGCTCATTTAGATACTGGAAAGCCACGATGAGGTCTTCCCAGAGCCTTCTCTTCTCCAGGCCAAATAACCTCAGCTTTCTCTAGCTACACTTTCGCTTGAGACATGTTCACTTGATTACTTTTCTTTGTAGCACTAAAGAGCTTTCTGTGTTCTATCTGGAATTCACAGTGAATTCTTGATTCAAAAGCAAACAAAACAAAACAAACAAAAACCCAACATCTAACTAGAAAGCAAAGCAAAAGGAAAACAAAGCCAAACAATGAACAACATGACACCTGCTGGTATCTGATCACCAAGAGGAAACATCATGCATTCTCAGTTTTTACTTCAGCACAATATTGCTTTTCAAGAAGTACTTTATTTGAAATGTAATTTTACAGATTAAGTGCTATAAGGCATGCATTGATAAAAAGAAGAGATAAAAAGAAAAAAACCACCATCTTTATCACTGTTCCAAACTGGCTGGAAATAAAACATTTAAAAAAATGCCGTTACATGACCTTATTTCTAACTCCTACTTTACAGTGAGGTAGCAACTCCACAGATGTCTTGGACTGCAGTTCAATTTTTGGGGCTACAGAAGTGGAAAATACGACCAGATAGTACCAGCCAAAGACAACTTTGGCAATTTTCTAGGCCATGTAACTTTGAAATCTAGGGGACTTATACAACACAAACCTGTTCTTTCTCCAGCATATCTGCTTTTCGTAGTATCTTCATTGCATAAATATGACCTGTATCCTTCTTCTGAACAAGACGTACCTTTAAGGAGAAAAACAACCCGATCAGTTTCATCTGCCCCGATGTGGAATCTACAGAAGGCTCTAAATCAGTGAGCATGGACAGGGTCTTTTTTGAAACATCGAAGAACATATGAAGTACTTCTACACCATGTACAAAGCTAACACTGGTGATGAATAGATCATTGACTTAGCTGTTGTTAGCACATGCACAGAAATCCATGTAGCTGTGAGACTGTGTACACTAAAATTCAGAAGCAGGCATAACCATGACGTTATGCAGAGCAGGGAGGATTTTCATGGAGACGAGCTGTGCAACTGCAAATCCACCATTTCAAAGGAGCTGCATGGGCAACATCAGTTGGGGCTAATAGGAAGTTGTGGGAAACTAAGACTTTCTGATGGCCTTGATAAATCCATGCACATAATTCTCTGCATTCTTCCTACACTTACACAATTACTCAAATAGCTCTTCTCCTGAAATAAAACTGCCCAACTAGAACCTTTTCTTCTACAGTTAAAATGCTTCCTTTTAAAGCTCAATCCAGTTTTAACATCCTGTTCAAGGAAGAAAGCCACAAACCTCCCCAAATGCTCCTCTTCCTATAACTTTCAAAGATTCAAAGTCGTCCAAGCCAAGTCTTGTTCTCTTCAGTCGCAGAAACTCTGTTTCTTTGCGAGCGTGCTGTGATCTGCGCAGTTTTTTCTAAGAAAACACATACACAAGAAATTATAAGTCATTTGACAGAAAGTCAAGATATACAATCACTCTTCCTGTGAAGCATTCTCACTCCCGTTACGGGTGCAGGGAAAACATAAAAGGGGAAATCTTTCTGAATTTCCTGAAGTGTGATGCACAAACACAGTCTTTCATAGAGAGGCCTCAGGCCCATATATCGTTTGTTTGTTTGTTACTTGGATATACAGAGGCAGTAACAAAATCAATGAAAAATCACACTGGTTCAAAGTCCATCAGTTCGAAGGCCAATGTCACCAGGTAAGGCAAGGACTCCGCTTTGGAGCAGCATAAAAGATCAATGAAAACTAAAACTTGCGCCCCACCAGAAACAGTGATGGCAGGCAACAGGGAGCCTAGCAGGCAGCAGAAATCCAACTTACAGTATCCCATAACAAAATCTATTTGTTTTAGGGCAGGAAAATACTTGTATTTCAAAGAAAGATATGGCAGGATTGAGAAAGATATGTTGTACTAAAAAAAAAATCAGTGAGATTCACCCTGAGAAAAGATGAATGCCAGCCTATGCTCCCAAAGATGCCAAGGTCTCAGAGACTGCCGATGAGACTCAGACCTGCCAGATTTTGTACAATGATGACAGTGTCACTGGAAACCACAAGATGGCATCACACACCCACATCAGCTTTTCCTCTTCCCAGAAGTTACATTAACCCCACAAATTTGAGAAATGACCAGAAATGACTGAGGTGCTGTTACTATTTATTCCGCTATTCTGAATGCAGTACAGACAGAAATGAAGCAATCAACCTCAGAAAGGTTCTGAGACATGCCCATATCTGAATGAAACAAGGGAACACCTGCTTTATTGTTAAAATTGAGAAAAAAAAAGTTCAACATTTTGCTTTCTTCCCAGTTCTTCCAAATGAATCTCACCCTTTCTTGCCTGTATGCTGAATCATGTCTAACAATTTTAAACTTGGAAAAACATGTTATATACCTGCTGTGGTCGTGTTTCACAATGACTAAAAAGGACATGAAGAGTCCCTTACCTATTCAAAGTGCCATATTCAAGCATATGCACAGCTTCCCCCATTATTTACAAAAGCAACATTGACTTACAAAATAAAACTTACTGTGATGTCAGCTAATGTTCCCATAAACTCCTCAAATGCCAACTTTAAGAAATGCTAACAAAGCAAAGCAATCTCCTCAAAGGTGACTCAAGTAGTATTACCTCCTCGTCTGCTAGGCCTTCTTCTTCCATAGCCACTTCTAGCTTCTTCTGCCTGCAAAGGGGGAAAACAAGAGATTTATTTATTTTTAATTTAAAAAACCCCACACCATAACACGACAGTAAGACAACCCCTTTACTTCAAAAGGTCTGAATGCCAAAGGCATTGACCTCAAACAGAAATTTGAAAACTTATTGCCCACTCTGTATGCTTACCCCCTTGTAAATATGTTGAATATGTATAAGTAAATTTAAGCACACGCTTATGGGCTTGCAGAATTCCACTCCTCCCAGCACCCTGCCTGGGCCAGGGCTCACTACTCCTGGGCTCCTGCAGCTGATGCCTGGCCAGGCTGGGAGGCTCCAAACATGGAGCAAAGCCTGGAGCACCCTGGAGGTAGCTCCATACGTGGCAAGGGGGCCAGCACGTCTGCTGGAGCTCTCGTTGCTCACCCTAGGATGTCTCTGTATGACCCTCAGGGTGCAGTTTCAGAAAGCTGCCTGCCTGCTGGTAGCAGATGCAAATTTGAACACTGGGTGCCAGGCTGCTCCTGCCTTTCTGCACGTTGGGAAGTGCAGCAGGATCCCCTAAATTAAAGGCCCTCAGTAGACAGTCTATTTGCTTAACTGCACTAGACATGCACTTAGTTATTAACTTAACTAGACATGCAACTCAATTACATGAGATAACGACTAAATATGATGAAGAGGGAAACCCTGCTGCTCAGCTGAAAACCCCTCAATTAAAAACATATTAGCAGGAGAATGATAATTTCACACGGTGATGACAATTTGAAAGACAACATTCATTACAATCAAGTGCTTGGTGCGCTGACACTTAATTCAAGCAGCACTTCATCACAGTGGAGGCAGAACTGTGCAGCAATGAGAAGAACTAAAGCAGAGATGACCAACACGTGCTCCCTTCCGCAGAATACTAGTCAGTGCTATGCAGAAGAAATTTAGAGGCGGGTATTACGTTATCCCTAAAATTCTTCCTTCCCACCCATTACTTCCTTCCCTACATCCTACACTCCCTTCTGCAGACTTTATGAGTCTTGGCATGGGCTCAGCGCTGCAGAGCACAAACAGACACCACAAGGCACTGCCTCACACAGAAACGAGCTACCATGCATCAGCAGCTCTGCAGCATCTGCCTCGGTAGGGTTTATTCCCTGTGGCACACATGAAGGAATCAGAGGCCGCCAAAACCACACGCACAAGTGGAAATCTCACACATGCTGCAAAGTGAGACCGTGCGCCTAGTGGTTTCCACAGAGCAGTAATAATTTGAGGTGGTGATAAATCATATGAGAATCTGAAGAGTGGAAGCCCTCAGTCATTTGGGGACAGCATGGTGCAGTGCCAGGGGATGTTCACAAGGTTACCAGCACAAACAGCAGCTTACAGGCAGCCTGTGCCCTGCAGCTCCTCGTTACCAACAACGAAAAGCTCCTGAGTCCTGCCTTGTGCATGGAGCTGAAGGTGCCCCACCACCAAAACTCAGCCAAGAGGAGCTGGGGAGAAGTGAAAGCAGAGCGGGTACCTGGTTTCCCTCTCCTCGTGCTGGATAATGAGGTTGCTGTAGAAGTTCTCCAGCGTGAGCTTGGCCACCGTCACTCTCTCGCGGGTGTGGTTGCTCATGGGAAAGGATGTTGTGGTCCCTGCAGTCATCGCCATGGTAACATGCACTGAAACAGAGACGGCAAATCGTTACGCACTTGGAAAAACATATACGTGCACACTTCTTTCCCACCATCCACTCCGAATTCTTAGACACTATAGAGTTCACAGGAAAAGCACTGTTCTTTATATATAAGAAACTCCATTAAAGAAACTGCATTGTAAAAGTATCCTCAGCCAGCAGGACTCGCTGCCCACTCTCTAAAACAAATAACATGTTGGCAAAACAAAGGGTGAATCATAGCAAAGAGCTGTGCAGGCCCTGGGCAGCTCACCCAGCAGCACTTCACCACAAATTAGGAAGATGTTTGTCCGGCAGGATCCATTCCAGCCCGGGGGAGGAAAAGGCGACAGGATAAAATGAAAAAGTAAATGAACAAAAGCCCTACTGCTATCCAGACGAGAGGCAATTTCAAGGACACAAGAGAGCCGTCTAGGGTCTTAGAATTTTAAAGCAGCTTGACAAAACTGGGGTCTTTCTAGAAATAATTGAGTCAAAATGAAATGATGGAATCACTATAGTTTAAATGGAAAAATGCTGTATCTTGCTTTGCCTTTGAAGCAACAGCCAAGCAACAAGAACAGAACCCCTTCCCCACCAGCAGTGCATGAGGCAGCAAACACACCAGCCTAACTCCTGTGCCATGCTGACAACCAAATGGGGGGCTCCTGCGGGGCCCACTCTGTACAGAGCTCTTTGGGCTCTCCAATGCTGGGTGAAGTCTTCTTGGAAGAGTAGACTTGAAGTGCAGCTGTAAATACACTCCCTATGGAGATGAAGTTAAGGGATTAGGAACCACACGCCCTAACCTAGAACTGAGAAGAGAGAGGAAGAAAGCAGATGGGAAGGCTGCTGTCTTCAAGAGCTTCAGGTCCGGAACCTGAGGTGCTCAGACATGCTGAACAACCCTTGTAGTACTGGGCAAGGGCACCCCAGGGCCGTCCCAAGCCCCTTGCAGGCGGCCTAGGTTAAAAACAAGGCAAAGGTTTTCCTAGGAGCCCCACCTGGCTCCAGGATGAGGCACGCAATAGAGCTGCTGTCCCACCACGAGGGCAGGACGAGCACCATCATCTCAGCCCAGTGCTGGCTTGGTCAAGGTGGGATGTTAGGTTTTTTTTTTTTGGAAAACTACAAAGAAGTAAGTACATTTCCTTTTAGTTATTCATGTAACCTTTCTATTTCACCAGGGGATTTTGAGGAAGAGAAATCCTAAATTAGGTTGATAATCTTCATGCAGATCTCAATACCTTTTAAGGCGAACTGATTAAAAGTTTCATACAGTAGATTTGCCCATCACACAGGAAGATTGTTTAATTCTTCCTTGCTTTTCTGTTTTGTTTTGGATTTGCCAGCTACGGTCAGGGCAGCATTTAATTTGGTGCAACAATAAGATATTTGTTCCTGGACATGCAGCTGCTGTGTCACACACAGGCTTTTTAAAACATAATATGGATATTATTGTAGCTGGGTATTTTGGAGCGTGCGAGACTCCAGAGCTCTGAGAATGCATGTGTATGGTGAGATGCACTCTTAAAGAGGTTTTAATAGCACTACAGCTGCTTTATGGTGATGCAAATCTTTCTTTTTTTAATCATTATTTTGTCCCCCTCAGTTTTTTACTGAAGAAAGATGAGAGCTGTCAGCTGTCAACAATCTTTACTAAAAATTCAGGGGTTGTGTTTTCCACACAAGCACATATCCCATACTGCACATTATTGCAAAAGTTAGAGAACTTTGCAGTATGCCTGCCCCGAGTCTACTATCCTGCATAGACACTCCCCTTCTCCCTTGACACATGGGAAAAGATAGACAGTATGGCCTCAAGTTGTGCCAGGGGAGATTCAGGTTGGGTATTAGGAAAAAATTCTTCTCAGAAAGAGTGTTCAGGCACTGGCACAGGCTGCTCAGGGAGGTGGTGGGGTCACTGTCCCCAGAAGTGTTCAAGAAACGTGGAGATGAGGTACTGAGGGACAAGGTTCAGTGGGCAATATTAGTGGTAAGTGGACGGTTGGACTAGATGACCTTGGAGGTCTTTTCCAACCTTAATGATCTATGATTCTATCTGAGAGCAGAACCAACAGCACGTTGACACACTCAATCAAACACAACAAGTGCTGAATGCACACTGGCACCTGCGATTAAATTCAAAAAGCGATCTAACAGAGAAAAACCCACCTCCCTGGAGCATCGGGGTAATGTAGCATTAACCCAAGCTTGCAACAGATTAACCCTTCCCTAAGGTAAAACACGCCCTAGCACAAGCAGGCAACAGGCTACTTACCACCTGCATGGTTTGTATTCCTGGTAGGATAAAATAACAATGCAATTTCGTTTCCTGTTAATTTGTTTTTCCCATGCTCCTAAACTCGCAAATGCAGACATTACCAAATAGCAAATCTAAGTCACTTGATTCTATTAAGCCTGTAAAAACGAGATAAGTATTCTGGCACTAGCACACCATGCTATATATAGCAGGGCCGACTTAACTGCTGTGCTAGAGTAGGAAAATATAGAAGAGAGCCCGACCGGTAACTTAGGGAGCTCAGAGAAAGCTATTTAACAGATCAGGACCTCGTATCGAGCTCACTGCAGCACCATGGCACATGCCCACCAGAGCAGGAGGACTGCCTGAGAAACAATCTAGTAGACTTTTGCTCTCTTTGCAGTTGATGCCTGTTTGCTCCAGCACTGTAGGGAAAAAAGCTTTGTAAAAGGAAAAAAAAAAAGTGCCTTGAGCTGTTCAGGTTCCCCAAAGTAAATGGAAAGGAGCACACAGGTGGCAGGAGACCCAAGATACTCTACAAAATCCAACATCAGCTCACAAAAGGAAAATTTTTTTCCTCCTACACCTCTCTGCTTCCACTAACAAACCTCAAAACAAAGCACAAATCCACATCCCAACCAAAATACACAATTGGGAGTATCAAGTAAAATCTCTAAGTTCGGGCTTTATAAACAGAGGATGCCAGAGGGGATGGGGGTGGGAGGAAGAAGCTTCAAAATGGGGCCTTTTACCAACCTCACCAGATTAACGGGAATGTTTTGAAAAGGTGCCGCCCACAGTTCTCGGAAATGCCCTCAAAAAACGACTAATTCACCCAAGCTCGTGCCATTTGCATAATGGCAGCATTCTCCTCCTGCTGCATCACCAGCGTTGCACTGGGCTCCCTGCATCACGAGACGGTCACACGAACCACCCAGCGTTTGGCTGAAGCTCTTCTGGCTGAACACCGAAGACTTTTCTTTCCAAAAGGGCCTGTTACTTTGGAAAAAATGAAACACCACAGGCTCTGGATGAGAGAGATGTCAAAACAACCTAACAGGCAGGAGACACAGAGCAGCGTGCAGCCCGTGGGACGAGGTCTCGGAGCTGCCAAAGGCAGAGAAGCCATCTGCGCTGCTCAGCACAGAAACCTTGCTTGTGTCTCCCAGATCGATGGCTAAATCCCCAGCGTGAGGCATGGAGGAGAGAGGGGTGAGCAGCTGCAGGTGTGAGGTGACGAGGGGATGTCTGGCCCCAAGAGGCAGGTGGGACAGTAGCATTTGGGGACAGAGCATGAGGGTGCTGCCAAAGGAAGAGCAGCAGAAAGGTGACAGCAGGCCCAATGCTAACAAACCGGTTTTCAAGGGTCTCGTTTGAACAAGTCTCTCTTCACCCACTGTCTCCCTCCTGGTTGAAGAATGCTGCCAGGTCTAAGCACATGTTTCTTCTGTTTACACTGAGTTATTTTCTAACTAGAAATCAAGGACAGGACAAGCTGGGTCTACTGCAACTTCAGTCTTTGCTCCAACCTATGGTGGCAGCTCTAAGTCAAACCTTTGATTGATTCTCCTGACAGTGCTTCCACCATTGAAAACCCCATGCCCAGCTCCTGCTGCACAATTGGTGACTCAAAACTCAAGGTCCCACCGGGACCCTTCTTGTTCCCACAGCCTGCCATTTGTCGTTTCATATTAGGCTTGCAGATTAAGGCCCTGGTTAATCAAAGCAAAACAATGGAAGCATCCAATCCCACTTACTAATAACAACACTGAAAAGAAAAGATGGAAGAAACCAAGGCACCTGGAGATTACTCTCCCCTAAAACAAACACGTGGCACTTCACTGGGATCGCTGTCTGATCAGGAAGAACAAAAATACAAAGCCCAAGTTTTTTGCACATGGTCTCCAGCCACCTCAGCTCCAGCGTGGGGCACGCAGAGATGAGGGAGGGCACAGAGCTACCACTTGGCAGGAAGGAAGCACAGGCATCATCACCCTTGGTAATGTCAGAGACTTACCCAGATGTGCTACAAGATGTCAAGAAATGTACTTTATTACCCTATGCTTTACTCTCCAGCTTGCAAAAATGGAGAAAAAGGACAGGGATGTGGAGTAGACAGCAGACCCTTAGCACTTTGCATCACCAAACACTTGAAGCATAGTAATGGCGAACAGGGAAACATCTCAGTAAGAAAGGCCTTCCTCCCTCCTTTTTTCCTTCCAGAGAAGTCCATCATTTTAGATCCTTCCAACACTCTTCTGACCTTTCACACGTAGATTTCCAGCGACTTCTCATTTCAATGAGAGGATGAGCATGTGAGAGTACACTACAAGCAGTGAGAACTACAGCCAACTGTTCCATAAAGTCCATAAATGCTGTCTCCCTTAATACAGCGTTCACATTTCTCTAGATGCTACAGAAACCAATGTGGTCAGCTCTTGCTCCCTGACACTATTAGCAGAAAAAGCCAGTTTGTGCGAGCTGGACAGTTGCAGTGTCACAACTGGACTTCACTGCAGTAAGACTGACTCCAAAGGTGCCAGCCTCCTTACATGCAGGTCTCTTCCACACCTGGGTTACATCACACAGCTTGGTCTTACTGTCAAGTCTGGACCAACACTATCTGGATCCGAGTCCCATAAAGGAAATATTTTTACTCTTGAAACCATGCATGTAATTACACAGCAGCCCCAGAGTAAGTTTTCTCTGGACTCATTACTAAACTCATATTTAAATTAAGGAGCAAACACCATAATGCTTTCAGAGACAAAAGCATGCTTTCTTCCATGTGACAGAACTACAGCGCCTTCCTCACGCTTCTGGGTCCCTGACACCACTCTGAAACATAAAGCTGCATGTGTGTGAGCACACAGCCAACACCAGTCCTTCTGCTCAAAACAGCGACGTCACTTCACAGTAAGGCAGGTAATGGTTTTCATTTATATACTTCAGCATGCACCAAAACCCCAACAACTATGAAGGCAGTTCCCTACTGCAGTAAAAAGGGTAAAGCTGCTAAGTTTATGAAAGTTGCCATTTACAGTCCAAGCGGTTTTGGCTCTTTAGTGAAAGCCTCCAGGTAAGGAAGGTGCTGAGACATGTTACTGCCTTTCAAAGATCTAATTTTCTCAGCATAATGCATTTCATCATTCAACTTTCTCCTGAAACAAAGCACACAAACGGCATTTTCAAGAATGAGAAATTAGACGAGGAAGAAGAGAGACACTTTTGGTGTCAGACCTGACCCAAAGTAAATGCATACAGCACAGTACAGCGGTTACCTTGAGAAATGCCAGAGACCAACACTGCACGTAGCACTGGAGCTCTTCGGGGTGAGAAGCCAGAGTACACTGAGTAATGCTGCTCGGCTCCCGACAGATAACACAGCAAGGCAACCAGCAAAACCAGGCACTGAAAGCACTGGTGACTGGGATTATATCTAAAGGATAAAATGCTGTCTGGGAGAGCAGCATGGATACAGCAAGGCTGGGTGTCCAAGCGCCAGCCCTACTGCCTCCAAATTGTTTGGATTCCCTTAAAGAGAGACAGGATATATATATATATGTAGATGAGAAAAACAACCCACCGTACACAAATAACTGCATGATTCACACCAAAAAGCAGTGGGCAGGGACAGATAAATGTAATAAGCAACCAAAGGCTGGGCAGGACGGGGTGGTGTGACACAGCAGCAAGAGGGGAGGAGCAGCAGCTGGAGCAGCAGCCGCCCAGGCTCCGTGGGCAGCAGGGAGCGCGCGGCTGAGCTCATGCTGAGCTGACATGTGAACATGCAGCACAGACAGAGGTGCTGTGGAACAGCTGGCAGCTCCAGGGATGAAACGGAAAGAGAATGTGATCACACCAGGTTACCAGCCCCAGAGGCAAAGGACTTTCTATGCTACCATTTCTGCTGACGCAAACTGGGTACTTGTGTCAAGCATGTTTTCACCATCCAGTTGTTTAGACTGAACCTCCTCCTGGAGAGGTTCCCTGCCTTCTTTTTCTGTAACCCATTTCAAATCCACTTCCAATGCTTTTGGGAAACCCCCAGGAACACACAAAACACTACATAGTCTTGAATTCTCAGGACAGCAAGAAGACAAGAAAAACCTCACTGTCCTCATCTATATCAGTTATGGGACAGTATTTTTCAACTCCCTTAATAACTACTTTATCACTAAATACGGATTCCCATGTTCAAAACAGAGCTTTGCCCAAAGCTTTTTTTTTTCAATTGACAGGAGTGAACTTTAGCTCGGTGTGTTTAGACGTCACGTTCTTATTCTGGTCCCCAGATGACGCTAGCTGTGCTACTGCCGCTGCTGACGCTCACCCTTATCAGACCAGTGTGTCTGCCAAGCACTGCTCTGGGATACGTTTCAGAAAGAAGAATAAATATTATGTTCCTACATAATTCATGTTTTCATAGTATCACCATTCACAAGCTCCCATTTTATTTAATATGCTACCTGAAGGAAGCAGCACTCCCTGCCAAATATAACAAATCAGATACTTCACACGTAGATTTTTCTTCTTCAGCGTTATTGCCAAAACCAGATCTTTCTGACAACCTCCAGTTTTTAGTGCAGTCTCCATCTGAGGAAGGAAAATGCTGCAACAAGCTGTCACTAACACGTTAGCCTTTCATTTACCTCATTTATATAGTTCGTTGACTTCAGTTTGTTATGAGAACATAACTCACACTGGGGAATAAGTTTTGCTGCTTCAAAGTTACAGAACAAATTACAGTTGCTCTATTTAAAGCAGCACCAAGAAACAGAGTAAAATTAGCCCTGTCGGCACAGGCTCTGCTATTTAAAAGCAAGAGATGTCGGAATGTTTTAGCCATTTTAAGTCATTCTTGCCTTCCTGTGAAACGCTCGCACGAGCCGCCCGTGACAGGCAGAGCCAAGAGCAGGAGCTCCGGCCTCGCCTGGCCCCAGCTCCCACACCAAAAGGAGCAGAGGCTCCCCGGGCCCGACCTCGTGGCCGTGAGAAAGCCACGAGGAGATGCTCACACTGATGCACAGTGCGGAGACGCCTGGCAGCAGCCGCTGCCCTTTGGGAGCGGTGGCACCAGGAAAGCTCAGGGGACTGCCTGGGATGACCTCAAAGTGTAAAGGAGGGGCTCTGGGGAGGCAAAAAGCCCTCCAAAACAACAGCAGCAGCAAAGGCCACAGTTGTATGCATACCCCAAGCCAGCACCAGCCGGTGCTGTTTCTGAAAGAAGCCGTCCCACTTTCCATCCAGCCATCTGCTTGTTTCTCTCCCACTGCCACGCGATGCTCTGTGCCAACACAAGGAGCTGTGTAACCCAGACAGAGCAACTGCACCGGGCAAAAACGCTTCTTTTACGGTGTTCTGGGGAGGCCAGCTCTGCCCGTGTTGGTCACAAAGGGCTGGAAGTAAGGGAGCAAGAGTTAGGCAACCAGGCCTCGTCTCTTGCATTTGGCTCACAGAAACCAATCTTAAGTCATTACAGCACACTCGCAGTAATAATAAGGAAATATTTCCTAATATGGAATAAAAACTGAATATTGGAGTTGTGCTGCACTCCAGGATTTCCTGCCATTCAAGCGAGGAGGGCAGCTGCAGGCTCCCAGAACAGCAGGCCAAGATTCAGCCCTGCTCCGCTTCCAGTGAGCGGCACAGCCGGCAAGTGGAAATGCCTTTCCCTGACAGGAAAAGACACAGGGCGGGTAACGCCGTGTATTGACATACACACATATACATACGTGACACATGTGGACAAGTGTCTACATAAGCTATGCATGCATATAAATACATATGCACACTTTAAAAAGTTACTTCTGACTTTTGCTTTCACTAACAGTGGGGCACCAGTTACCAAAGTTTAAGATCACTAATAAAAACCACTTCCACCTCAGCTACACATTATGCAACTTTTGAAGACACAACTACTTTATCAGTAGCTCTGTCCCACAGTTAGCAGCACAACCTGGAGATATCCCACGCTTAGAACATTTAGTCAGTGTTGAATGATTTGCAGGGACATACAAAAAAATTTCCTGTCAACAACTCCTTTTCTTTTCTTTGCAGAAAGGCTTTTTCAGACAACAATCCAATCATTTGGGTTTTGAAACCCATTAAAATTACTGTGCATGTGACTGTAAGAAAGGCAAACACACAGATCCCATTAATCTCATGTAGAGACTGGGGGGAAAATAAAGAAGTTGTACGTCTGCTCAGTCAAGAACGTTGGAGGGCAGTGATGGTGCTGGGCACATGGAAAGGGCATAGAAGACCCTACAAACAAGACGGAGACTGACTTTTTACATGGTCTGATAGAGACAGGACATGGGGGAACAGTTTTAAACTAAAAGAGGGGAGATTTAGGTTAGATGTGAGGGGGAAATTCCTTAGACTCAGAGGGCGGTGAGGCCCTGGCACAGCTGCCCAGAAAAGCTGTGGGTGCCCCATCCCTGGAGGTGCTCAAGGCCAGGCTGGATGGGCCCTGGGCAGCCTGACCCAGTGGGTGGCAGCCCTGCCCACAGTAGGGGGTGGAGCTGGGTGGACATTGAAATTCCTTCCAACCCAAACCATTATTCTGTGATTCTACCCACATGCTGCGATGTCTTCCAAGCAATGCTCCAAACGGAGGGCAGCTTAGTCAGCAGCTGAGGGACTCAAAGCACAGCATGCCATGGGAGAGCTCGAATGGCAGTCGCACACAGCCCACCTTTGCTTTCAGGATCTACCTCAAGTGATGTATTTCACTTTGCTGGCAATGAGAGAAAGGGTAGCTTGCTGAAAAGCTATACTTCAAAGTTTACTTTAGCTTACTTCCATCTTTCCTTTCTCTTGACTCTAAGTTTCATGGCTGTGCAAATCATTGTCCTCTTGGTTCCTGGTTTTAGACACTTCTCAAGTAAATGCACTGACAGGCACCTAAGCATTTTCTCAGCTTTTAGCAGGTACTTCCATCCAGATGTATTCCAGAAAACAATGTTTTAAGACTTGCTGAGTTTACTTGTACACAAAAGCCCAAGCATAATATTTTGCTGCAATGTTTTGTGTCATCAACTAACTGTGGACAGAGCAAGATCAACATTTCAGAAGTCACTGAACAAAAATTTGCTTCCTCCTTTGTTAGTTACTGGTTTTCCAGATAACATTATACTCAAATCTAACGAAAGATAACTTCTAAACAAGTACAACCGTCTGAAAGTATAATTTAATCACAGATGATTTCTCCACATCTGGCTCTTTCAAGGCCAAGAGGCACAACTTAAAGTAGTGAAGAACAGGAGGACTTTCTAACAATGACACCTGCATAAAGTTTCCTTGAAATTGTCCTTGAATTCTGTCCTTGCTTTGATCCAAGAAGCTCAACTCCTTAATTTTAGGGATGCTGCAAAGCCTTTCCATTTTCTAAGGAGCCCTGGGAGGCAGGAGCAGAGGGGGCTTCACCTTTGGGAACCTGGAGGGATTTTTATCTTGCATTGTATGGCAAAAGAAAGGGCACTGAGTTTATTTTCTTTTTTGCTGATGTATGTTCAAAACCTTGACTCTTGCTAGGCTCTTTTTGAATCACATCAATCAAATTAAATATAGTAATTAGACATGATCAGTCTGTGCCAGCAAAGGAGCTGGCTGCTAAATGAGATGCAGAACATCAGTGACCGGTGATGGCCTGCGCAATGCCTGCAGCCAGGGTTAATGAGCACAACAGAGCCCTCCGGCCTCGAAAGCTATAAATGCAGGTAGCCAATCTTGTTAGTACATGCAAGGCTGGAGAGCAGATGTTTACCCATTTGAATCCCACTACAACAGTTGATTTCTTTATCTGTGGTTTTTGGAGAAGACAGCTGTTGGCACACAAAGTAGATGATCACAATGAGGCCCAAGATACAGAGAGAGAAAAAGACGTGAGCAGTCTTCCTGTATCCAACTCATCAAGCAACTCAGACCACTGCCTGAAAGACCTCTTGATTTGCTACTCCTTTTGTCTCCACTCTTCACACTCCATTGACAGTGAACTGGTATTTCTGTTCTGACTTCCCACCTGCTTCCTTGCCTCCATCAGATCTTCCTGCTGCCTATTGCCTAATGCCATAGCTGCTCATCTCCTCTAGGGCCGAGGTGTGACCAGGAGTACTTTGTTATGGATATATGTACATACACATAACCCCTCCTATGCACTCACACATCCACTCTTCCAGGAAGATAAAGGGGAGAAAAAAAAAAATAAAATTGTACCTAGGTGAAAGATGGTGAGGTTTGTGATAAGCATTAGTTCCTGTGAAATGTCATTCTCCTGTCACGGCCCAGGAAAGCGCATTCAAAACGGGTGGTGCTGTCCATTAATTTAATCTCAGGGATTCAATTCAATTGTATGGTTTCCTAGTTAAAGGACAAGAGAAGCAAAAGCAGAGTGCAAGCAAAAGCTCTGGCCATACCTAGCTGAAAGTGAAAGTGAAAGGGAGAAAACCCTGAGGACATATGCTTATTTGCTTAAAATTATAAAAGATACTGAAGCTGTGGCACATTTATGCCACAGTTAAACGTGCAAAAATGGGCAAATTGACACACTTAAAAACCCAAAAGCTTAGAGAATGTGATTCCATATGTTTTCAAGATTAAATTCATTATGACAAGAATAAGAGAACAAGACAACAAACGCTCTAGGTGCATGCCTTTCCTACCAATAAAGCCTTCAGAAAAGTCTTGCAACGTGTCCTGAGGGCTAAGCATGCTCTCAACAGCTGAGAAAAAGGGCAAGAGTCACCAATAAGAAACACTCTTCATGTAACATAGGTCACTTAAGGTGTAAAAGTGCAGGCTTTAAAGGCAGAAAGAAAACCAACACCTGAGCTGCTGCAGAATGGCTCTCACTGTTGCTTTTCAACGTGCAAGTCTCTATTGCCCTATCAGGTGACTTAAGTGTCATTATGCCTCCATTCCTTCATCTGACAAGCAGAGGTGAAGACAGGTGGAGTTACCTGCAGGAAGTCTGAATGGAAATACCAGTTCAGTGCCAACAGAGCGTAAAGATGGAGATGGATCGAGTGGCAAACAAGGAGGTCTTTCAGGCAGTGGTCTGAATAACTTGACAAGTTGGATACAACCAGCTATTTCCCATAAATAGTAACCAAGAAAGAAAACCCAAATAAAACCCAAATAAGTTCTACCTCGAATGAGATCATTTCCACTTCTGAAATATTTAACATGAGCATTCCCTATGGGAATAGGCTATGGGCACAAGGCACTTGCACCGGAAAGACAGAAGTCACTGCCAAGGTCTGTTTCCAGGAGTGTCAATGCAGGTCTCTGAATTGCTTCTTGGAGAGAGGAGAAAGGGGTCCCTTCTTTCTCCCTCTCCACTTCTTTATTGATGCCTCCCCTCCCGGCCACACACTCTTCCTGATACTGCAGCAGTCTGCAGTGATGCAGCCAAAAGGTGAGTGAGGCAGCAGTCTGACTAAAACTAAGGTACCAACCACCTCCACGCTCCTGCAAAAAGGAGAACATTCCTTCAGAAAACCTGTGAGCTGGCTAGTCCCAGCTCCAACTACACAACTGACAAATTCAGTGAAAGGGGAGTGATAGAGCACATGGACCAAGGTGCAATGGCTCTGCCCCTTTTGCAGGCACCTAGACCTGGATCCTAGCCAAGCAAGGCTTGGATACACTTGCTGTGATGAGAGAACAGGGTTGTCCTTTCTCCCAGTGGCCAGGCACATCAGATGGGCTGTGGGTTCTACGTTATAACCTAACCCTGACAATTGGTAAACAAATGTTAACTCTCACCAATGAAGGAGCTTTTGCCGGCGCCATTTGGAAGTGGGCTGATGGAGTAGACAGCTTTGTGACAGAAAACTCTCACATCCCCTTTACTTCAAGCTGCATCGATACAGAACACGATCATTTGAGTTTGATGAAAATGGTTATGGTGAGGCACATCACGACGACCAACTGAGCACCTGTCCCCTAGACGGCGTCTCAGAGGCTGCACTCTTCACTAATAACACTAGCTGTCTTCACAAAGACCAGGAAGGGCTTGCAGCACGTGCTGCTGCTGCACCAGAAGCCATACCAGGTGTTCCTCCTGGGTGCTGCTTGGTTCTGCTGTGTTGAACACAGCCCAGTGTGGACAGGTAAGTTCAAATCAAACAGCAATGCTGACATGGATCACAGGTCTACACCATGCAGTAGAGGGAGACTTGCGTTGTGTTTGAATTTCAATGATTCTCTGATCACCCAAAGAATGCTGAGAGCAAAGTCCAGTACCTGATTTATGGTAAAACACAGGAATATTCACCTTAAGGTCCTCTGTAATTTCTTATTCATCCTGTTCTACTCAGCAGCTCTACCAGAAGAGTCACCAGCCATGGCATCCCTAGCACTGCCTCAGTGACAACCTGAGGTGGTCAAATCTTCCTGCAAAATAAAAACACCTTGAATTCCTGGCACTTGACAGTGATGCATGCGTTTAAATCATGAGTATTTTGAGATTTCTGCTTCCATTTGTAGGTGATGTATGTACAGAGGAAGGATGCTCTCATGGTTACAGCACAGGAAACTGCATTAAGAAACAGATGATCTGTATTCTGTTTTACTTCCCATATGTAAAAACAAATCTTACAGAAAAGAAAGAAAAAAAATTCTACCTCCAGGGTGTGCCTCAGCTACCCCACAAGAAAATAGAAACATCATTCCTGTACCTAGCAGATGACATCAGAAGACTTAATGAGTTCATATGCGCAAAGAACCTGGGCTCTTAGAAAGAAAGAAGCTGAAAGAGTATTAAAAAGTTATTTATTAGTGGACTTGTTTCAGCTGGCCCCCAAACTTATGAGGCACATGGCCCCTTCCTTATAATTGCACTTGTCTGAGCTGCCTGCCCGATCAGACAGGAGAAAGAGTTAACTCCTGCAGCCAACCGCAGAAGAGGCACTGATCCCTGTATAGTGGTTGGGAGGGTGTGTGGCAAGATAAGCAAGGCAGATGTTTTTCAGTGCTCCAAGGACAGGGCTGAAGTCTCATTCTGATTTCAGAAAATACATGGGAACAGGAAATACAGAGGACAACACTAACATACTGTAAGTGGCCAAGTTTGGCGATAGCATTTCCAAGCAGAGCTACTCTCACCCTTGGTTTAATGTTGCTGCTGTGAATCCAACTGAAAGCATTCATTTGAATGGGTCCCCAGTCAATGTTTACACATTCTGTTGCTCATATGCAAATAACATTAATCAGCTGTCTTTTAAAGAAAGATAAACGGACGACATTTGGAAAGTTCTACCTTTTCCTAGTAAAGCCCCGGGAAAATACGTAATATCAGGAATGCAGTTCATCACATTGACATAACACGGGGGAAAACAGAGGACTTCTTAATTTCATGAATCACTAGGAAGTAGATGCTCTGCTATGTGCTCTTCATTTCTTCTGAAAATTTAAAGAACATTAAAAGACAGAAGCGAGTGTAATAATGTAGCATTGGTACAAAATTAAAAATATTTAAATTTGTGATTCCTCAGATGACTGAATCTTAAAATACATTTCACTTGCAGTCGCCTACAAAAAAAGAAAACCAAATAAAAATCCCTTACTTTAGAAGTACCCCTGGCACTCTGAAAAGGTCTGAGCAAAACCCAGCCCTTTTTATTCCACAGATCATGTCCCAGCTGATACTGAGACCCATCTAGATGCATAATAAAAAATTCATTGTTCTTCCCAGGTCTAAGATGAAAACACTGGGATGGGAGCATGACCTGGAGGCTAGTCTACTTTTTTTTTTTTTTTTAATTCTTATTACTGCTATATTTTTTGCATCCCCCCAAGTGAAATCTTATGAAATAAATCAGTAATAAAACAAATGATAGGAACTTCAGCAAATCCTGAAAGCACGGGGCAGCTGCAGGGCTGAAAACCTCCAGGAGGGAAGGGGCCCTTTCACGCTTGCCCGAAGCTGCAAAGGTCTCTCGGGGCTGTCAACAAGCCTCAAGCTTTCCTCTCCTTTAGGATATTTCTCTTGCTAATAATTGGAAGATGCTTTCTGACATGAATAAGAGCTGCAAGCTTTGTTCTACCTCCCAATACGATGTACCTGCCCCCTAGCTTTCAAGTAAATTGTGTTTTGCTCCTTTATAGTATTTTCTACCAAATCCTGAGGTACTTTGCAAAACTAAGAAATCAAAGCACATCATTTTGTAAAGCAAGCCATCAGAGGTATCACCACGAATTATGAAGTAAACGAAACCAGGCTCAATCCTGGGAGGACTTCAAGATCTATGAGCAAGGAAAAATCTGTCCAGAGAACTCTGCCTTGTAACAGTGTCTACAGCAGACTGGGGAACAGATTTCTTTCAACTCCAATCATTTACAGCAGTATCAATAATAATGCTAGAGTATCCAAGATCAGCTATAGGCTTACCCAGCACTCTCCACATGTAGCTTGCAAAGTATCAGGGCAACTTCAACCCGATTTTAGAAACGAGGGGCCAAAATTAATCAGAGGATCCAAAAAAATCTCACAGCTAAGTCCAGTATTCCACAATGCCTATCTCAATGATTCTCTTGTCTGAAGTACACACAGTATCACTGCCTGCAGTTCCTTCTGCTTTTCTCCTCTACAGCATCATCAATTTATGCAAATATCACAGATTTTTAAATGCTGTGAGGGAAGTAGTAAACATCTTAAGGAGATGACCTTAAGATTTAAAAAAAATAAAAAAAAAAAAAATACCAGAACGAAGTGTGCAGCACAACAGCAGCAACTAAAGCACCAAGTGCAGTTTATATAACCTGAAGGAAGAGCTGAGAAATGGAGTTGCTGCATCAGTCCTGACTCTTACGTTTAGTTTAGTGTTACAGTCAGATCAGGTCAGCCCTGGAGAAAGGCAAGCTGCTTCTCTGGCAAGCCTTCACACAGGTATGCCTTTGAAAAATACCGTTTGTGCACTTCAGAAAAATAAAAACGTTTTATGGAATTCTATTTTTAACACCACATGGCACAATGAACTAAGGGAAAAAAACTAGACCTACGCAAGGAAATGGGAAAAAAAAAAGCCAAGAACAATGCTCAGATGACCTGAGCCCTGGGTTCTTCAGAGGTGCAACTGCCTGCTTACGCTTGCTGGTGTTTATGCCGGGCCCTGGGGTTTTTGCAGCTGTGATTCAGGAAGCACGTTCCCATGCTCTTCTGGAGAAAAACAAACATACTCCGATCACGCTGTTGGCAAAACAAAAGGAGCCTGTGAATTCACAAGTTTCTGCGTGCACCTGCAGAGATAGTTTACCAAGGTGAGGCCAGCAGATTTTATTATTGTTGAAATTTCAGCTGCCATAGGAAACTACTTGAAAGCCACATTGACAAAGCAATCAGGAGCATCTACAGGTAACCAGGCCTGCACAACTGCTGGGCCACTGGGGCCTTGCTCACCACCATCTTCTCCTGAAAAACGTGCTAGCCTTTGTTCTGTCGCAGTGACAGAGGGCTGAAAGTCAACCTCCCAGGAGGAAGAAGCAAACATCTCCTCCTACAGCAGCTCAGAGGAACCCCCTTCTGAAAGAGCTTTCTCATCTCCACTGACTACAGAGCTCCAATGACTTACTGCCTTGGATATGCAGCTTTTAAGTATCTGAATAAGGGTAGATGAATCCTGCCTGGCAGCTGACACAATTCCAGCCCTCAGCATGATGAGGTACCTGGAATTCATCTTTAGATTTAGTAATTTGTTTCTCCTGATCTTCTCAAAAACCCATAACTGCTGGTCACATCCAGAGCAGGCTTCTAAAGACTTCTAGAAACCAAACAGCAGCCCTAAGGCATGGATTTGACTTTCAGTTAAAACATGTTTTAAGGGCCAAATAAAGCAAGCAAATTTGGTGGCATCCCTACCCCACAGAGCAGCAGAGGACTGAGCAGCTGTCCCTAATGTGGATACACATGACTCCCAAAAAACTTCAGAGAACTGGAATCCCACTGTGCTTTGAGCAGCTTGTCAATTCTACATCTTTAACTCTGGGTACCTCACAGACAGTAAAAATATCGTCCACAAGGAAAGATGAAGATCTGAAGCTCTCTATATAGCGTCTGCTAAAAATACCTCTTTGGAGACATTCTCTGCCAAATAAGTGCCAAAGCTTCAAAGGCTGAATTATCATGTTGAAATATTTGTAATGCATGTTTGTTATGTTTCTTGTGAAACGTGGCTGGCAGTCGGAGATGGCGTCTTTCAGCTCAAAGGTCTGGTCCAGGCAGTAACTGGAAGCAGCTTTTTGGAGGCTTACGTGAAATGAGTCAATGGATCTCCATCCAACTCTCAATAAATCAGGAACCACAAAAGCGTCTGCAGGAGTCACTTCCTTTGTTGATACCATTTTAAAGGCCAAGGACTGAGTAAGGTGGGAAAAATGAATTATTCTCCCTCAAAATAGCATGTTCCTTCAAAACACGAATTGCTTTCATCGAGCATCTTTTGTGAAAGTATCCCGGTGCCTTTTATAGAAATACTTAGCTGCTATTCTATAAGAAATACATAGGTCGCTCCAAAAGTAATGCCTCCTATTTATTTCCACAGAAACAGATAAAAAGAGCACAATAGCACTGTTTGACAGAGCAGATTATCAGATACAAAACACTATTTTTCAACACAGGCACTACCACTAATCAATTTGCATCGATGAGCTGATTGAGACGCTCTTCGTTTTGCGGTGTGACAACTGTGCATGGCCATCCAGAACGTGGCTTGTCTTTCACATCGCTGTCACCACTGCTGCGACGCACCACCACCGCCTCACAGTGCAAACAGCCACTGTTTGGTCTCCAGCAACGTTCAGCAAGCATTGATGCATGGCAATGGGTGCCATTTTTTCCACATGGAGGAATTCAATGCCACTCGTGCTGACTTTCATCACGCCACAGTCATGCAGAGTAAGGCCAGACAACAGGAACGTTTCCTTCTCATATGCTAACTGCATGTCTGCTTTCCAGAGCCAGCAGAAGCTTAAAAGCTCCCATGTATTTTTCTTTAAGAAAATGTACCACACAAATATAGACTCTGCTTGAGTAAAGCGCTCAGTTCCAAGAATATATATCACTATGAATTTTGGCCTAGTCTCTTGCCAGAAAAGAAGTAATCAAAACTTAGAACACTGAGAGAAAAATAACAGCATCTTAAACTCCTAAAAGAGTAATTTTAAGAGGACACAAATAGTATAGGATTAAATGCTTTGACCACGACCAATCTATCTCAGTTTCAGGATCACACCCCCTGAAAAGCATCATATAAATCGCAGTGAATTAACCTTGCTGGAATTCAGAGCAGTAGTTTTTAAAAACAGAAAAACAACCAAACAAGAAAACCCAGCACCCAGTCAGCGGTATTAACTAATTTGAACTCTGTTGCATTTGGATGACACAAGGTAACTGAACATAAGCACAGTCAATATTAGGGAACTGGTGCAGCTTCATCAATTTAGAGATGCAAGCTGAGAGAAAATAATGCATTTCATTCAAAGATGATGAAAGCCTTCTGAATTCTGGTGCTTCACAAACAGCTGCTGAACTGACTGAATTACGCCCATGAAGTATGCAGGGTCAAATGTGGCCAGCACCTCAAAGAGCATGGGATCTTTCAATGTTGAAAAAGGACTTACAGAGAGACCTTGGCACATTCCTGTATTCTCTCTCTGGCTGGCACTTCAAAAAACATCCCCAGTATCTAGAACAGAGACTGGATTATCCTTTGTCAGCCCTCCCTCCCTCGAAGTTGATGAGAATTATGCTACCAAACCCAACATGGGCAATGGATTTAGCTTGACATCAACAAAAGAGGGTTCTTGCTTAAAAGTAGTACTGAGTAAGATGTCAAAGAAAGCCAAGAATTAAAAACAAATTTGTGTTTATTGATGCAGCTGCCATTAGCAAATATTGATTTAGATACCATTAATCTGGAAAGCCAGTAGAATGCATTCAGTGCAGAGTCCTTGTAAGAAATAAGGTTAGCTAAATTTTACTTCTTTTAAGAAGTCCTGCACTCCTGGTCAAGCACAACTTACGCTCCTGACCTAGGCACGGAAAAGAAGAAACAGCATAAGCAGGTGCAGCACTTGCTACATCACAAGTAAAATATCCCTTATTTCCCTCATTGGATGTGCACATATGACAGGAGCTCACTCCTGTAAGTGACTTCATACTGTATATTTGATGCTTTGTTGACAAGATGATCACCACCCTTGAATAGAAGGAAGCTGCACCCTAAGCACAGATTCAGATGTTCCAGACAGAAGTCTGGCCTTCCATCCAAGAAAAATATGGGATTTACTCTGCACTGCTCTTACTGTGGTTTATTAGTTTGCACTATCTGGAGATGATTTGTTTCACAACTCAAAGAGAAGGGGGTTGGGTGGACCTTATCTTTGCAGTAAAATGCAGCCTTGCCTCGGCAGCCAAGAGAGGGAGAGGAAGCACTTAGATTCTAAAAGAACAGAAGAAAATCTCATCATGCAACCACAGTCTTCAACTGCACACAGGCAGATGCACACTCACTACTGCTCTCATATGCCCTTAGAGAAGTTTACCCTCTTAGTACACATGGCAGAGTTCATTAAGGATGACATAGCTGCTTTAAAGCATTTTGGGAAAAGGACCAAGACAAGACATTTAGTTTGTGTTTCTCAGACTGAAGAAATTGTGATCAAATGGAAATACGAAAGATACCGTCAAGTAAGACTACACTCAAAAATGAGTTCCTACATTAAAGAAAAATACGAACACTAACAGGTTTCGGTTACTTTTTGAAAAAGAGAATAGTCTGGTGGAAACTGTCATGAATTCCCTTGCAGCCTTCACTCCTTCACACAGGCTCAGCCTGCATCTGGGGGTCACAATCTGAGACGGGACAGTAAAACCTGAAACTGGCTGTCTCCATTTTCCTGCCGGTTTGATAACAATGGCCAAGGGGGTATCAGCTAAAATCACTCATCTTTATTAGAATATAACCATTCCCCCCCATTATCTTATGAGCACTTTCTTACATTTTTTCACCTGACCTTCACTATTCTTTCAATGCTTTCAAACACAATTATCTACAATATGTATGGAAAAAAAATGGACGCATATCTACTTAGTTTTTTTTTTTTTTTCTAAAAGCTGTTTTTGATTCTATTTTACAAAGCAGTCTGTTATTTTTCGTATTTAAAACAGACAATGTGAAAGCATATTTCTTCACTATACCCTCATCGTGTCCAGAGTCTTCCCTCTTTCTGGAGAGTGAAGACCAAGGCAGCAGATCTTTTGGCAGGCTCCAAGGAATCACTTTACAAAGGTATTCAGCAGCCTTGCTGCTGGCAGAATAAACTGTGACCAGCAGCTGAAGCCAGTGGCATATGTCAGGGTATGTTCAGACAAGGTACACTCTCTCATCTCTGCTTTGCCGCATCTATTTTTCCAGAACACAGACGTGGATGTCTTCCCTTCCCCTCCCTTGCAGGCACACAATTGTCTTAGACGCCTGTGAGCAAAAGTAAAGAATTAACACAAATATAGTGCCCTGTGTTATTAAATAGGGCACAATGGTATTCAAGTGAGATCCTAAAACTCTGGAGTTATGAGTGAACCATCGCTGTCAGAGATGATGCTTTCAGTACAGACTTGGAACAAGTGGCACTGTGCTAGCAGGGAACATGCGGGTTGTTCTCAGATGCCTCCTGAAAAATCCAGTGCAAAGTTGCCTCAAGTCACCCTATGGTAGTATCCACACTGCTGATATGGATTGAGGGAGCTGTGATTAGAGCCATACTACATTAAGGCAACTTGAATGTCCAGTTTGAGACTCACAGCACCATCAGATGGATAGAATATATCAGTACAGTACTCATTTTGCACTTGTCATCATGACAAAGCCCAGAGCGGTAAGTCTCGGAAGATACAGAGGAAACATCATCGCAGGCAACTCTGATGCAAGTTCCCTTGCATCTAAATTATATCCCTGGGGTACCAATCAGCCCTCTGGAAACAGATCTACATGCTCACACTGATTAGCTGGTAAACATATTATAATCCTCACCTGGACAGCTCCTTCTTCTCACATTACCTCCATGCCAGCACAGCTGAAAGCCAAATTTTAATTCCACGCATTTCTTCTCTTGTAACAGTATCTTAGCTATGCGGCCTCAAATCTTTGGAGACAGTTTTGCATTTCCTTGTGCACCTGGGCCTCGGGGTGACTTCAGTCTGTTCCTTCCTGTGGAAGGGATGGACTGCTAATTACCAAGAAAGCTTGTCAAGAAGTAGTGCATGCTACAACACTGGAAAGAAGCCAAAGAAAATTTCCATCACCTGTGAAGGTTTGCCAAACTTCAAAATCTAAAGCATTCCACTTTTTCCCGCCAACTCTATCATTGGCTCGTGGAAAAGAAGAGAGGAAAAAAGGATTAAAAGGGGAAGGAAGGAATCCCCTTCTCTACTCCCCTTTCATCATCTTCCAATCCAAACCAACTGGTTTTGTGTTTCCACATCTCTCTCTCTCTCTCTCCAGTCAAGAAGTTATCCTTCTACTCACTTTATTTTAAATCAGCTATTTCTAACTATAACACTGTCTTTTCCCATCAAGTACTTACATTAAAGTACACATTTTGTCCACGTGGATAAGAGTACAAGGACAAAAGAGAATGCAGAACCTCTCAAGTTCAGTGAATCTGCCAGGACAGACAGGATTGCCTACAATGATCTTTTAGAGGAGGAGGGATAAATCACCTCTAATTCATTTGCTTACCTGAAATTATTTTTGCAAGTAATTATACGTAATACCACTGTTCATTCTAACTTAAGAGATTTCCAAACCATGGTCCACAGACACCATTAGCAGTGTGCAAACGGTCAGGGAGACAGGAAGTTCTGGGGTTTTAACATAAATACATATTTTTAAATCAAAGGCACACGCTGGCCTCAGCACATGTTGTGGGTTGACAGTAGGCTGTGGCTCACTGAACTTGAGAACCACAGCCTCAACTTCTGATGCTGCATAACCGCTCCACAACTTGCACAACTCAACCTCAGCAACAGCAGCCAGATTCACAGAATCACAGAATCATCGGGGTTATTCAGCTGAAGAATGCCATGGGGACCCTTAGTTGACCTCAGTTTCACACATCTCTTCTAAGCAGATGCTAAAGGTCAATCATAGTCATGTTTTACACTACATACACATTTTCATTTCCTCCATGAAGATATCCCTACCGTCTCATCACTGCATCTGTTTTATGTCATATCCATATTCTGCATTTTGTTCTTTTCAAATACTTCAAAGAAACAATCTCTGCTCCAAAGTTGTTTCTTTTTTTTTTTTAATCATCTTAGTGTCATTTTCTCTGACTTTAGACTGAATTTCTATTAGGAATAATTCAAAGTATATATGATTTACAGGACATTATTCCAGGTGTCCTTAAAATAATTCTCTTTAATAAAGGGAAAAAAACCCAAAAGTTATAAAAGTTTTTAATTGCTGCTTTTACAACTGAGCAGTGAAGTCACCAAATCCAGCATACAAATGAGCACGGATGTTCACATAATACATATTTTTTATGTTTGTATGTTCATGTATTTTAACATTTTCTGTTAAAGAGAAGATAAACAGGACAAGACAGGGAAGAGTCCCCATGTAAAAAATTAACCATATATGACAGCCCACCTAAACCATTTCAATGCAAAATGGTCATCTATATTCCTTGCTCACAAGGTATTTGAGAGCTGAATTCATGCAGAATCCGTTTTAATAAACTTTCCTTCTCTGCCATTAGTGTCTTGTGATGTAACGATTAACTGAGCCTGTTAAGATTGGGGCAGGACTAAACTGTAAGACTTTACCAGAAGCTGTATTTACAATATATTCAGGTTTTATTTTCATCCATAAACTTGAATATGAATATTTTCTCCCCGTGTTTAAAAGAAATACTTCATGCCTTTCCTACAGGGTTTGCAGAAACCAAGATCCACACTGTAACTTCAAAAAATGAAGGAAATAAATTATTTTAAACTGTAAGCAGATGGCAAAATTCAGTATGATTTTTTCTTTAGCACAGCAAAGCTTTCAATTTACAGAAGTGAAATACGGCAAGTCAGTCATGAAGAATATCAGCCTGCTCAACTGGAGTACTTCACCACTTCAGTGGACTAACCAAGCACAAATAAATCCAACAAAATCCAGCCACAAAGGTGCACATTAATTCCACCAGCAGCGATAAAACTCTTTTCTTTCGACTGATCTTGGAAGCAAGAATTCAATGTGATGCTTCCCAAGAGATGCCACACTACAAACCTCACCATAAGAGCACCTTGCTTGGAAATTAAGCCTCACCAGCTGTATTTGCTGCACAGATACCTGTTAACCAAGTGGCATCACTCCACTAAACAATGTGCTCCAACAGTTGGCTGTTACGTGTTTGAAACAGCCACATCCTTCATTGTCTTCCATTGCTGTATGATTGCCTAGCATCCCACAGAGAAGCTCTTATGCAGAACAAAATTCCCTTATAGTTCTAGATGTCAGTGCTTGTTAAATTATACTTTTAATTATTGTTAAACACCGACTTTGTTCTCTGTATTCAATTTATGTACTTTGTAAAAACAGGTACTGCCATTAAATTTGTACCTTGTGATTGAATTTGTTCTCCTTTCCTGCTCTGCCAAACGCTAAACACCACAAAACAGCAGAATCTAGTTATCTTTAACTTCAAGAAGCAACAGCTGCCTTAAAACAATACAGTACAACGCTTTCATCTGTGGAGTTACTAACGTAATCTATCCCCTCCCTCTAGGGCTCAGCATGCTAAAAGTGAGTGACATTTCAAGCGGAACAATTCTTTCATCATCAGGCTGATATTTGGCTGGTGTTCTGGTTACCTCACTCATAAGGAACCACGGAGAGGGAAGGGCAGGGAACACGTTATGCAACTATCCATTGTAAAAAAAAGAATTTTAAAGAAAAGTTTGTGATAAACTTTTTTCCAACATACAAGGCAACACAAAACAAGCCTAATGCTATTGGACTACAGGCTGCTACTTTTACCTGGCTAATTTGGCAAATGGGGATTTTTCCCAGAAGGAAAGATTTTTTTCAGTTTCTAGATGAAGAAGGGGAACATCTACACTTGAGAGCAGCTCCCACCTCCTCCACATTTTGGCTCAGATTTAGCTACTTAGCCAGAGAGAGTTCTTCACTGGGAAATGAAGTGGAAACACTAGGCCACATCTGTGTGCTGTCACCCTCTCCTGTGCGCTCCTTTGTGATACGTGGAAACCTAAATGGCTCATCACAAATTCAGCTTCAAACAATAGCAAAGTAGTTCCGTGGCTAGGTGATCTGCATGCTGGCTAGCTGGTAGAAAACATCTAACCTATAGGCAACAAAAGTATCTTTCGGAATTGAACTATCAGTTCAGCTATAAGCAAGTTCATCTTTCACTAGCGTACTCCTAACAACCTCAAGGCTTCCGACCAGGAGAAGCTATAGCTGTTCTGGTGTCACACAGCAGTTGTGTCAGGCCTTTCACAGCACTAGATTCAGCTCTACTCATCCTGGGGAAAAAAAAAAATGAAGTAGAAAAGAGAGATCTTTGGGAAGGTCCTCTTTATCCAGCAATCCCCACAAAATGCCTTGACTCAGCTTATTAGTAGGGTCAGCAAACTCAGGGCTTGCCTATGCAGCAGAAGCAAACCTACCTTGGCAATGAACCCCTTTCCTACAGGGCAGACTCAAGAGTTTCCCAAGTAGCAGTGGCCTGGCAGCAAGAGGACATCCCTGTCCTCACTGGTGCTCCCAGCTGTGGCACAGCACGCGTGCTAGGCACGTTGCCTGTCTGCTGCACCAGCGATAGGGAGATGGAGCACAAACCTTGCACACCCAGAAGAGCATGCTGAAGCATACTCAATTTCCCATGTGTGACAAGCAGCTTTGTTTTGCTGGTCCATTGCACCCTCCTCAGCAGTAGGTTTTAGGGTACTTGCTCACAATTCAGAGGAACTAAATCTGTTCGTACCAAACTATTCCTCGATATTGTCTTGTCTTTGTCACAAAAAGGTGAATACTTGTCTCTAGTTTTACTGCTTCAGGAGGTTTCTGCTGTTGTAAAACAGCACTCAATGGGATTTCACAGCAGCACTGTTCCCTTTTACTAGTAGAAACACAGAAGTCAACTATCCCTATGACAATCAACATTTCATACCTGCAATCTTCTAAAGCAAGTGTATTACATCAAAATTCTAGGTAACTGCTTTCTTCACCATATTCTACTCAGCTGCAATTTAAATAAGACTGTATTTCAGCTAACAGAGTGCAAGCTTGTCTGTATGTATACTAACTATATACACCAGAAACTAAGTTCTAAATTTACAATTCGAACCAGAACGCAAAAATCAAACATCAAAGTCACTGAGAAATCAGAAAAACAGATGACTGAAGCATCAGTTAATATCTTCCCAGTTTGGTGTTTTGTTTACTTTTTTTTTTTTTTAAACCTGTACAAAGTATTAGGTGAAGTACTAATGCAAGCCTCACAAGTTTAGTACTTAGTACGGCAACTGCCCGTTTTAATGATCCCCACACTGATCAAATTATTTGTGACAAGGAAAGTAGATTCTTCCCAATAAATTCATTCCTCCCTGTAGTCCGTTTTGGTTTTACTGTCAAAGGAAAAGTGTTCTGTTGTTTCCTCACGCAGATGCAGTAGCAGTGAGACTGCCAGAAGTCACTCAGTAGTGTCAGGCCACAGAGCTGCAGGACTTCTCGTCCCAAGGGAACGATCCAGCCCACTGTTCTGCATTTGGCAAGGATGATCTGCTGATCCTTCTGGAAAGGATCTTTCACCCCGCATGCACTTCACCACATTGATTCATGCTATGCACAAAGTAACTCCTCCCTAAGTTCACACCCTGCAGGGTCAGATTTGGTTACCGTCACTGTTAGCACAACAACAACAGCAAACTGTTCTCAATAGTTATGTATACTTTGAAAAATCCTGTATCGACCTATGCAAAGAACCAGACTTCAGTTACTTACCAAAGCCATATTTTCATGCTAAGGCAATGTAATTAGTAATGCTGGTGTGCCTGCCCTAAGTGCAGCTATAGGCTGAAACAAGCTGGGAACAGCAGAAGATTAAATGATTTTGTGGACAACACCGTGTTTGATTTATGTCCACTGTCACTATCTAAGACACATAAAGCCTCTTTCTAGAGGACTAAAAGCAAAACATTTGCCATATAATATCAGCTTAGCCTTTTTGCTGATGAATACTGTATTCAGAGAAATAATTCATTCCATTGTATTTTACATGCCTACCCTGCAACTCTACTTAGAGCGCAAATATCAAAGTTTATCAATTGGCTTTACATTTCAGCTAATCCCCTGCTCCACCCTGCTGGTGCCAGAGGATTTTTATTAGAATAAATGGGGACTGAGGGAAAACTGAGTTTAGAGGGGGAAGATGAGCTTTAAGAACACCACCAACCACTGCCTGCTCAGGTACAACAGACAAAACTGTTGCTTTCCAAACAGTGACCAAGCTCCCTGTGGTCAGTAAAGAATTGAGGACAGACCCTGAATCACAGCAGGCAGCTCAAATGATTAAAAAAAAAAAATGAAACAAAGTTATCCACCATTCAAGCTTCAGGGGCATTCCCAGAGAAGAGCCAAAAGGAGGCTGCACAGAAGCCCTGAGTAACACCAACACCACTCAGATGCATGAGAAGCTGTGCACAGTAAACCCCACTGAGTGCAGGATCCCGTACTGCCCCAATGGCGATGGCAGCTCGCTCCACTGAGGGCTCCACTCCATGCAGCACCAGACCCTCAGCAGGCTCGCACAAGCAGGTCTGCAACGCATCATCTGCCACAAATCCAAAGCATTCTCCTGGGAATGAGCTCTCACTGAGAGCAAGGCAGCCTGGCCCAACTCCACTGCAGCTTAATGACAGGGTGCATAGAGCTTTTGTTTTTTAAAAAAGACAAACTTTCTGCAAATTAGGCAGGAAGAAATCCAGAGTGATAACTGTCCACTAGGCTATATGCCTTTGCTCTGAATTTTGTTTAGCTAGTGGTTTGGCGGTTTCCTTTCCCTTGAAATGTTAGAGACATTAACTTTAGAATATTTAAATTGAACATACATCGTGTCACGTACAAGATGAAAAACTAAGTTCTAACTTTACCCAACAATGCAAAATCACCTGTTCTGAAATCAAGACTCCTTTTCATGAAAGCAGGAAAGCATGACTAGATACAGCACAGAGGATAAAGCTGCATCAGTTACACTGGGGCCAGCAATGTCAAGGCCAGGTTGGATGGGCCCTGGGCAGCCTGACCCAGTGGGTGGCAGCCCTGCCCATGGCAGGGGGTGGAACTGGGTGGGCTTTAAGGCCCCTTCCAACCCAAACCATTCTGTGCTTCTTTCCTCTACAGGAAGTGTGATCACAGCTTATCACCTGGAGGACTGGCAGCACATTGGCTTGTTTACAAGTATTGCAGCTACCTGCTCCAAGTAACATCAAGGCTGATACTGTTTCACCTCCAAGTTCCTAAAGAATAAGGGATGAAAATGCTCTTCGAGATTGTTGCGCATTTTGGGATGTTTTATGGATCGCGCACCATTCAGTGAGGTTTATTAGCATTACAGCCACCCACAAACAGGAGCCCTCTACTCCAAGCAACTTTGGAAAACTATCATCAAAACACTGAATCAGAGCAAGTGACAAAACCCAAAATCTGCGGTCGTGGGGATAAACCTCAGTGTCCTACAGCAAAGGGCAAGCAAAGGCAAACCAACACGAGCACAGCTCAACCCCTATCTGAGAAGAAACCCACTCTGTCTTTCTTCCAAGCCCAGCTGCAGCACTGGTGCTCACCCAGGGTCTGTACGGAGGCTCTGCTATCTGCTCGGGGCTTTGCAGCAGGAAATCAGGAACACAACAGCAGTGCAGGCACCCTGACGGCAGCAGGTGAGCCCTGTTATTCTACCTCAAAACGCTGGCAAAAGCAGACAACCAAGCACCAAAACAAGAAGCAGGAGACACCTCATGCTTCTCAGCACTGAACTCTCACCTCAAGTCACTGCGAGCCCCTCAGAACACAGGGACGAGCAGCCGCGCTCCCACACCGCAGGCCCGGCTCCCAACTCCTTCCACTCCGGCAGAGGTTAAAGTCACGTTTCAGATTCGTTCGACAGAGAGTAGAAACTACAGGAGATTGTTTGTTTTTTCTTTTTCGTTTGATGGCTTAGCGTCTTACAGAGACAAATTTGCCCCTTTTTTATTCATTTTCAGAGAGGACAAGGCACCCTTCGCCGCCGCGCACCCCGCGCCCCCCAGCCCGGCCCGGCACCACCCCAGCCCCCAGCCCCGCGGGGTGGGAGGCGGCCGCCGGGAACCCGGGCTGAGGGGCAGCGCGGAACCGCCTCTGCCTCCTCCGTCCTCCCCCCGGCTCCACGGCGATGGCTGCCTGGCGGCGGGGGAAGGAAGCGGCAGAGGGAGGTTTCCAGCTGTCGGGGTCTCAGCTCCCCCCACACCGCGCCGCACGGAGGCGGTTTCCCCGCTGGCGGAGGGGCGCCCCCGGGGCAGAGGGCCGCCCGCGGCACTCACCTCAGCGCGCCACCCGCCCGCCGGCTCCTCGCTCCCTGCCCGCAGCCGGCGCTGTGCGGGCACGGCCCCCGCCTCCGCGCTAATGGCAGGGGGAGGAGGGCGGCGGGAGGGCCTCGGCGGAGCGACGGATGTTTACTCGGCGGCTCTCGCGAGAGCCCGGCACCGCCCAACCGAGCCGCTATTGGCCGCTCCCGGCGCCCACCGCCTCCTCGGGGCGCGGCCAGGTGCTCGGTTTCTTCAGCCAAGCTCTTCTCCCCTCCTCTTGGGGGGAGCAGTGGGGAGCTGTCCCCGGCTGCTCGCGTGTATGGCCGACCTCCGCCTCAGGCTGTGTTCTGGGATCCCTGGGGGCGCGTGGGCGTGAGGCGATGTGGCGGCCGGGGGGCGCTGACCGGCGCGTGGTCGCTGCCCGGGCACAGGAGAGCAGAGCTAACCCGAGATACAGCGTGTCCGCAGGTCCTCCGCCTTGGTTCCCTTCTGTCCCCCCGCCGAAGGGGGAGGATGGGGATGCTATTGTGAGGGAAGCCCTGCCTTGGCTTCGTTAGGTAGTGAAAGGGAGCGGCAGCACCTCTGAGGAGAGCTGCTGTCCTGCTCTGCAGGCTGCTTACCCAGCCAGCTGCGTGCAAGGCAGGCCTCGGCCCGGGGGGGAGCAATGTCAGCCAGAACAGGGCTGCTGGCTACTCCCAGCCCAGGAAGCTGGGGAGTGTCCTGATGCCACTGCCTGCCTTGAGGATGGCTGCAGGTGAAGCAGGTTGTTTGGCAGCCACAGAGTGTGGTTCACATAATTACTCTTTGAATAGAGACAACAGGGTCTTAGCTCTGTGCACTAAAGCACATTTCTTGCCCAGAGACCTTACAAAGTCAGCACCTTGGTCCTGCAGTGTTCCTTTTGCCTCCAGGCTGAACCAGGAGATTCACCATGCACCGACCTGAGCCCCACAGCCGTACTGCTGAGGTCAGCTTTCAGAAGCGTGAGATTGGGTAGGTCTGAAATAACAGAAGCCTAAAGTTGTCACGTTTTAATTTGGGTGTGATGCAAGAGTGCTTTCTGGAGGGACTGCCCTTGGTGATAGTCACTCTGTTTCCCCATCTGGAGCCTGTGGAAGTGAAGTTAGGCACTCCTGTTTACCGTGTAGAAGAAAAACAATTAGCAAGAGGGGAAAAGACGCTATATGTTAGGATAAGTAAATGGAAAATAAACTGGTTACAGATCTAGAAAAGCAGTGTTGTCCTAAAACACTGTTTCCAGAGCAAAAGTCTTTACAAATCTTTATAAATAACAGCAGCAAAACAGCAAAAGGAGGAAGGCATAACTACCACCACCCCCAGCAGGAGCAGGGAATGATTTTGGCTGGGGAATTTTGGTGTTTGGGAGTTTTGATTTCAGTATCTTGCTACTGTTTGTTGTCTTCTAAAGCAGCCAAAGGGGAGCTGGGAGAAGGAAGGTCAGTCCCAGAGACGATGGGGACCAGCCGTGACAATGAAAATTGAATGAATATTCACAAGGTGACGTTACGGTTCCTGACTTGCTGCTGCTGCTCCTCCTGTGGGTCCTGCCAGCGCAGCAGATGGCAGACACTGAGGGACTGTAGTGCCAGTGGAAAATTACTGAGTTTTGCTGGTCCTGCGTGTATGTGTGTGAGGGGGGAAGTGGGGCAAACTTCTGTTTGTTTAATTATTTTCAGGAGAGGAAAGGAAAACAAATGGCTTCTAAAACTACAGAAATTACTGGCATGTAAGAACTGGTCAGTTATTTTAGACAAATGATACATGTCTATTTACAAAATGAGTTTTCTTCATAATGCCTTATAACTTTCCTGGTACGTCAGCCTCATGAGCTTTCCCAAATAGTAGTGCAATTAACGTTGTAACAATAGCACTCCTTGTTACTTAAGAGACTGATGGAAATACTAAGTATTTTGTCTTTCTGTTTTTACCTGCCTGTGAAAGTATTTTTGTTATTGGATTTTCCATTGCAAAACAGATGTGGTTTATTTTAACTTTTTAATTTTACTTTTTTTTTTTTTACGTAGCTATACTCACAGAAGGTTCTTTCACTTGATCTTGCCATGGAATCACCTCTGTTGTGGTTGAAGTCAATGGGATATCTAACATGAGTACAGTTAGGCATATCCATAGCCTTTGAAGGTTGGCACACTTAAGGGAAGCAACAATCAATGTTCATCCTGAAGTGAACCATGGCAGAACCAACATGCAAATAATTTCTATGCATTTCTTCTGCAAACAAAGTGGGCAGAGTGAACAGAAATACACAGTATTTACCAACACTGTGATGCAACTTAACAGTTATAAACAGCACTGCTTGCTCAATAACTTACGTTTGTGTGTATTTGTGAAGTTAGCCCTTAATTTAGAGGTATAAGAACCTATTCACTATTTAGCAGAACATCTCTATTAGTTGCCAGCTGCTGCATTTAGTAAGCATTTTGAAACAAAATCTTTGCTCTAAACGTGCGTACGTCTGCACACTGCATGATGATCCAGCCCTGTGTGCCACACCAAGCAGCGAAAGGTTCTGTGCCCTCTGCTTCGGCTGCAGGATGAGGGTGCACCCCGGTGAGTATGCAATTAAAGGCAAACACAAAAGCCTACATACCACTTGTCAAATTCCACTGAACCTCTGAAGCCTTCAAAAAAGTTAGGGGAAGGTCCGTAGCAAACCAAAACAATATAATGCTCTCATTATTGTAATTCAAAAGGGGGATATCACGTCTGTGAGTGGACGTTTCTGTGAGGTTTTGACATAAATTGCTGTCCTCTGTGGTCAATTGGTGTAACAAGTACGAATTGCTATGTCAGGGTCATGCTGCAGATGTCTCTTGGAAAGTGTCAGGTTTTTTTTAACCATGAAAAGACCTTCTCAGCATCAGAAATAACCTGCAAATGTTTGATTTACAGGAGACATTATAATTAGTTTGCAACTGCTTAACAATGCAACATTGAGGAATCAATTTTGATTTTCCTTTCTTGCTTTCTTACTATTTTTCTGTACAAGATAAACTAGCTATATTTCTTCAAAATAAACCAAAAATGCTAGAACTTTTAAGATTGATCAAGAAATAATGCAGAACTAGGTAAGCATAGTGTAGATTATGCAGAAACATTCAGACAGATTTTCCGATGTCTTTTTGACATTTAGCTGCCTAAATATCAAAAAGACATATTTTTATTGTTTAAAACAGAAAAAAAAAGAGAAATCCTTTCATTCATTTTATGACACTTAGCTTGCTATAATACAATTCTGACAAGATTTCACACTTCCTGAATGTACCGTTCAGTTGCTTGATTCTTGTGGGACACAGTAGCGAGTCAAATACTTACAAAATGCTGGGGCATAGAATAAAAAGCAGTTTCTTAATAGGCAGAACGCAAACTTAGAAGGCACATGTGGTTGTGCTTCATATGCTGTGTTTCACAGCTGTGGGCCTGGAAACTCTTGAAGAATTAGGTAACGCTGAAATTGGTTGCTTCAATACTCTGTGAGACTATTTATGTGAGTAATGTTACTCACCTCGTTGTTTGGTAGGTCAGGCTCCATACTTAGAGAACTCATCAATATTTAAAAAGACATAACAACATAGGAACATCTGTGCTCGTTCAGACCCAGGCTCTGTCTGTGTCTAGGTTGTGATTCTTCCCAGTGATTGTGGGCAGGCCTAGGGAAAAGGAAGAGTAGAACAAATTCACGAGAGATTCCTTTAAAACCCTCACACTCTCCATCTATCCTGAGTCTGATGTGGTCTGTCTGCTTACTAACTCCAGTGGGTTGCTCCTCCAAGGGCTTTTGTGATCTCCTCTTAAAAGCCTGTGAACGTCTTGTGCTCCCAGCACACTTCAGCAGGGAGTTCCGCAGCCTGTTGTGTGAGAAGCACCTCCTCCTGCTTGTCCTGAACCTGTTTCCTGAGAGCATCTTGTTATCACTCCTAGGTTTGGTATCAGCATGGACAGTGAACTGCTGATCTGTATCAGTGCTACTCTTTTTTTATATCCTGTTTTTCCTCAGTTGTCTTTATTACAGGCTAAGGAGTCTGCATTGAAGCTGTTCTGTACTTTTTCTCATCCTCTTTGACCATCTCTGAGCCTTTTCCAAATCCGATACATTTTGGGAAAGTAAAGAGAGCAGCATTTCACTATTCATGGTGTGGGTGAACCATGAATTCATGCAGGGGAATACACTTATTGCCTCTCATCTTAATTTGAAGGCAGAATACATTGTTTGCTGTCTCTTAAAATCAGTAGCAGACATGTTAAGTTTTTAATGAAATACTTTCCAGAGGCATTTGTGACAATCCAGCTCTGTTCAGTACAACCAACTACAGACTTGCTATCTCCACTCCCTTTCTTAGAAAGCTCTAATTTATAACTTCCCTGAAAGCCCAGATAATTTTCCTTATATTAATAACATCTATGTCACTGAGAAAGCATTTGTGTTTCCATATGCGTAGTCTAAGGGACAAAGCAATTCATTGAGCTGAACAAAATCAAGGAAATTACTGTAGTCCCCTTACAGACTGTCAGTTTGTATCTTGAATGTTTTAGCAAATCACAGCTATCCTGCCAAAAACAGTATTTTGCCAATTTTCAATGCTGTTTATGTGATTTATTTGCTATGTGGATATTACTGTTTTTTTCAGCATAGACTTCTGGCTTGCTTTGACTCTTGCAGGTAACTTGGAACCTGCAACATGATAATTCCTGGCACAGAGGTACCAGATTTCTCATTCAGGAGTTAAGGTTGTGGCAGATTTGACTGACTTTGCAAGGAATTAAAATATTTATAGCTGAGTTCACTTAAACAACATAATCTCTGAAAATATTATTTCTGGATTCTGTCTGGAGAAAATCCTTGTGGACTTGCTACAAACATTTAATACACGATCTTTTCCATAAACAAAGAAACACTGAAAGTCTGGGACAAAAGAAGTTAGCAAAGACACTAACTAATAATTACAATTTTAAATAATTAAAGAAGCTCAGTGTTTTTCCTCAGTGAGCACAGTCAACGTTGTCCTTCCTTTAAATATTAGAGAAAAATGAAAACTCTTGTATACAAAATAATAGATTTGACAAAAATGCTTCCATCACTTCCATCAGTGATGGAAGATCACTTGTATGTTGCACAGTCTGTTTTCTTACTTAATGTTTGCTTTCTGCTTGTCTTTGCCATATAGCTGTCTAGATCAGCTTTTGTGTCTGACATAAAGCTCTTAAAATAAATGAAAAAAAAAAGAAACTGGAACAAGATGTAAATGAAATGATGCAACTTGCTGTTACATTCTGTTCCCTGCTTTTCAACCCTGGTATGTCTATTTTAGGCCTGATGGTGATCCTGACTCACAGGAGCTATACAAATGAACGCGGGATTCTGGAGCAGCCTACAGAGGGGACGTTCTCGTTTGTAAGGGGTGGCTGTCACCACAGTGTAGCGTAGCTGTCATAGGACAATCAAGGACAACAAAACAGGCACAGGAGGCATGGAGATTAATGTGACTGGAATCGAACAAGCCATATTTCTTTTACTGTAACTTGAAACCTCGCACTTCAGGTCACAGGATAGGATTGGCTTTGGTCTCACAAAATGTGGATGAAGTTTGCCTGCACAAGAGGATTTCAGGAGCAAAGAGGCAAGGGTCACAGATAGCCCGAGAAAACAACAGTCTCAAGAATCCAGGATTGTCCAGATCAGCCATTGTTTCCGTGATGGAGAAAGTAATGGGCCAGTGTGAAGAGATGATCAGGAGAAACTGGAGATATTTCTTCCCCCAAAATATGCTAATCCAAGACTGACACAGCAGCACAAATTCATAGGAGCTCAAAAATCTGAGGTCATCTCTCCCCTCCCAGACATTAACAAAACTGGGAGTCAGAAAAAGAAGGGAAGAATGGTGATGAAATCCTGAGGTTTGGTCAAGTGCTTTAATTATTTAACTTCCTCTGCCTCGTTCCCCCAGTACTCTACATTTCAATGGAATAACTGAAAGCCTGAAAACTCCATCCTAAAGACACATTCAAAGATGCAGTCCTTGCTCTGCTGCATTCTTGATTTGCACTTACAGTCAATTCCCTCACTGTCTTTCCAGTCCCATTACCTAAAGTCCCCCTCCATTCCCTAAGTCCCCATGGCAGTACCTGACTGCCTCTGCATATTCCTACTAGATTTCCCCTGTATTCCTTCCTCTGTTAACGTGAGAAGTCTTCTCCAAGTTTGTGATGGTAATCCAGTTCTCTCTTGAGAGGTGTTGCCTCTCAGCCAGCGCTGAGTGCTTCAACCCTTGTTCAAGTCAAAGGCAAGTACCTCAAATGTTTCTACCGCAACTGTCCTTCTCCTACCCCTCTGCTCCTCCCTCAAAGCTACAGGCTGCTAATGAGGAAGGCACTGTTGCTGCCAAAGTGGCAGGAAGGGCGCTTCAGCGACTTCGGCAGTAAGCAGTAAACTCTGTCTCTGCCATGCAGAGCAAAGAGAACTCTGAGAGGTCTCTTTGCAGGAGCAGAGCCATCAGCTCTTGAGGTCTGCGTATTTGTCACAGAAATCGATTAAATGCAATAAGAATCTGCAGAAGTATAAAAATAATGGCTCACAGCTTAGCAAAAGTCAGTTCTTAAATGAGCTGGCATCTTAACAAACTTGCGTAGCTACATGTGTCTTCTAATGTGAAGTATGAATTTATAGACAAAATATTTCAAAATCAAAGTGTAACTATGATTTGCAATAGGGGTATGAGAATTCACATCCCTCCTATAGTCCCTATGAACATCCAAAAAATGTACTCTTTTTCTAGGGGAAGGTGAATTGTGCCGCTGATGAAGTCTTGATAAACTGTGAAAACTATGAAAAGGAGTCAGTTCTTGGTCTACGAGTTCTCTGGTTCTGTCCATTTATCTGTCACATGCACGTGTACATTAGCCGCTAGCTTCTATGTGTATTGCAGTAATAGTTTTAGCATTTCAGAAGCAGTTTTCAAAGTTTGCTAAGGAGAGGAATTGATCAACCATTGCACGTGTAGGTAAAGCCTGTAAGAAATTGAAATAATCACTCTGTGAAGAAATACATGATATCTCGACTTTTTGGTGTCCGATCTGTGTTGCTGAAGATGCCACTATTGTCCCAGTTTAGCCTCTCAGCAAAGATTTGATTAAACAGCTTTTTACACTACTTTTATAGTACAAAATATGTAAGCATATTGCCATTTCCTTCCTTTTTTGCTGCTTTCTTTGTGAGATTTTCCTTCATTGTCCTTCATTTTCTTTGTCAAAGAAATTGAGAAATTATATAACTAGCCTTTTCACTTTTTATATACCACAACCCCATGCTGGAATAGAATGATCTAAGCACAATCTTCATCTGCAAAAGGGAACAAAAAAGTGATTATAAGCAAACAAAATAGTTAGACTTCATGCAGCCTCACACTTGCTTAGACTACCAATGAGAGAGGGCAGAGAAAAGAAAACAATTCAGTTCCATCCTTGTTATCTTGTGGGCTTGGATCTTTAAAGGAAAGCAATCCAATTAAGTGTCACAGCGTGAAGAAAACAATTGAGTCTGATAAAGACAAGGCAGAACACTAAAGAAAAAATGTATGCTTAAGGTCGTACTATAAGCCAATGAAAGATCTCATGGTTTCCATGCAGGTGTTCCAGAGCCTTCTTTGCCCTGTCTCTGGATAACTACAGTGTTACGGAGGGGTAGAGCAGCCCAGGCACATTCTGCAGGACCAAGCTGTGTGATGCCAGATCTCTGTGACTGTCCTTACATCCAATGGAATTCTTTTGGAGTCTTCAGGAGTGCAGAGCCCTGTACAGAGGCTGATGCAATGATAACGAAGCAAGTCATTAAGCCTGCAACGCTCGAGTCTGCTAAGGAGAAAGGCCATGGGGGGCCCAATGAAGAAAAGCTTTTTAAAGCAGCATCAAGCATTGACTCCCCAGAACTCTGTTCTTACCTTCCGAGTCCACAGTCAAGGATTAGCCACGTTTTTCAAGAATGATTGCAATTCAGAAAACATGGGTAATAAACGGCCAGCAGGGTGCCAGTAAATCTGGAGCTGCCAAAGTCATTTCCTCGTCTCTCCAAAGGGAGCAGAATGTTAATCAGTGTACTTCTTTTTCTCCTTCCGCTGTAATTAGTCATGCATGGCCACAACTTGACCACCTGAGTTCTCTCAAAACTCTTGAAAAAAGCAGTGCACTCAAAAGGATTATTGACGAAAGAGAGTGGGTTTGGAAGGATGACAAAAGGTCGAATAACTAGCCTAGATTTCTGAGGGTCTATTAAAACAAGCAGCCTGGTGATAGGGAGCGTGTACAGAATGAGTAAGCATGCATGGAAACGCTCTTAGATTTCTTATGATTTTAACTAATATCTCCTATTTCACTGGGACACTGGCATTTCTTGGTAAAAACAATAGTTCCAGGGCTGTTTCCAGAAAGACTGCATACATTAGGGTTGTTTCGCTAGCTGGAAGTTTTTCATCAGCAGAAATAACTAAGAATCCCAATTCATTAATAAAGATCCTGTCCTTTTTTCATGTAGATGCTGTGGCATGACCCACAGAGCCACTCAAGGCTCAAAATCAGGACGGAAGCCTTTGGTTCTGCATCATAAGTGTGATATTCTAGGAACACGTAACAGCAGTACATGAAGAAAGGAAAGGTGTGAGAAAAGCAAATACCAACCAAATTCTTCAGAGAACCTAGAGATACGGTTCCTAGCTTATGGAAGCAAGTCAGACATGAGTAAGGTGGAATCAGCAAGTTTATTGCTCTTCTCCAAACAGCAGAAATCAAGTGCAGGGCTGTTGCAGTTGCTTCCAATCCCAGTTACATTGTTTGCTTTACTTTATGTTCCCCTTTTGCCCTCCATCCCTACCAGATAAGCAGCCCACACTGGTTAACTGCTGTCGGTCAGCCCTCCTGTTGTTCTCATGATACGCTTTCTTTGTGATACAGCTGCATTGATACTGAAATCAGCAATTCCATTTTGTCGGAAGCACTCTTCAGTTACTTATGTTTCTCATTTCTGTCATTTTTCATATTATTATCTTGTTAGTGTAGCCACAGGTCAGGGACTGCCAGCTGCATATACATTACTCCCTCTTCGCTATCTCTAACTCCTTGTAGTTCTTCATGTAGTTATATTGCTTAAGAATGACCTTCTGCATATTTTGGCAATTTGTACCAACTAATAAATAAAGTGAGCACTTAACTTGCAACAACATTAGACAAAAATCCAATTTCTTCAGTTGTGGCAACTAGGTTGTTCACTGGAGTTTTATTTCCTGATTGAAGACGAACACATGAGAAGCAGGTGGAGATGTTTCCTCATCATGATCTGTTCTCTGTCCCAGGTCCTGCTCTTGCTTAGAGGTGAAAGTACGGCTTTTACTCACTGAGGTCTTCCCAAGCTTACTTGCTCGTGAAAAATACACAGGATTGATAAGATTTGAAAAACACGTATTTTATGTCTTAAGTGGAAAAGTTTTTGACTGGCTACTAACGTTTTCGTTACACTATGTCCTGTTTGTATGTTTGTTGTTTCCATTGTTTAGGGGACACAGAGAAGTCTCATTTGTCAGTTTGACCCATCATGCATCATTTTACTTACATTACAGAGTAAGCCTGTGCTCCTGTTCTCTACAGCTCTGTGACTGGACTTCAACGTAGAAAACCCCAAGCAAGTTTTAAACCACCAGTCTGGAAACTAGTGCCAGTAGAGCTGTCATTCCAGCTGTAGAGGCAAGCTTATTTTTTTTCTGCATCAGAGAGGAGGGACTGGAGCTGGGTAGATGCTTCCCACCCCTGCCAGAAATGGAATTAGCAAGGGAAGTGACAGGCAGAGGAGGGGATGCTGCTACCTGCTTTACTTGGTCTGTCCCCACGTGTTCTTTGCTGAGGCACCAAACTCAGCCTCACATGTTAACTGCACTGAGAAACTTTGGCCATAGGAAGCAGCCTAGGAAAGTAGCTCACAGATCAGTTGAGATAATCAGCACTTCAGTTGCCCTCCTTATCGGGGTGGTTTGGCAGTCTGCTCTGAGCTCCAGGCTGCTGCCAGTAGAGCCATGGCAGTGCAAAGATCTCCAGTTTATAATTAGGTCAGATAAACACGGTGAACTTGGAGTTAGATCCATGTCTCCAGGGTCAACATGCACACACCCATGCTATCCCAGACTTTTACAGCTTACAGACCAAGTCATGCTTGAAAGTCGCAACACAAAGCTTTCGCTTCTGTAGGCCAAAGTGTTACAGGCTCACAGAGACCAGACGTGGAGGCAACTCAAAAGAAATTTCCAGAAGAAAGAGGAATTCTTGAGAGAATTTCAGAAGAGATATGCCCTTGAAAGGAAATGCTCCATATCTCTTCTTTTGTTCTCTAGATCTGACAGGTCCCCAGTTTTAAGCCTTTTTCACACATTTACTGTCGTATTATAGACTTAATATCCTATTTTCTTGGTGAGAACATTGGTGGCAAAGCAACTGCTGTGAATATATAACTCCATAAATCACTGGCAGAGGAGAGAGGCTAATCACCCGAAGCCATCTCTGGAGGATTGAGGACGTTCCCACCAGGCCTGCTATAGTTTGGTCCACCTCTCTCCAAGAAATGCAACCTTGTCAGACATTCTTAAAAGCTATATTTTTTTTCCCACTTTTTGAGCTAGACCACTGTGACCAAGTGGTGCTAGACCACTATGACCACTATGACCAAATTACCAGCATTTCTCCTGCATAAAAACTAGGCTGGAAGAGCATGTCATTTTTCATTTGTGATGTGAGTAGGACTCATGTTATTCCTGTGCTCTTTGGCTTTTTATAGCAGCTCTAAGCCTGAAGAAGGATCAGAGTAGGCTTTTCCATAATGCAAATCATTACTGCCCTCTTTTCCTTATCTTACTCTGTCCCTAAGGATGTATGCACGTTTGTTTTCACATGAACCCCAGAGAGGCAGAAGTCTGTTCTTCTCCTGTAGGGAGGCCAGCACAGGCCAGCCTCAATATAACCTCATGTACACCACTTCCTACTGATCTGAAAAAGAAATTATTCAGGATCTGTGGTGCTGGAAATGAACACACTGTTAGCTTCCTGTTACATTACACAGTGTAGCAGAGGGCATACTCTCATGAAAAAAACATAGGAACTGAAAAGATATGGAGCAGAATTTAGAAGAAGGCAAGTACCTCAAAGTGCAGCCAGCCCATGCTCAGCATGGAAGTGAGGTCAAGCTGGATAAGGAGCAATCAAGGAGTCCTGCCTCAAGATGTCCAGTGCTTCCAGCTCCAGGAGCACAATACAGCCAGGTTCTGCAGAATTTGCTAGCCTGAACTCTGTGATCCTCTGCTCCCTGCTTCTGTGATCAGCTGGAAGCTTTCTGGAGAGCTGTAGGACTAACAGCAATGTATTCCTGTTAAGACATCTGGCTAAGACATCTTTCTTTTTTTTTTTTCCTGTAGGAGATACACTGGGATCTGAGTTTAAAGCTCACTATATGGTGCAGTTATTTAGTTATGTCTGTTATTGACCAGTAGAGGTTTTCTGGGAACTGCATGCGAGTGTTGAATTGCTGTCTGTATGTTTCTTAGGCTGCCAATGAGACTGGTTTTTGATCTCATCTGGTCTTGTCTGGTGTTTTTTTGTTATGATTTTTGCTATATATCCATTGCTGCCAGAAAGGACACAGAGAATACTTTTATGTATTTAGGTATGTAGATAAAACTTGTGGTGAAATTGTATGTGTACTTCACTGAAGGCTTCTGTTCACAGAGGAGCACAATGATTTGGGGTGCTAAGGCCAAAATCTCAAGCTATGGCTCTCCACGTTCACTGTAGTGCAACTTTCATCACAAGAGATACTAATCAGAGTGCTCTGCTTGTGTCTCTCTCCTCTGGGAAGCCCTGTCTGTTTTACCAAAATAGATGTTAGAAGGAGTCCTTACAGTCCTCTAGAAAATATTGGGGAAATAGAAACACTGCAACAACCCTTACTTCCCTTCACTCAAGAAAAAAAATCTATTTCAGGCAGGGTTTTTATTCTGCTACTGTCCTGGCTTGTCAGACAAAGGCATATTAGGAATTTTAGCCAAAATAATCACTACACTTTTGTTTGTTGATTTTCTTTTCTATATCCATTCTTCATTTGATTTCAAGTTTGCATGCTGTATTTTAAGTATGAAGTTCATATTCTACTAGATATGTGAACAGAGCCAATCTTGTCAAGGAACAAACTACCACCACCTTACAAGTAACTGTCTGCAGCCTAGTGCAGGATTTCTATATTATTCCTGATTAGGTGAAAAGAAGATAAAAAGCTACTTCTGTTGCCAGTAAAAGTCACATTTCATTAGCTGAACTTTGAAGAATATAATGATGCAGCACAACTAAATCCAAGAAGGCAGAATTTATGCTGATATGCTATTACACTGCCAAAGAACTATTCTGAAGTGAACAGAATTGCAAAAGCGCATTTCAGAGCTCTCTCAAAAAGAAGACGTTAGTCAAGCAATAATTGGTGAGTAACCCATTGGTAAAGCTGCCTCTTCCTTTAAGTGTCACTCCATTTGGTCCTGTAATTTTGACCTGTCTACAGGTGGAATTTTATGATTTTGTTTTAAACTGCTGTAATTTTCTTCCTTCGTGTCTAATGCACTGTGCAGTGCCTTATTTAAGCCAGAGCAAGTACCCAAATGTGCCAGTTCATTACAGAATGGTGGTGAGTTGCCTATTACACAGCCACTTCATTGCTGCGCATCCACTCTGGGTATGGATACACCTTGTGAAGCAGACGGATGCAAGCATAGGTAAGAAGGGGCAGGTAGTCTGAGATCTACAAGATTAGCATGCTGATCATAAGACCCATCAGCTACAACCAGGCTGGATTCCCAGGAACTGGGTGGCTGCATGGGTACAATGACATGAAGCAGCAGACAAGTTTTCTTGCTGTTGCCTGTAATAATATTCCAAGGCATGCAGTAACATCAGTGAGGCAATCAGAAATAAAAGCAACAAAAGCATCTCAATTAGGTACATTGTAAGTTGCACAAGACTACGCCCCTGTTTGTGAAATTTTCATCACACCCTTCCTAAAGTGACACCCCTGAACAGGTTTTGAGGAAAGGATGTCATTAGAGAGACAGTTCCTGAAATGTGAAAGGGATTGACAAGAGTTCAAGCAGTTGTATTATCTAAAACTGGCACTAAAACTCTCTTAAGCTTCCTTAAAAAGCATTTGGAAACACTTCTCATGATTGCAAAAATAACATTTTCTTCAGGTAATGTATTAAGAGAAGCAGGCACTGCCCAGGTCATCACTAATGAAAGAACATGGCAACGCTTACCTACTTACTTCGTACAGCTGGAGCTCAGTCCTACACTGCTCAGATTACTCTTTAATGCTACTCTCATAACCAGTGATCGCCTCAGCCTTCCTATTCCTGTCCCCTTCTGACACGCTGTGTGTGATGCAGAGCCCACAACTTCTGTGCACACATGAGCTTACGGCTTTAGTGGTGGGGCTGAGGGCAGCCCCTGCACCATTGTGTTTTCTTTCTTGTTTGTGTATTTTATCACCACAATATCTTCTTCAAAGTTATTTTTTAGAGAGGAAATGATGCTTTCTACGCCTTTCATGTCTCTTGTCCTGCGTGCATTCTAGTGATGATATTTTAATTAAAAACACAGAGAAGGACTATGTTGTAAAGAAAGTCACTAGTAGAACTTCCATAGAAAGGGATAGGAAGAGCAAGTCTTGTTGGGCTAAGACACTCAAAATTAAAGGGAACTAGAAATGCAAGTTGTTGTTTGTGATTTTTACTTTCAGAAAGGTTGTGTAATGAAAGCTTAAAGCAAAGCTGGTTATGCAAGCCTGTGCTGGTCAACAGGACAAGATTTAGTCAAAGTTAAGAGAATTTCTTCTTGGTGTTGTGTCCTAAATGTAGGGCAAAACATTAACAATGTGTTGAATCATCTGAAAAGCCTTATATGTGAGGTGCTAAGGAAACAAATCAGGTGGAGAAGCTATTCACCTCATTTTCCCTACTTAACCCGATTTTGGAACACCTTCCCTAATCCCCTTGCTGTCAGGCTGGGAGTGCTGATGGGGATGAGCACCTTCCTGCAGAAACCCACTGCTTGCCCAAGCAACACGTCCCACATTATTCAGCTGAGGAAGAAACTCACACAGGACCTCTCTGTCATTCTGAACGTTCAGCATCTAACATCTAGTATGTAGGTAGAAATCAGACCATAATACACTGGGGCTGCATCTAAGAGTTCCTGTTTCTACTGGGGAACTGTTGACCTGAATGCTGTGTGCCATTGCCGTGGTCCGAAAGGAAAGCTCTGCTACAGAAGAATGCCTCCTCTCTCAGGAATGGGTTTTCTTTACACTTTGCTAACTGCACACTGGGAGCAAGCAGGAGAAATTTGGCCTCGATGTAGCTAATTTTGGAAGGAAAGCAGAGGAAGCAGGTCATGGAGCAGTGGGCCTCCTGCAGCAATAACTGACAGAATGAGGAAGGCAACTCAGTAATAAATATCACTGACCACTTTTTCATTAGTCATCCCCTCTCCCATTTCCCTCTGCTTAAAGATGACACAATGTGGGCACTAGCTTGAATTAGCTGTTATTTATAGCCCTGCCTATGAACAGAGCCTCCTTCCAGATCCTGAAGATAAATTTTCCCTTTCTCAAGAAGCTTAAAGTTCAGGATAGATATTAGGTGGAGGAGACCAACAGCAGGCAATTTACACTGTGCTGAATGCCAGTCCTATGAACACTCTCACAACAGGAGCTACTTAAAACGTTCCTGATTTTGGGAAGAAACATGATCAGCAGTAAGAAAATTAGCATGTGTCTTCAGAAGCTATACTAAAGGACAGCCTCTTTGTTGCTGAGTGGTAGAGTAGGCTGCTTTCCTTCGAGTGCATGGGTTCCCGTGCAGCGTACCTATCTCTGGGCTTGCTCCAGCGGCACAACTCCTGGTGGGTGCTGCCTGCAGGGCTGCTGGGGACACAGCGGGGGCTGCCTCTGGGCTGATGGAGGATGGAGCACAAAACTGGATTTCCAGGATGGATGGTGTAAGCTCTGATGGTTAATCAACACAGTCACTTGTACTCGCTCACTCTTTGCCATTTCCATGACCTCCCAGTGAGTTAATCATAGAAAAAAAAAATCGTTATCTCTGTTGAAGTTACCAGAAGCCCTCTGCTGTTTTTCCAGAAGAAGGAGGAAGTTGGCATGAAAAATTTTGGTTTTGTTTCCAGAAAGCATCCTCCGAGGACCACATAATATTTTCAGTGGGCTTCAGATTGACACAGGGAGTTAAATATTTGATCTTGCTGAGGAGACTTTTAACCAAAATTTGAGAACTGCCAATGTTGTTCAATCAAGCAAGCAGTGACCTGGTCCCTGGCGGGAGGCATCGTACACACATTTCAGAGAATACAAAGGGGGAACACTGCTTTTTAGCTAATCCCATCACTGTCACTTCATATAATTTTAGAGAAAACAGCAAGCAAGAAATGAAAGATTCCAGTAAATCTAATTTGCACAGGGAACTAGGAGTCATTTTACTGAACTATGACCTTCTTATGGTAATTCATCATAGAGTATTTTATTGATGCCTTACTATCAGCAATGTGTTGGTGCTATTTTCTCAGCTGGGCCAGCTAGAGATAGGCAGGTGAAGAGAGGGAAAGTGATGAAACGTAATATGATGTACTTTTCTCCCCACACCTGTTTCTTCCTGATGATAAAGTGCATTGCCCTGTCAAACAGGTACTTTTCCTGGATGATCTGCATCCTTTTGCTTTGTTTCTTGCAGCAAAGCATTTTCATGAAGACAGAATAATTTAGCTAGCTTGGCTGCTGTCTTGGCAATGTGAGACAGAGGTAAGCTACTGAGTTTGCTTCTTGAAGCTGCCAAGAGGTGCAAGTCTCAAAACCCAGGAACAGCATCCAGATATCTCTGTCCCTGAAATTCCAGGAGTTTGGATCTATTGTTTCTGTTCGAGCATCTCTCTCTTTGAGATTGCAAAGTGATGAGCACTGAGAAAGAGGAAGCTACGCTGTATTTGTCTTTGTACTCTTAATAAAGAAGAGGGAAACCTTGAAAGGGCAGTTAGTTTTTGGAAAGGCAGGGCTGCAAAGCAGTTTTTGCAGAAAAACTGCACGCAAAGGCTTGAGGAGTCTATTCCTGGGTAGCTTTAGGAAAGATGTTTCACCCTGTCTTTTGTTAAAATATAGATACTACTTTTCAGGATTAGTGCATTCAAATTAAAGTTTTATATCAAACAACTATAAACCAGGTATGTCTTGGGCAATTTTCATGAATTACAGGAGTCAGTCACAGAGGTGCACAGTCACCGAAGCAAATTGCAGCATGGGTGTGTGTTCATGTATATTTGGAGGAATAAGGCTTTGCCACAAAAGTTTCTGCAGCAATATCACAGTACTAGTTGAATAAAGTTTGCCTCAAAGTCCTTTGGAAGGGTGGAGTGTGTGGATGCAGATCTGGCTCTTTGATTTATGTCTTTCCCCACTTGGGTGCTTTGTATGAGTCACAAAGGTACCTAAAAATTTGCAGATGGAAAGGGCTAACTAAATTGGAACTCTTTTTTTATATCCAGCTATACCAAATAAAGGGAAGCATTTACCATCCCAGCCAGGAGAAGGCAATTAAAAAACATCTAACCTTTTTCTGAAATTGATTCATGGTAAGGAAAATTAGTCTATGCACTTCCCCATTCAATTAGAGAATACAAACTGCTCTAGGAATCACAAAGAAATGTTGGATTGTTTGCAGAAAGCTCAAAATATTACATCATCTGTGTGGACAGAGATTTATTACTGCCAAAATTCTGTGCTGCAGAAACACAGCACCAATAAATCATCATTTCACCTTGTCTATAGGTTTAATAGGAGAAGGAACAGGCTGGAAATGTTTCTAGCCTCACTGGTACTCCAAAAGGAGTTTCGAGGGAGTGGGTAAGGACCACAGGCAGAGCTCGTTGCATGGCCAGGAGCCTCCAGCTGGAGATGAGAAGCAAAGGGTTTGGGAACATGCCCTCAGTTAGATAATATCTGCAAGCAGGGAAATGAACTGTGTAAATCCAAATGCTGTTGTTTAACTGGGCTGAGCTGTTTCAAGACCGAGCGACTGTATTTTATAATGTAGTCTGTGTTTACTAGGTGGGATTTCAAATGATTTCCTACTCTCCTCCTTGGGTAAACATTCTGTGTTTGAGGTAGTCACTGTGAAATTCTGAGAAAGAAGAGGGCTGTAATTCCAAGGTTACTGGGATGAGAGATTACAGGATTGAGGCAGTAGCAATTTATCTGTGGTCTCATACATAATTTCCATTTCTCAATTTTATACTATCTCTTGACCTTTATTTTGCAATCTTTTTGAATATTGCCTTACTGATTGAGGATTTTGGTCCACAGATTTATTGCTTCATGTAATTTTAAGGACCAGATAGCCAATAGTGTTGTTTGTTTCTCCTTGAAGTGATATTTCTGCTTTTCGTTATGCTTCTTAAAAAGCATCCTTCTTTCATCTTACATTTACTTAATTTTTTTCCCAGAACTCTTCATTTTACGGTTGCCCTTCACTATAGGTTACATTTCTCATATTCTTTATCCTTTGAGTGTTCAGCAACCACAGTCAAATTTCCCTTAGCTTCATCCCAAGAAGGCTTAAAACCCCCTACAAAAAGCTTTTGTCTCAAAAGAAATCTCCAGTAAGGAAATGAAAGTAAGACCTGGTATTTATAATGTAAAGTCAAGCTATTTCACATCTGCTTTTATGTCAGAGAGAGAAGCTAAAAAAAAAGCCACTGTCCAGCATCTTTCTCCTTCTCAAGTTGTCTTTAGGTAGGAACTTAAAGCTGGAACAAATGGAGTGGCTGTGTACTTATTAGTCTAATTTCAGCTGCCACCCATCACCTACCAAAGCTCTGAATGTGTCGGAGTGAAGTGCTTTAGATGCAGAGCAGTGGAATTTTACAGCATGAGGATGGTTTTGGCTGAACCACAGGAATTGCTTCATAAAGTGTCAGCATCAATGCAGGGGCTGCAGTAATAAGCCATCAGTTCCCTATGCCTTCTGCTCTATCAGGAAGCTGCATGAGCGAGGATTTACAACAGCAATCCTGTGGTGACTACAGAATGGAAGCTGAAGAAAGAATTTACGCTGCCTGTTTGTACTCACAGACTCCATTCATCTTTCTGTTACCATTTCAGGTGTTACAAAGGGTGAAGCCATGAATGTGGGATTGATCAAGTTTTCCTGTCTGCCTTACAAACCTTGTGGGACAGCAACCCATAAAAGGGTTTCAGCATTGCAGCACACAATCCTTTGCTTTCATGCTGTCTAGTGTAATTGGCTCCAAGTGAGACATGGAGGTGCCCTGTCTGGGTGTCCTTGTAGAGTGCAGATGTTGGAAAATGAGATTCAGAGAAAGCAGTGAGATGAGCAAGAAACTCCCTAAACTGGCCAGAAGGAAATGCTGAGGATGCCTGGTGTTAATCCCCAAAGTCTGTGGAGAGCTAGAAGCAAGCAATTCTCTTTGTTCTTCTCTTTTTGCATGAACTCACTTCAAGTTGCTGCCTAATCCCAGTGAGCCACTGCTTTGCTAAGGAAAAGGAAAAAGCCTAGAAATAACAAGGAACTGCATCGTCTTTCAGCTGAAAGTTCAGAGAGTTGTGTAAGATACTTACTTTGAAAATGCAAGTTTACCAGTTTGCAGTGGGGCTGTTAAAATAAGTCCCTGAGTGCCATGCTTGTGTATGTTTTAGCCTGAGCCTCTCCTGGTTTCCCTTGCTGTGATCCCTCCTATTTACACCCTGCATGAGAAGGCAATGGAGTGAGGGGCTGTCAGGGACGGAGAGAGCAGCAGAGCAAGGAGGGCTGCCACCCCAAGCCTGCCTTTCCACACGTGGCAGATTTTTGGTGATCAAATATTTATTAAAGGCAGGTGGAACACATCTTTCATCATCCTGTTGTTGATTCAGAGTCTCATTTAATTGTTTTTCCGGAGTCAGAACTGAGCAAGCCGGAGCCAGTTTTGTATTGCAGATGCCTTGGGGCTAATGGGCAGCTTGACCACTCCTATATTTCTTTACTGTAACAGGTAAGTGCAGGTGTCTCAGGAATTTGCCAATGCAGAAGCAAGGAGTCTTGGCCCCTGCAAGAAGCCTTGAGGAAGCTTTGCTCTTGTTGGGTAATTCTGTTCAAGGTTCATTCGTAGTTCAGAAGGCATTTCATGGGAGGCATTTCATGGATGTGCACTAGCTCCGGTTCTGATTCCAGCAGCAAGTGCTGTGCTGACTAATGCAGACCAGAAGAAAACCAGATGTGTTTGAAACCTGCATTTTTTGACCTGGAAGTTGATCAGCATTTCCATCAAACAGAAAATTTAAGTAGACAAAGGAAATTCTTTAGAGAAATGTGAAGAACCTGCATTGTTTTAGTGGGTAACGAAAGTTGAAAGAGCTGATCAGACACCCCGAGTACAGGGCTTCCACTATCTGAAAGCTGATTCTTAGCAAAAAAAAGTGAATCAGGAGCGAAAAGATGAGGTGGAATTGTATGGATCCTTGTGATCTTTATAATAACGTATAGTTTCTGGAGGATCTCTGTTTCAGGGCTTGGGATGCAAAGTTTAATGCTTACTAACGTACAGCGGCCCTGGTGAACCAACACCTTATCTGCAAGGCTGTGAATTCCCAGCAGATGTTTTTCTTTGCTTTACTCTGGATTATGGAGTGCTGTGGATCACCAGCACAGATCTTCTGCATAATCAGTTCTTGGTAGAAGTTCCAGGGTGACCAAGGACACTACACAGGTGCAGGTATCCTGATGATCTCAACATTTAAGCACTGATCTGTAACACTGTAACACTGGCTGTAAGCATTGTGAGAAGCTGTGATGGGTGATGGACTTCTGGAAGATGGGTCCCATTGTGAGAGCCTGAGCTCCTGGCAGTCTGTGTGTCAGGTACCAGAAGAAGCAACCCAGTTTAAGATGGAAGTTCATTGTATGCAGTGCACACTTAAAAGGTGCCAATATCTCTCTACCTGTCCTACATGTTAAGATTTTCTCCACACTCTTCCCCCAACCTTTGTAGCCTACTGTTGACACACCGTTTATGGCTGCTTTTTGTCTAACCAGCATGGTGTTCTGCCCCAGTCCATGAGCCAGTTTGCTTGTATAGGTCATTTTGGGTAAGTGCAGTCTGAGGGAAGAGCTGAACACTGGTAAGAAATCTTCAGCCGCAAGAGGAATGGAGGACTTTAAAACAAACAGGAGGCAGCTGGGGACATCACCATGCTTTTGCTTGAAGATGTCTTGAATTCTGCTGGCAGTAATTAAACAACACTCTCCTGGAGACAAAAATACACTGAATATTGTGTGACCCTCCAGGTGATTAAGAAGTAACAAAAGTCAAAGAGGAGTAGGCAATCAGAATGCCCCTGAGAGCCAAGCAGAGCAGCTGCTGACACGTGTTTGGTGGGGAGTGGACAGTCTGTGGTGCCATGGGCTCAGCTGCCTCTGGGGACAGACGTCTCCATGATCAAAGGCAGACTATGGAGGAGCCAGCAGCTCAGGAAAGGGCACCCAAGCAGGGTGCAGGCTGTGTAAATCAGCCCAGCAGGCAAGTCTCCCCCAAAACCAGCCTGGACTCCATCAGAAATTCACTGACGCCGAGGCATTCCTGCAGAGCATGTTGGGCCACTAGGCAGAGTTGCCTGCCTATGAGCTGCCTGGAAACGTGACCAGCTTTTGCAGCAGTGGGACAACGGCACTTCTGGGCTGCTTGAACTTCCCAATTTGAGCAGCAGGAGAAGAAAAGCATGCAGGAAAAGGCAAGGGCTTGCTGTGGTGGAAAGGTCAGCTGTTCAGCTCTGCAGATGCAAATCTATTTTGCCTACCCGCTTGGTAATTAATGGTGTTTGCCTGATTGTCTCACTAGACTGATTATTAGTTTTACCCTGTCTGTAAATAAGACAATCTGTGGTTAGAGCAGAACAGAATCCCTCACTGTGAGTTTGTCAAATATATGCAGACTGTGAAATACAAACATCTATTCTGCCCTGTGAGCAAAAGCCTGCATTGTAATACTGCAAAGGGTAGTCTGGCTGAGTAATAAACCTCCTGTGAAACGCACAGGCAGACAGTGAATCCGAAATGTGTAAGTGGTTTTGGTCTTCGCTATACCCAGCTGGTTTCTGTTACTGAAAGCATCAGTGCTTTCACATCACAGGAAAAACAGGCAGTTTTCAACAGTTCTACACCATCACCAACTACATGCCAGGTGAGGGTTTGGTTGAGAGGGTAGCAGCTAGTACGTACTGCAGGCCAATAGATTTTGTACCTTAGATACAGTATGGAGTAAATTTCACTTTGCAGTGACAAAAAGGATGGCAAAAGAGGAATAAAGATGCTACCAGAAAACTATGCCAGCTTAAGATCTATGACACACTGCCTCTGCTGGCTACTTAATCCTTAGAAAAACTGAGTACCTGCAAGGCTCCATGGCCCTTGCGTGTTGATGTGAGCATAAATGAGCCACCTGGCCCTCCCACGTCAAATAGATCTGTAAATGCCAAATATTTTCCACTGCCAGTGGAAAGTCTCTCCAGAGATGTGTTGTTTCTCCTTCCTTCAGATGCACATGTGATTCTTGCTGGTGTGCATGACCACAAAGGTATAGGAGAAATTCACTTGCTCTTCTTCTTCACAAGGTACGTGCTGTTCTTTGACAGCTCTTAAAGGATAAATATGGTCAGGCGATGCCTCAGTCTCCCCATCGACCTGAGAGGCAGCCTACAGCAGCTGCCCAGACACCTGTGTTTCAGACCACAAAGTGAGGCGAGATAAATCTCACCCTCGCGTGACAACAGCCAAGGTTGCAATCCTAAGTCATGCATGAAAGGGCCAGTGACTTATAGTCATATTATGTTCAAAGGGAACCTCAGGAAGCATGTGAGCAGGTTCGTATTTCACACTGGGATTTTTCTGGTCTACTCATCTGTGCTGGATCTGATTGCTACCTGCTACCTTGCCCTATGATACACAACGTCCTTAACGAGCAAAAACACAAGAAGGAGACAACGCAGTGAGTTGCTAATGTGAATGAATATCTCACAGACATTTCTCTTCTAATGAGTGAGTAAACAACACTGAAGATGTGTCAGCATACTCACAACAGCATCACTTGGCATGACCACGCACGTGACTAACTGAAACCCTTTCAAGGAAGTGATTCATTGTTTTGAGTTTGCTTTTTTTTATTTTTATTGCATTATACATAATAAGCTTAGAAATGTGCTTTTGTTTATAGATGGCTCTGGAATAAAAATATACAGTGTGTGCATCATCAGCTAAGTAATTCATGTCTGTCTTTATCCTTGGGTACAGCCTTCAGAAAAGCACAGCTGAGAGATGACCACCACCATGCAATAATTACGTTCCAAAGCCCCCTCACAGTGAGTCAGCTCATTTTGGTGGAGGTTATCTTCAGCGAAATTGTTCTCTGTGCGCATTTCTAAGAAGTTGTGAGACTTGGGATGTGTCTTGCCTAGCCGTGTCTATTCTGAAGCACTTGGAGGTACCTTATCCTGTCGTTCTGGCTAATTTGTTAATGGGTAATTGATTTACTGGGAAACGAAAGTTTCCTGCTCGTAGTCAACTTTACAATACTGCCTGCCTAGATATGTAGTATGCCAAGATACTGTCTCTCAGGATCATGTTTCTGATCTTCCACCTACTTCCAGCACATATCTGATGTCCTGGTTTACCATGTGTCCTAGCCAACAATTAGACCTAAGCAAATTAATGCAGAGCTGATATCCCAGGGTACAGCTTATCAGGTGCAGATTATCGTCTCAGCTCTGCTGGGTTCTGGGACATGCAAGCTTCAGATGCAGCGTTAGAGCCAAGCTCTGTGTATGAGCAGCAAGTAAACACTAGGAGAAGGCTGGTTTAGTGGCTTTTTGTTTGTTTTTCCCCACTAGCTGGGAACTAGGAGCCATGAATTTAATGCATTTTTAACATGAGGCTTACCATGTGGTCTTGGACAAATCATTAGTTGAATGTGCTGTTATTCGTAAAGTAATGCCTTGCTGCCATTTGTGCCATTGAAAATCTGCCTTCAGTTTCATTTAGCCTCTGTACTCATTTGCAAATTGTTTCATTTTATCAGTATAGGACAAGTGTAAGAAATCCTCTCTGCTTAAGAACAGGAAGCATTCCAGGACTCATAAAAGATAACAAATGCTGAGCAAAGGTAATTTGAAAATTATTGCTATGGTTATCAAACTGTAGTACCAGTAAATAATTTGCATGTAATTTCCACCTTTTATTGCAGTGTCTGGAATTTGAAGTGCTGCATCCTCTCTTGTTTCTGTAATTCAGCTCTGGGAGAATACCAGGATTTACTATTCACATTTAGCTCCATAAAGCAAAAATCAACAAGGGCAATTGCACTGACTGCCTGCCACCTGGGGTACGAAGGGCCCTCCTTTCCATGGCCTTGGTGTCCAATTCAGATCCCCCTGAAACTTAGCATCAAATCCAGTTTGAATTTTAGCCCTGTTGTTTTTGCTGACAGCCTCCTAAGCCTTCAGTGAAAATCTGGAAGACAAGAGCCGGGGCTGCACACCACTGCAGCAGGGTGGCTCAGACAACGTGGCCAGCAGGCCCCAAGGTGGCTAGCAGGCCCCTGTTGCCTACCAGCCTCCATGCCTGGTGACTCCCCAACGGGCAGGTCAGCAGCACAGTGAATGAGTTCCCTGCTTAACACAAAGGCATGCATACATGGGAAGAGCAGACGGGATTTTCCTTTCACTCAGAGAAATGAGGCGAAACCTGCCGTGCCCCCACAGCCCTGCCGTTGTCTGAAGAGGCTCGCTGGGGGGACGCAGCGTGAGGGCCCGCTGCCTCGCTGCCCATATGGCCGGCAGCTGGCAGGCCCGGCCCAGCTGCCACACTCTGTGGCACAGCTGACAGCAGCGTGTGGCTCACTGCTTGCTTGCCCCCAGCCAAGCTGTTTTGAGGCCGACTGGATCCGCATCGCTACGTGCCATCAATTTAACACTTGGTTTGCCTAAAATGCTGTCACAGCTCCTTGGGGCTGACATCTTCCAGTTACCCATGTGAAATAGCCTCTGAGGACCCACCGCCGAGTTCTGCATCTGCCTGTGGGTGGTTTCATGGGAACAAGCAGATAAGATTGCTTTTTCCCCATCCTGACCATGATTATTCCTCACAGGCTAGGGCTGCTGGCCTGGGTTTGTAGGAATGTGAGCATAACAGCGCTCTTTGGGCCACCTGCAAGCGCTGGCTCTGTACCAGTCCTTGGAGCTGGTGACTGCCCGGAGCGTTGTGTTAGGATCAGTGTGCAGCTGGATTGTTTAGCACTTTTCCCTAATTATTACAATCACCCTCTGCTTTGATACCTGTTTCTGTCCCAGAAGGATTAGGATTTACCCCTCCTTATGGCCATTATCACATCCAAAGTCGTGTCATTTGGCTTCTCTCTGTCTATTCTGCAGCTGATGAGAGTGCCCTTGCACTGTAGCTGCAGAACAAGAGTCACGTTCACCCTCCCAGCTGCTTTCTCCTAGGCACAGCCAGACCAAGTGCTCTAGTTGCAGTCAATATGTTCCACACACCTTCAAAACCATCATTGCAGGTCAGATCTTTAGCATCCTTTACCCTGAGCACAATAACGAATATTCCGTGTTGAGAGCACACTAATAGAGGCTTCTGCTGATCAGTTCCTGGCCTGCTATTCTAAAAGATTACACACACTTCTGTAGAGTAGGTTATCTAGTTCACTGAGTATTCTGCCTTTTGATGGTTCCTAAAGAACCTCGTAACCATGACAGTGGGTTACTGGCCACATCAGGAGAATGAAACATTTGTTGGCTGGCAGGCAGTCCGTGTGGCAGGTCTGCATAGTGATGGTTTGTGTAGGTGGGGTTGTGGCAGACACTAACTGCCATAAAGCGTGGATATAAGCACTGAGTCTTGATTTAGCCTCAAGCAGGTTCAGAGCAGGGGGGTCGCATCCACACTGTTGCTACTCCAATTATGTTCTTATAAAGTAGTTTTAGGGTCAGGACATGTTATACGTACACCTTTAGCAGCTAAAAGGGCTGTACTTGTGAACTGATAAGAGCAGTATGTTACTGCAGGCTCATTCGGACTCTACTGCAAGAGTTGTGTGCGATAGGAGAGGCCCTGGGAGCATGCTACCTGGCGGCTGGACCAGGCAGGGGGCGATAAGGAAGCCAGGGGCAGTGGGTAAGTGGCTTGCTACCTTCTCACCACCATGTGTCTGCAGCTTTCTGTTGAGCTGACAGTCTTCTTAGCCAGCCAGCAAGGTACTGCGAATGCGGCAGTGCTCATCAATAGCGACATCCTTCCCTCACCTCTGTCCCTCACTGTGAGCTTGGAGAGTGCTCATAGCTTCCTTGGCATGTTTCAGTTCAGCAAGTTCAGTTTGGATACAAACATAGACTGAGTTGGACTGGGCTGTTCAAAGAGACCTAGAAGTGCCTAAGTCCCTCTGGCACTGTGTGCTCACTTTCCTTTCTCATTATCGAGGACTCTTTTTAAGCTCTTAGGATCTTAAAACATGAGCTGAGGCACTAGATTTGGCTTTCCCAATGCTTTGTTTATGCTTTCCTTCATCTAAAGAATTCCTTTTATTTGAAAATTCACATTTTACTTTTTGTACATGTTATTTTTTACCTCTGTTTATATGAGTTTGGGGTACACATGCTATTTGCAGCCCCGCTTCATCCATCAGCAGTCCTATCACGTTGGGCCGCAAGTGCTTCACATGGTCTCTTTCCAGGTTTGTTCCAGCCCTACCTTTTGAAATGCCCTGTAGCAACAGAAAGGCTTTCTGCATCGTGGACTAGGATTTTATGCCTTGAGAGCTGGTGTCTGTGAGCTCTTTGTTCTGGCTGTAACGACAAGCTTTTTAGCATCAGAGGTAGGTGTGGCTCGTGCTCTCAACTTCCAGCTCCTACCCTTCACTCGCTGTAACCAAAGGAACAAAACAAAAGGCTTTCTGTTCTCAGATGGGTTAAGAATAAGGTGAAGTACTATCTTTCTCACAGTCACATCACTTAGAGTGATTTTGCCCTTGAGGACAGCATTACCTCACACACATAAAGAGAATGTCTGTGTGCTTAAATGTCAGGCCTCATGAGACAAGAGCTGCTCCTCTGTAATTGCTTGTGTAGCTTTCCACAGTTCTCTTATTTGATCTTTTATTGGTTCTGGTGTAGAGTAACGGATTGTGCTTGCACAGATCTCCTTAACTGAGTGGACAGTTTTTATTCAACACATGGCAGGGATCTGTCACAGTAAGTGGGTAGATGAAGACAGCCAGGTAACAGTGCTTAAAAGCCAGCTCTGTTCTGCAAAGCAGCATGTTTGCAGAGCCCTGTCTCCCACTTGGCATATTCTCATTTAACAAACATCTTAATCTTTATGGCTCTCCTTCACCTCTTCCTCATTTGTCTTGTCTTTCCCTGAGCAGGTTCACAAGGGCAGCCACTGCTTTCCAGTCTGCACATGCCTCTGTCTCAGCCAGAGGCTCCTGCTGTTACACAGGACCGCACAACGGGAACATCATTCCTTCAGACCACTGCTAGAGAATGGAGGCACAGCTGACATCTGACTCTCTAGATAATCCATCGGCCCTGTGCTAATTACCTTTACACAGTAGGCTGCACAGCTTAAGTGCAGAAAAACAGCTTGTATAAATCCAGAGAACAGCTAATGAGAATAAGCAGCCATTAACATATCAAATAAGATAATAAATGCTGGAAAGCACATCTGAAGGCTCAGAGTCTCTTGTAATACTGTGGAGGTTTTATGAGACTTCCCAGTGTAATAGCAGCCACTTCTGCACATCTTAGCTTCACAGGAAGCAGCTTTTATTAGGGTTATAGATCAAATCAAAACAGATTCTGAGTTATAGCAGCTGGGATCAAAATTCTGCTGTTACCCATTCAAACTGTCTTCTGCCAAGACAGCGTTTCACACTGCTGGCCAAGGACCATAGGGCCAGCCCCGAGAGGAGCAGAGTTCTCCACATCCAAGCAGTTTTACCAACAGAGTCCAGTGTAGGGACTGGGAGAGAAGGGGCAGAGAGCAGGCTAGTGGTGTGTGCCAGGGAGGTGCCTTACATGCTGTCTTTGCAAGACCTAACTCACATCAGCACTAGGATTCCTGCATGTGAACATTGCTTGGCATTAGTCCTTACTACAGCAAGCACAGAAACAAGATAAATATGTTTGGAATTTTGCTATCTGGGATGGAAAATGTGGGACTAATAATCAGAGGAGTTTTTTGATAGATAGTCTGCTTGAGGATCTTAAATCTCTCCGTGATCAACTAATGTGTGTATGTGACACCTCTCTACAGTAGAAACTGGCAGGTAATGAAAAGCAGTTCTCTTTGCCATGGGACATAACAGAAAATTAGCAGCCTGTGTCAGTGCTTCCCAGGAAAGTGTAGATGCAGAAGGGGAGGACTGCTGGATGGCTTGGAAACCAGGCAGAGAAGTGAGAAGGGATGCTGCACAAGGAATGTGACCATCAGCTGGAATCCCATGTTCCTCTTCTAGCTGAAGTTATGAGAGGATCTTCCATGGCCAGTTCCCATCACCAAGTGGGTCAGGACCTTTCAGTGTCTATCTTCATCCAGGGAGGAGTGCTGCAGCAGTGCAGAACTGCAGGGCACAACCAGGGCGTTTATCTCAGTACGTGTTTGGAAGGGAAGAGAGCCAGCTGCTGAGTCACCCAGCCACTTAGCGCAGCATGAAGCTGTTTTCCTGGCACTTGTCTCCTAAACACAGCTGATCCCCTCCTGTGCCATGATTTTCTTAGGTCAGCCACTGGGACTCTGTCTGTTCTCCTGCCTCAGGGCTTTTCTTAGGACAAAGCATTTCTGTAGATGAATGTCCAGATGGACCGGTTTTCATAAAACGCCATCTTCTAAAGAATTATTCTCCTTTGCAATGTACTCATGCAGCAGTGTTGCTTTAATAGTTCATTTGGACACCAGGACACTGATGGTGGCACCTCTATGATGCCATCTCAAGCAGGACTCTGTCAAGTCTGCAGCTCCCTGATTTGCTGTGGAACATGTTTAATTGCTTCCCAGCTCACACACTTGTGCCGGGGTGCTCTTCCCTGCCAATTTTGAATGTCACTCAAATGAAGCACATACCTACAGCTTGATTTCCTCACCTGCTCCATAGCATTATTAGCTTGGCATAGTCAAGTAGCTGACAGCAGCTGCCTCATTGAGTTTTACTGGATGGGCTGGCAGAGGTTTAAAATCCAGATGCTCGTTTATTCCCATTGCACAGACAGCATGTGTTTATCTTTGATGAGCTTGATGCAAAGCTAGCTGAACTGTGTGGGAGATGTTGTGCTTCCCTCAGTGTGCTTGGATCCAGGCCCATAGGAACCTGCAGTCCTTTTTGCTAGCAGGAGATACATCAGGCTTTGTTCCCCTCAAGCTGAATTGGAAAAGAGCGATGTCTGGGAAGGCAGAGAAGGGAGATATTTTCTCTCCCACCATTTTGGAATACTGGTGCATTTATAAAGCCTGCTTCATTGCTTGGAAAGGGAGCAAGGATCCTTTCTGGGGAGTAGCTCTTGAGAGATCTGTGGATGAAAACCCTGCTGACAAGAGTTTCAGTTATCAATAAAGTGAAAATATATCATGTGTCGTATAAGAGTTGTTTCTGCTTTCACCAAGATCTGATCCCAAAATGAAAAATAACAGATCAAGAAAAACCCCTAACGAATATTACAGGAAAAGAGTGTTTCATTAAATCTGACACCTTCAATTGCTCCATATCAAGTCTTCAAGGAGCAGAGAATATCAATGAGCAACGAGAACATTTCTTTCTCTTTCTTGTAAATTATGCTTTTAAATTCCTTAGGGATGATTCCAGCCAGCCTAAATTCCACTAAGATGTCTGTGCCTGGAGTGGGCTTAGCGCCTTTGGAGAGCAGATGAGAGAGCCTTGAGGGAAATGTGGAGCAAGAGTGCCCTGACTCAGACAGCAGGGAACACTTGGTTGTGTTTAAGCCAGCTGAATACACCTATTTTCTTCTGCTTGTTTTTGGTAATAATATCAGCTGGTATGTTTAAACATTTATTTCTATCCCTTCTTTTTTAGGAGATTGGCTGTGTAAGATGAGAAAATAATCCCTTGGCTTATAAGGAACATAAGGTTCAAAATTATCCTCTATTCCATGAGGAGCTTTTGTTCCTTCCAGAAGGAAGATCTTGTGCCTGTTGTCCATGAACCTCGTGGCTTCATGCCGTATCTCACAGGGAAGTGTGAGTTCTTTTAAGTTACTACAATAACAGCAACTGAAAAACAATCACCCGTTTCAGCTGCATGTTTTATGTGTTAATCAATAATTGTACAGTAATCAGTCTGAAATAAAACGAGTGCAGATGTACAAAGTTCTAGTTTGCAGTCAGGAGAAAAGCAGGTAAAGTTATATTTGAATAAGCCAGTTTGGGGCTGGGTGTCTGTATCCTTTGGGCAGTGCCAAGGTCTGTTGGCTGTGTGCTTTCCTGGCTTTTTGGAAGGGTGATGCCTTGCAGTGCAGTTGGGTTCTTTTGCCCGGGCTCCCTCCAGCCCTCCTCAGGTACAAACCAATGGGAGGAGTGAGTGTAAAACACATCATTTGTAAGGCCAGTGCAAACCTTCCATTGAAAGTGTCTCCTCTTAGGTCATAAGAAAGTTCTGTCAGAGTTGCTGAGATCCTGGAGAACTAAGGACCTTAGCATTTTAGGAAAGCCCTTTTTTAGTCATCAAACAGTAATAGCCACTTTCAGTTCTGCAGCGAATTAGGAACAGGGCACCCAGCGACATCAGGCTATGAGGGACTGCCCCGGGGTCTGAAGCCTTCCAGGACACTGGTGGGAACAGGGAAAGAAAGGCAGAGAAAAGTAAAGTGGCTTTCTTTTTGAAGGATTTTTTTCTTGATCACAGAATAGACACAGCCATCCTCTACTTCGTAAAAAAGACAGACTTCTGAAAAAAGGACATCATCTTTCAAACAAAGATGCTGTCTGGGAACATGTGCTGTGGGGACTGGTAATTCTCTTCCCTTCCACTTCTTCCTTCATCTCCAGATCCTCCATTCTCTCTACACCTCTAGTCGGCGACCCTGGAAGGCAATAGAAATTGGGGCACATTCCTTTCCATCTTTGCTGTCTATCTATCCATTTTTGCTATGTCTTTCCATCTTTTGCTCTTTTCACTGCATTATCTAAACATCTTTGATGTATTTCTCTTTCTACCACCACACTAAAATAGGGAAGTTCTGTGGCATTGAATTTACAGATGAGCAATCAAGGCACGGAAAGTTTTAAGTCCTAGATCAGCAATGATGTTTAATGTCTGCATCTGTTTGTGGAACTTGTCCTAAGTAACCTTTGCTAGATCATACACCAAGTGTGTGAAAGGAATAGGAACTTGGCCAGCATCTTCCAGGAATTAAACTAGCATCTAGGCTAGTGCTTTCCTTCCATTACTGACTCCTTCTCAACAGGACAGATTAGCAACCCATGCAGACCTGGACCCGTGGCTTTGGTTCTTACGATTATCTCTAATCCATTGTTTATTGCAGTACTTGCAGAAAGGATCAGGCAAGGATAGGCTCCATCTCTACCCCCAAAATTTTCAAGTTGCTATGTTTCATCAAAAGAAAAAACATGGAATGTGATTGCCAAATGCAACAGCTCACCATGCAGTATTCCAGACTTGTGATAACTAGTGTACAAATGCCCGAGTAAATTAACCCTGAAAAACTAAAGCTTTTGAGGATGTAGGGGATCGCTTCTCCCATTTTCTTTTTGGGAGAGGGGACCTGAACTTTCCAAGCTTTTTGGGCTATCACATGTTCATTTTTCAAGCCTGTAGCTAGAATAACTGGCAGAGGTTAGTAACCTGTGCAAAGAACAGGTTTTTCCTGGTTTTATGATTATAAACACACCACGACCTTTAGACAGAAAGAATATTACAACGTATAATTGTACGGAAGCAAAAAAAATAATAAAAGCTTTGCCGCTTCACAGACAGTTTGCTGTTGCTTTTATGTTCCCCGGCCTCATAAAGAGCCTTTGTGAGTTGTTTTCCTGCCTAATGCTGCCTCCCCTGAGTTTGTTATCTGCGAGACAAAGCACTCTGGGAAAGGTTTATTCCATGCACCTGACTTCTCAAGCATCTGCTTGCTCCTCTGCTTGCAAATCCGTGAATGAAAGAGTGGCAACCGCAATGCATTTCAGATACACGCACATTAAGTACCTTATTTGATCATCTTTTCTATATGGACACCAGGTCATTTCTATCTTGTGCATCGTAAGTAGTTTATGGGGACAACGGTACTTTCAGTGCATTTTTTCCAGTGAGTATTTAGCTACACAACAGCCTTTGGCAGACTTAGAGAGTTCAAAAATCAGAACACACCTGCACAGATCTTTACCTTCAAAATTTCTCTCTCATGAAGAAAATAGATGCATTCACTGACCGAACTGTGTCTAGTTCGTAGGCAGACAAATTCAGTTGCTTGTTTGCTGTACAGACGCCTTCCAGTCTCTAAATTCTCCTTCAGCCCTCACAATCCAGTATGTCATGGGCTTTTTGAAGGGGGGACTCTTCGCTTCAGAAGTAGTTCCATAAGGGATATGCATATTTTAAGAAGATCTTTTTGGGAGAGTATATGCTATATGAGAGCTAACTTCAGTAACTGCCCATTAGTCACACTGTACCCCCTAACATTTCTGCAGGGTGTTGTAAATCAACAGAGCATAAAACAAGGTGGTTCTCCTGTGGGAAACCTCATTTCCCTTTGACCTTCACCAGTATCCCACCTATAGACCCCTGAGGAGTTCTTCTGACCTGGAGATAAGATTACATGGGTGAACACTATCTGAAATGGGGAGAAAAACGAGAGCATTGTCTTAGTTATTAAAACATGAGGATGGCTTGGTTTCATCCTGAGCTGTCTGCTGACTCACTTTAACCTTGAACAAGGCCTCTATGTCTTTCTGATGGTTAGAAGAAGGTAATATTTCCTGCTTCCTGGAAACTGATGTGAACATGGCTCAACATTTCTAGTGCACTCATTTGGAGGATACAATGGGGAACAGTGGGGAACAATGTTGTTTTCCCATGTGGGATAAATAAATGGAAGAACAACCACACTGTCCATAGCATTGCAAGCCCCCATTCAGGATTTGGTATTTCACCCAAGACGCTGCCTTTTCCCTGCCCCTGTGCTTGTTTATTTTTTCTTGAATGATTCAATCAAAACAGCTCAGTAATTCCAAAGTTGGAGCTAGGAAACAAAAAACAAATTCTGTTCCCTCATAAGTATTTTGGTGATTTGGCTTAGAAGGATTCTGGCATTGCTGTCTGATTTGGGACAGTCTAGTCCTTTGGTATAAAATCCCTTTCAGAATTATGTTCAGACACAACCCCTTGAGAATAACAGTTGGCAAATGCTCTGTGATACTTAATGATGGAAAACTCCGGCAATGTCTATTTTGTCAAGCTCTGCCCAAGTTACTGATTTGATGATGGAACCTAAAGTTCTGCAAAGGGTGCTTTGCCTCCTCTGGAAGCAGGCACAGTGGAGGGAAAAGCATGGAAAAACAACAGCTGCGATAAGAAGCACAGAGAATGTGACCCATGAGAAGGAAGGTGATGGCATGGAGTCAAAAGGAGAAGGCTGAGAAATGGCATGGCAGCTTGGAAAAGGCTGGCACAGAAAGGGCAACACCTGTATGTTAACTTGCATGCTCATTTAGGCAAGGGCAGGAAAGACTCAGTTCCACCCGCAGCTTAAAGGATTTAGGTAGGATATTAGGTAAATCTTTCTATTATGAAAGAGTGGCAGGGCGTTAGGACATTCTAGCCAGTGGTATCTATTTCTTAAAGTGAAGAAGATAAAAGTGTCAGGGACAGGGTCCAGATACTGTTAGCCTGCCTTAGTGCAGAAAGTTGCTTGAGATGATCTCCAGAACCTCATCCTAGCCTGCCAGATCTGTGAATTTATCTTTGGGAAACATCTATTTTGGCATGTAGACAGTGCATGGGGAAATAGAGCCAAATTAATGTATCTGGAAACATCACAGACTTTGATAATGAAACCATGCCCTTTCTGAAAAACAAAACATCAAAATAATTACAAAAAAAAAAAAAAAAGACAAAAAAAGACAAAAAAACCCCAGATATATTGCAACATGCCACTGTCAAGTAGATTCATAGACTTCATTATTTGTATATTGTTTTTGCAACTTATATCCCTCCAGACTCCTATTTGCTTACAAGGACCAGGCCACCAAGTAACTGGTTGCGATTGTGTCCAGCTCTTATGCTTTGTTAAGTCTTTTACATTTTGGAGGATGTCTCTTGTGAAGCACTGCGTGGTCCAAACTGTGCTGTGCTTTCAGAAACAGAACATGAGTCACACAAAGATTGCTTTTAGTCTGCCAATATGATAAAAAGTCTATTGGATGCTGATTCCTTTGACATAGTTAAATGTATTTCTGGAAATTCTCATCCTGCAGATTTATTTCCAATTTGCTAAAATCAACTGGTAAGGACTAGGACTGCTGCCAGAACACGCTTTAACATTGAAATTCTTCTCTTCTTCCATCAGTATCTGCTTAATTGGAGCTGTAGGAAAAGTGTCTGCTGCTTTCCCTCTGTTCAGTGTTGAAAGGAAACTGCCTTTGCACTTGATATATTGGAAAAAGTTTTCCAGTATAGATTTGACTGTTAGGTGGAATATCATGCAGTGAATGTGAGCCCAGTAAGGCTTCTGCATTTCATGTGTTTCTACATAGAAATCCAAGTGGAGCAGACATATTCTGTGCTGTTCACAAGCCAGATAAATTGCCTCCCTTTCTAGTTAGCTGTGTTACTGCTCAATTTGAGAGACAAACTTGTTAGTGGCCTTCTATTTTACCATAATACCTGAAAAGATAATTTTTCTGAAAGAAAATGGATTTCGTGCTGAATTGCTGGACTTGCTGGCAGGCAGAAACAGTGAACATCACCTTCCCTTTCCTTATCAGAGAACTTGTTGGGAAAACACCTATTACTGCTAGGCAGCTGCATTGATGTTCAGAGAGACACGGTGACTCAGGGATACATCTTGTACGTGCTGTTAACTGCAAAGTTATATGACAAAAAGATTAAAAGCACATTAAGAAACATTTTAGCATTTGTAAGGTAAAGAGGTCATCTTAAAGCTAGAAATTCTTCCATTAACTGGCCTTACAACCGTGCCTTTCAAAGCCGGCATCCCGAAGCTACTGTTGCTGTACATGTACTGGATGCCTTCTTCAACTTTGAGGACACTGGAAAGGCTTGCCTTGCCTCCACCAACCTAAGAGCAGCTCCTTGCTGATCCTGTTCATTGACCCCTTTGGGCTATGGTGCCCCTCCAATGTCTCTGAATGGGCAGCAGCTCCCAAATGATTTTGTTTCCACTCCTGTCAGGTTGTCTTCCATGCTTCGTGCTTCCCAACCTCAGCAGGAGAACTGCTGACCCAGCTCTGTCCTGCCACAAAGACAGCGTGAGGCAGGGAGAAGTTCTTGGACAGGGTGATGGCAGCAGTGGCAGTGGGTCACCCAGGGAAGCCTTGTGGGATGAGGACGTGGGGATGAACATTTTACCCTCATCTTCCCCCCCATGTCACTGGACAAGTCTGTCTGAGCCCTCCTGACCCTGCGAGGTGGAATGGCTGCCTCAGCCACCTCACGCCATGTCCTGCTGTCTCCCACTCACTCCAGAGGATTTCCCACCCCAGGGGAAGAGCTGAAGCTGGTGGGATGAAGGAGAGCAAGAAAAAGTTACTATCAGAAGAGAAAATAAAGGCATATGAATGGAACTTATCAGAAACATTTTAAATATATGTAAATATGGAAAGCTGTGTCATAACCTTTAATCAGCTGCTGTAGATCTGAAATACCCATCAGACCTTGATGGACATTTTGTCTTAGTGAAGACTGCAGAACTCTGCCCCTTTCAGGCATGGTCTGACCCTCTACAACCACAGTGTCTTTACTTGAGACACTTCTAAGAGATAGCTCTACCGGAGGCTTTTTTCCCCTCTTCACTTTTTCTCAGACTTCCTCTGTAGTTTTGAGACACGTATAGCATCTTCCTACTTCTATAATCAAATCTTATTAGATACCACTATATATAACTGGAGAGTGAGCTCATCCATCACTTACTAGGGGAAGGCATAAACCTTGCCGACCGGATGGTGCATAAAGCCAGAAAAATTAAAGCATATGTCTTTGAGCACCATTATATATTAGACCAGACTAATACAGGAAACAGCAAACTCTCTTCTCTGGAAGTTTTTAAATCAAGCCTAGATCCTTTTCTGAAAATAGACTTCAACCAAAAAGTGAAATATTGAAGGAAAATGGATGTTTAGTTGCCTGCATTATGGAGAGGGTCAGATAAGATGATACTAATGTCCATTTCCAGCTTTAGAACTGCTGAGTGTTTTGTTTAATGGGCAGGAGAGTGACTTTCAAGTACTCAATTATTTTAAATGGAAATTCTCTTGCATAATGTGGCACTGTATTTGCTCCTGCAGTACATGGTGAAATTGTTCCTTCCCAAAGACAAATAAGGAAGCATGTCAGTTTCCCACCCGCTCTTTAAAACAAGTAATGCACCACTTAAAATGGTCTTTTGTCTGTTTATTTCTGGCAGTGAAGAGGACCTCTGAAGGTATTTTTAGGAAAATCACCTTTTTGTGATTTTCTGACAGCAAGATTTAAGGATAGATAATAATTACTTTGTATGCATGTATTTCAGTAACATTTTGAAGGTTTAACTCCTGCTATGGGAGATGAAAAAAGTAGCATAATATTAATCTCATATTTCAGTGAAGAAGTAAGCATTTAAAAGCCTACAGAGGATGGATGACAGTCACAGATACAGCTGTAAAACAATTCAGAAGGTGTTTTCATGTTCCTACCTACACCTTTGAAGCAACCTGAGTAGGGATTTAACATCATGTCTACTGTTCCGAGGGCAAGTAAGCTCTGAGAGGCATATCAGAGTGCTCTGCTGCTCAGTGTCCTTGGGGCTATACAAACACAATTCCCACTGCCTCCTCTTCCCCATATGAATAACTGAGGCACTGGGTTATTCTGAGCAGTGCCTGAAAGGGCACTGTGCAGTAGGAAGAAGAAGAGAATCCGTGGAAGAGAGCACCTGTGCCAGGTATTCCTCCAGCCCACAGCTGCTTCTGCAGACTCTGGTGAGTTTTCTGCTTTCGATGTATCCTCCCAGAATGTTATTAGTCAGGACCCTGAACTTCAGGAGAGTGAACTTCAGGCTGTTTAAGGAATTACTGGATGAGATCCCCTGCGAAGCTGTCCTTAGAGACAAAGGAGTGAAGCAAAGCTGGCAGTTCTTTAAGGATGCCTTTCTGAGGGCACAAGAGCTCTGTGTTCCCCAGTATAGGAAAACAAGCAGAGGAGGCAGGAAGCGGGCATGGCTGGGCAAGGACCTGCTGGTCAAACTGAGGGATAAGAAGGGCAGGTACAGGAAGTGGAAGCAAGGATGTGTCAACTGGGAAGAATACAGGGATGCTGTCTGGACATGGGGAGATGGGATCAGGAAAGCCAAGGCACAGATGGAACTGCACGTGGTGAGGGATGTGAAAAATAACAAGAGGAGATTCTACAGGTACATTGGCCAGAAGAGACACGCCAAGGTGAGTGTACCCTCTCTGATAAATGAGGAGGGAGAACTGGCTACAACAGACATGGAGATGGCTGAGGTACTCAACGAGTTCTTTGCCTTGGTCTTGGCAGCCAAGATTCTCCTATCTCTCACATCCCTGAAACCTCTAGGTGGTGGCTGAGTGAACAAAATCCCTCCTACTAGACCGAGTCCAAGACTATCTCATGAGACTGAATGTATATAAGTCTATGGGGCCTCACGGCATACATCCCAGGGTCCTGAAGGAGCTGGCTGATGTGCTTGCCAAGCTGCTCTCCATCATATTTGAAAAGTTATGTCTGTCAGGCAAAGTCCCTGGTGACTGGAAAAAAAGGAAACATCACTCCCATTTATAAGAAAGAGAGAAAGGAAGACCTAGGAAACTATGGACTGGTGAGCCTCATGCCTGTGCCTGGGAAGATCCTGGAACAGATCCTCCTGGAATCTGTGCTGAGGTACATGAGGGATGAGAAGGTGATCTGAGACAGCCAGCACAGCCTCACCAAGGGCAGATCATGCCTGACCAGTCTGGTGGCCTTCGATGATGGAGTGATGGCATCGGTGGACAAAGGAAGGGCAACTGACGTCATCTACCTGGACTTGTGCAAGGCCTTTGACATTGTCCCACACCACATCCTTATCTCTGAATTGGAGAGATATGGATTTGAAGGGTGGACTATTCAGTGGATAAAGAATTGGTTGGAAGGCCACAGCCAGAGTGATGTGGTCAATGGCTCTATGTCCAGAGTGGTGTCCCCCAGGCGTCTGTCTTGGGACCAGTACTCTTTAACATCTTCATCAATGACACAGATGATGGGATCGAGTGCACCCTCAGCAAGTTTGCTGATGACATCAAGCTGAGTGGTGCAGTTATATGACAAAAGGAAGGGATGCCATCCAGAGGGACCCAGACAGGCTTAGGAAGTGGACCCATGTGAGCCTAATGAGGTTCAACAAGGCCAAGTGCAAGGTGTTGCACTTGGGTTGAGGCAACCCCAGATATGTGTACAGACTGGGTGAAGAACCCATTGACAGCAGTCCTGCGGAGAAGGACTTGGGGGTCCTGGTGGACGAAAAGCTGGACATGAGCCAGCAGTGTGCGCTTGCAGCCCAGAAGGCCAACTGTGTCCTGAGCTGCATCAGAAGAGGGGTGGCCAGCAGGGACGGGGGGGGATTGTCCCCCTCTGCTCTGCTCTCGTGAGGCCCCATCTGCAGTGCGGTGTCCAGATCTGGGGCTCCCAGCACAAGAAGGATGTGGAGCTGTTGGAGCAGGTCCAGGGGAGGCCACAAAGGTGCTTAGAGGGCTGGAGCACGTCTTGTTTGAAGAAAGGTTGAGGTTGCTGGGCTTGTTCAGCCTGGAGAAGAGAAGTCTCCAGGGAAATCTCATTGCAGCCTTCAAATACCTAAAGGGAGCTTATAAACAGGAGGGAAATAAACTTTTTACATGGGTAGATAGTAACAAGCGGCAATGGCTTTTGACTGACAGAGGGAAATATAGCCTAGATGTCAGGGGGACATTTTTCACTGAGAAGGTGGTGAGGCAGTGGCACAGGCTGCCCAGAGAAATTGTGGATGCCCCATCTCTGGAGGTGTTCATGGCCAGATTGGATGGGGCTGTGGGCAATCTGATCCAGTGCCTGAGCTAGTGGGTGGCAGCCTTACCCGTGGCAGGGGGCTTGGAACCAGATGATCTTTGAGGTCCCTTCCAACCCAAGCCATTGTGTGATTCTATGATAATTGTTGTAATTTCTTCTTCAAAGTCCTTCTTTTTGGCCATCCATATTACATTTTTGTATTTAATCTGCCAGAGTTTATAATTGTTTCTGTTTTCTTCCTCCAGACTTGCCTTCAGCTTTTTGAACTTCTTCCTGATGCCTCTTCCTGCTCTGCTGTGTAACAAAGTTGGTTGCCGTTTGCTCTTTCTTCACATCTTTCTGAAAAGGTGGCACGTACCAGCACCGTGCTACTGACATGGCATCCCTCAGCAACCTCCGTGCTGCTAGGAGGGATGTAGTTCTCCTAGCTGCCCCTTTTAATTCCATATAAAACACTTCCTCTTTTTGATATAGTTTCCCTTTCTGAAGCTGAGCGTATCTGCAATGGGTATTTGGCCTCTGTCGATGTCCAAGTCAGGGGCTGCATCTTCTCTTAGGAGCTCTTCCATGAAGTGTGTCTAACCAACATGGTGTGACATCCCAGTAGGACCCTAGCCCATGGGACACAGGGTCACTGAAGGCTCTGTCAAATTGTCGATGACTTCAGAGCCAGGCAGGGAGGCTGTGCTCAGCAGGCTGAGCCTGCGGCGTCAGGCGAGGACGTGGAGGCCAGCGGAGGTTGTCATTGCTGAAGAATGTGTGGTGACATACGTATCGTCCAGGGTCAGCTCCAGCCAGGGCAAGAAGAGAACTGGAGTCGCCCTCCTACATAAGCAGCATTTTCTATATTACTTGTTAAAAAGGGGAATTCAGGTTAAATACCAGCGCTGAGGCTTTTATTCTGACACAGGGATCCAGCCAGCCTACACTTAGTAGCCGGTATTGAGCCAGTGTCTCAGAAGTTGTCGGCAAGATGACTGAGAGCCCTGTTTGTCCTGGGGAACCCAAGGTCACCGCCTGTGCAGTGCAAACAGGGAAACAGGAGAGAAACAGGAGCGCGTCTTGTCATCACACTGAAATTGGACTAGAAAGGCCTCCTCGAGGGGACGGATTACTTAAATGTCTGATATTTTCTGGAAGGTCGGAGATGAACCCTTCTTATAGGTACAACCACAGCTCAGAAGGCAGCTGAGATAATGCAGGTGTGAGAAAGCCAGCTCGAGGTGTTATCACCTCGTGAAAGCAGAATGAAACACATGACCTTTGTCGTGTTTTCACGGCTTCCCTGAAGCACAGGAGCAGGTTGCAGAGTGATAGGAAGGGTGCTGTTCTTATCAGAAAGGGTGACTGTGTACTTATCTGGGTTACAAACAGGTGGCCAACTAAGTACACAGCCAAACCCATTTTACTTCTGCTTCCTTTACCTGATGACAGAAGGAAGTCTTAAGATGCGGTCTCATATTAAGATCACAGAAAACTATCACGTCAGGTTTCAATCTTCTACCTAAAATTTCAGATCCCAAAGGACCAAGACCAAAAGCCCCAAACCCAGCTCTTGGAGTGCCCATCAAGAGTGTGACATGACTGTCTGGAAATGCACCAGGAGACCTGTATCAGACAAGGCAGCTGTGCCACAGTGCAGGGACCTTACCCAAATTCCTGGGTAATCCAGAAGAGCTTTTGGGTGGCAATCACTTTGGGTATATTTACACAAATAAAGAGATCAAAACAACGAAGACAGATGCAGCGTCTACTTGGACAGGCTGCTCTTGGGAGCAGCTAGGTGTGTGCTAAGATGGGACACAAAAATGTAAACTGAAAGTGCAAATACCACTTGCCTGAGTAGCTGCCTTAACAGCAAAACAGTCACATTTTCTCTTGTTTTTCCAGTCCTTGTGAGTGAATGGCAGCATCAGTATTCTTACCTCATCCCTATGGAGCTGCCACTGCAGGAGGAGCTGTCAGGCAGCATCCAAAGGGGATGCACACAGGTTCCTTTGCTCAGTAAATCTGAGTTGTGAATCTCAATGCCATAGCTATGAACTGAATGAAAAACCACTCAAGCCAAGCTGACCACTTCCCATGACCTCTGAGGCTTCATAAGGCTTTGAAGCATCCCTCAAAGCCTCACAGGATCCACATGAGGCTGGAAAGGTTCCCTGTGGTGCTGCTGTGATGTGAAGAGGTGTCCAGGGCTTCTTGGCTCCAACGTTGGATGAGAAAATTGAGCAGTGTGGATGTCAAGCTGGAGAAGTGGGCGAGCATGGCCATCTGGCAAGCACTCACCTGTAATCCTTCTCCACCACCAGCACAACGTTCCACTTACCTTTCTGGCAATGTCCTCCTGACTTAAATGAGTTTTCTCATTGGGCAATAACAATGCGTCTTCTTTAGTAGCGGCGTCATCAGCTATTTCTGTCCAAGGCTGGAATGTGCAGGCACCAGCTGAACCAGCACGGGAAAGCTCACGGCATGGGAAGGGGTTGAGTGGAGATGACTGGTTTATGGATGCTTGTTCAGGAAATATCAATAACTCTTGTGACAGCTCAACAGTGACTTTGAAAAAGGAGAAAACAGATTTATAACTGGTAAGCAAAGAGACTGTTTAAGCCTGGATAGGGCTTTACCCACATTGCATGTCTGAGACGAGAATTGCAAGAAGCAAAAGCATGAGGTCAAGTAGCAGCTTGACCCCGTTTTATCTCCCAGGCAGTGACAAATGGCAGCTGGAAGGAAAATCACTTCAGACACGTGCAGACATTTCAACAGCTAATCTGAAATTTTGCATTTCACTGGTTTTGAAGCATGGGGAATGAAGATGGTGTGGAGAATGATAATGTATGCTTCAGCATCTTTCCTATAACACAGAAATAACACATTGGTAATAAAAGTGTCACAGACATTGATGAAATGCAGACTATCCTGTTCCTTTGTTGTGTTTTTGTCCCTAAATATAACTCAATGTTGTGGCCATGATCTTTGCTTAATGGTGTCCTTCAAGCTTAAAAACAAATCAGGCTTGTGGCTATATATACACAAACACATGCACGCGCGTATAAAGGCACTCTTCTTTCTCACCGAGTAAACCTAGCAGAGGTAAACATCCATTTTTTTCCCCCAGAGGCCTTCTTATTCAGAAATAAAAATAATAAAATCACACATTTTGGCTTTACTGATACATTTCTGTGAAGTGTCAGAAATGCCGATTCTCCCCAAAGGAGCCAGGGAATCACATCTTTAACACAGACATCTTTACTCCCAAGTGCTTCCCCAGCGATTTGCTTTCTGTTTGTTCTCAGCTATTGCTTTTTTCAGTGTAAACCACAGCACTTAGCTTGAGTAAAGCAGTCCTTTCTCTTCCCCTGTAGCTGACATGTGGCAGAGACAGGATCATCGGAACTCAGGAGTTCTTGTATCCTCCGAGCGCACCATCTCTCTCAGATCCCTTTAATTCTCTTTCCTGCCTCTTCGCTTGTCCCTCCCAGCCTCCTTCTCTGCTATGCTTTAAGCCACTTGGAGGGACAAACAACAAACAGTGCTGTGGAGCAGAGAAAACCTTTAGTGCTTTGACGATGAATAGTACTGAAGAGGACTTTATTTCAAAGGTTTGAAATGTAACAAAACTAAGGCGAAAAAAACGATCAGGGTTTGCCAGCCGGGTGACTCTCCTTCCTCCCACAGGATAAAGAGTTCTGCCAAAGACTTTTCCAAGACTTCTGTTTTCAACATGATTTTGTACCAGGAAAAGAACCAATACGATTAGCCTCTAAAATGGAAGATTTGTTGAGGAGCCTTTTCTTTGAGGCCAACAGCATTCCTCAGAGGAGGTACTGGCATGGTAGGGGGTGGAGGATCAATTTAACCTCCAGCATCCTCAAGGCTGGGGTTTATCCTGAAGGAAAGGGAAGAGATGTGAGAACCTGCTGTGCTGTGCTGCAGGTGCCTCTCGGCTCTGACCTGGCAGCACCAGGCAGGACGAGGCACAGGCTGGAGTCAGCTCGCTCCCTCTTCAGCCCTTTGCCCCCACTGGCAGTGCTTGTGGCACGGCTTCTGGGGGCCTGACAGCATTCCCTGGAAGCCGAAACAAAGCTTTCACTGTCAGTCACAGCAGGGACTGTTTCGAAAAGCAAAGTGCTCCAGGCTGTGCATGTGAGCTAGCAAATAGATGACAGCAAGAGGAGACTCCGCAGAGGCGGCTCTGTAAGGATGCTTTCCTCCTTTCCAAAATGCCCAGACACAAGCTTGGCAGCAGCATTTTCAGATACTGCTGAGTCCTCCAGGTGACTGCTTGGCATCTCTGGCACAGCCTTCCTGTCTGCCTGCCTGTCCTTCCTCTCCCAGCCAGAGGCTCAGGTAGCTCTGGCTGGGTTTGCAGGAATCCTGAGGTGTTTCTTCGGGGGAGCAACCTCTTGGAGCACAAAAACTCATGAGCGCCTGGGTTTTCTGATAGCTGTGACATTATCTCACCTGCTTTTCTAAGCCAGCAATAAAAGAGAAATATATCAGTGGTGTGTGTTTCTTCCAGACACCACCCTTTTAAGTTGCTCTTGCTCTGAAACTGCTGTTTCATTGCTGTGCTTGGAGCAGTACTGGGATTTACCTCTGGCTTCATTGGGTCAGATAGAAGCTTTATCTGCACAGCAGATGACGTGTAACTTTTGTAATGCTTCTTTTTCCACCGAGCTCACAGGTAACTGTATTGGTTTTCCTATAGCACCGCGGAGGGACAGTGGCCGCATCCTTCTCAGAGTCTGAGCCCCCAGCCCAAAGTCACTGCTTGCTTTGCCCTTGCTCGCAGCTCAGAGCAGCACACACTGCAGAAGCGTTGAAACTAAAGGACGTCTTAAGGGTGGAAAGGAATGAAGGTGCTGTGGAGTGAAAATTGCTGGGCTGGAGGCAGGAAGCTGGGCTGCAGGAATGCAGAGCTGAACCCTGCAGCCTGGTAGGAAAGTCCCTATTTTTCTGTGACAATGAAAACGGCCTGTTTTGTCTTGGCACTTCAGCGTGCGATCCGGTAATACTAAGAGAGGATGTTTTCTGTAATTGTGATGCCTGTGTTTCTCATGCTGCCTAGTTCAGCTTTAAAAACGTCACCACAATTGTCCCTGCGGGCCGGAGAGTTTTATTGCCCACTGGGTCAGGACACATGGGGGTTTCCTATGCAGGGAAACCACCCTGGGAGGCTGCCTGTTTCCGCTCCAGTCTTCATCCAAGCCCAGCGTTAGGGAGCGACGCAAAGTCCTGCCACGAGCACGTGCAAGCATTGGGCGGTGTTACCTTCACGCAGTCTGTACCGTGACATCAGCCCGATTTTCAGTCTGTTCCCTGGAGATACAGTGCAATTAACGGCACACAGTACCTGCAGCTCCGTATCAGCTGCACTGTGTTCAGAAGGGGCTGTAAAGTTCAGAGAGGTTCACAGCTCAGGAGGAAGTTGTGAGTAAAAGTGCATGAAGACGCCGTCAGTTGGCCTGAAGTGCCAAGTTCACTCTGCGGGGCTTTCGGGTCTGCCCTGTGTAAGCACCACAGAGATTCCAGTTCAGATGAGTACTCAGGCAGGTTCCTAAGAAGCTCTAAAGACCATGAGTGTGAGGGGTATTCAGATCCGACAGTCAGATTTTACCATAATTCTATCACTGATAACAGTTTTCTGTAAACACCAACATCATGTCGGCTGAACTTTGGCAGAATTCTTTATCTTTCGAAAGCAGCTAAACCATTTCCTGGACAAAGCAATGTAGGTAGAACAAAGACTGATAAGAAACCTTGAAGAAAACACAAGGTTATACTCCTTTTTTCACCGAACCATATAATGTATTTAATAACATCGATTTTCAAAGGCTTCCGTACAACTTCGTTCTCCAGAAACAGAAGTACTTCACGAGGCAGCACGTTGGTGGTTTTCCCCACCTGATTCAGCCCATGAAATGCTGGAAGCCGCACAAGGCTGCTCTCCCAGAGCTCATTCCCACTCCAGGGCAGGCATGCAGATATCTGTGTGATTCTGCAGAATGGGCGCTTTTGGGACCTGCGATTCCTTACGGAGGAAATGAGTAACTCGGTCTGACTTTGGCGGCCGTTACTCACATCCTGTGAGGAGACAAGTGGAAAGGGGAAAAAAACTCAAGAAGAGAAGAATCCAAGAAAAGAAACGGAAGGAGGGGGGAGGCAGATGAGCAGGCAAGGAATGAGATGCCAGTGAGCAGGGATCCTCACCCGTTCTGTCCTTTGCTGGCACAGCCCTGGGAAATGTGTGGTAACTGTGAGAATGCAAGTGGTGGAGCATCAGATCCCTGGCTGCATCATTTCCTTGTGCATCTTTTAGCATCTTATCTTCTAGTAATGCTTAGGATAAGATGAAAATGTTGAATACTGCTTTGATTTGCATTCACAGGCAAACGTTGTGTGTAAGCATGTGTGTCTCTGCATAAGTATTTATATGCACAGAGCCATAAGAGGGATTTGGATATTTAGGCATAAAGCTGAAAAACACGCTTGGGGTTTAACTAACTCATCGCTTCATGTGTTACTTCACCAGACTTGCCTGTTGCTTTCTGGATGAATTCCAGTAAAGCCTGCGTGTAACACTTGCATCGCTGCTTCTGGCCCTAAGCATTTTACCGCATAAAGCGTCTGGGCCAGCAGACCGAGCTGGCTACAGCAGCTCCAGCTCACTCTGGCATTCTCCAAAGAAGCCTATAGTTGGCTTCAATCGATTTAGCCCTTTGTTTGGATCATTAATTTCTCCAGTAAGTCAGGGGGCAGACAGGGAGTGTGATGAGAACGCTGGCCCGTTGCTTCCCAGCAGAGGCACTGCAGAACTTGGAGCACCGGCGCTGCGCTCGTGCATGGAGTTCTGCCCACGCCTAAGTGCTGCGTCACGGCCAGAAAGAAGGCCAGTTCTAATGCACTGCACTTAGAATGCTTCCCAAAAGATATTGGAAACCTCCAACATCAACTGAGATGTGTTCTTAAGAAATGAGCTCAAAACAGGTCAGGGGAAGCAGATTTTTGTGTCATAGAGTTGCCTGCTTGCCCATCATTTAAGGAGACCGGCAATGCCACCAGGAAAACACTGTGCAAAAGAGAGATGTAGAGCGGAAAAGCTTTGCAGAGTGGACGTGGGAAAGGCAGGGTGAGGGGCAGTGCTCCTGGGTTTCCTGATCTCTCTGCCTAGGGATCAGGGCTGTGAACCCAGCAGCTCCGTTTAAGGGCAGAAGAGAGGATGGGTCCAGGAGACAAGGTGCAGACAAGGTAGGCCAGGAAGCAATTGGGTAATATCTGCAGTGTTTTATTTCATTTGTCACCCATCAGCAAGCTCCTCTTCTTCCTCTTTTTCACCTCTCATCTTTTGACACTCAGCATCATTTTACTCCGCTTACACGCTGCAGTTCAGAACAATCGCTTTCCTTTCTCAGTGGTTGGGGACCATTTAGAAACGTTTGAGCCCATGTTTCCAATGAGTCGGTGATCAGCACCGTAACCCACCGAGGTGTGACGGGAGGTGAGGAAGAAGTGCTGGAAGTGGAGGAAGCCTGAGCCCCTCGATTCGTCAGCAGCAAAGAGCAGCAGCAACTGCAGGTCCAAGGAAATTCATTAGGGGACAATATGGTGACTTCAGTACTCAGCAAAACACACTGCACACAACCGGGTAGGGTTGCCTTTTGTCTTCCATTAATTCTCCTTTATTTTTTTGTTTAACCATCCAGCAAATTTTGCGTGCTGTTTCTAATGGCTTCCTGCTCAAACTCTGTCATGTTTAGTTCAAGCCAATTTACCCTTAAAAGAGAAAGGGAGGATGGTATCTATCTAAAAGTCTGTGGAGTGAACCTGAGAGCCCCCTGAAGTCTTTCAAATGTGGCTATTAATCTCCCTGCTTAGCACCTGGAGCTATTTTTAGTTCTGATATGCCAAAGCAGATATCTGCAGACCTATGTGGTAGGTAAACACAGCAGGCTTGGAAATGACGTAAGTCCCCCCAAAGCCCCTGTCCCGTTGCCTCTCCAAAAGGACATTAAGGAAAATGTTGTGATTAGTGAGAAATGTCTGGCCAGCTTAACCATTAACACAGCCCGAACTATTCAACTTACCTAATCAAGGCAAACTTCTGGGCAGCTCTAGTGGGATGACATTTTCCCTGGGTGACATCATTCTGCAATAATGTCCTGAAATGTTGTGATGAAACAGGCACCGAGACAGGCATTCTGGCCTTTCCAGACACCTGTGAGTCACCCTAGACTGCTTTTTTTCTGTCCAAATAGAGAACACTTTCAGGGCTGGTTTTCTGAAAGCTCTAGCAGTGACGGAGGAACTAATACACAGAGTAATTAAAGCATGCTGATGACATATTCTGGATCCCTCCACCTTTCAGTCACTCAGGCATTTTTTTTAACCTATCCCCACTTCACAAGGTTTATTTTATAAGCCTCAAGCATCAGCAGCACCAAGGCAGGCAGGTTTTGAAACCCGGATTCAATTGTTTCACTGTGTGAGGCGTGTTCCTGTGCTGCCCGCGAGCTGGCAGCACCTCACTGAGCAGGGGACAATCAGCGCCAGACAGGAGAGGCTTTCAAACCCCAAATTCCATACCCCTGGTCCAATGCCCAAAGCACACTGCAGTTTGGCTGCTTTGTGCCCCCACTCGCATTGTAGAAGGGGCACGGCTGCCTCACCAGACCCCCGCTGCTCCATCCATCTGCGTTGGGGAACACAACCGACGTGTTGCGAGATGGGGTCACGCCGTCCTTCACCATGACAGACATTTGCTAACCCCTCTAGTTACAACAACCAGTTTTGCCCAAAGCTGGCAACGTTTTCTGTGTGTTTTCTGTTTCATTTTCCAGCACAAAATGAAGTGGTAGCACGGTTCATTGGGTAGATCTACTTAAAGCCTCCATACAAAGGGCACAAGGGAAAACCCTTCTACTGCTCAAAGGGAAAATGCTGTTTGAATGGACAAAGAGCAGCACCTGTCCCTCCAGATGGGGTAACAGTGCCAGAACAAAGCTCGTGCTCTTCTCTCTTGGGGTTAAGGAGAGCAGCTTGCTTTCAGACCCGTCTTTCCATCAACTACCTCACAAACAAAATCAGCTTACAAATTGCCAAACGAAGGTAATACCAAATTATACCTTTTTCATTGGGTAAACAGCGTGCACCCATTAAACACAGTCAAACTACCCTCACCCAAAGACCTATATAGCATCCTAGATATTTATTCCGTCACTGCTTGCCCAGTTCCTCAGTATTTAACTACATTTCTGTGGATGTGCCAGAGAATCGTGAGATGAAGTCGTCAGGACAAAGGCTTCTGTGAAAACCTCTTTTCAGAGAAAAAGCAGGACAAAGCATGGCAAAGGAAATGGCAGAGTGAGGACCCACAGTTCAGCTGAATGGGTTCTTCAAGAGTTTGATTAGCAGGGAGAGACTACTACATCCCCATTTGCTTGCTGCAATGCTCCTTTGCTGGCCTTTCCTTCCAGCACAGCAATCCTTTCCTTGCACGTCCTGAGTCCCTGCCTGGCCCCAAAGTTTAATGTTTACTGTATTTGACATAGGGAGATCCATTTTGACTGGATGTGGGGGATTTGAAGACAGGTTTTAGGGTTTCAGTTTGCTCTGGCACAGTGAATCATTGCATCCCTCATTCTGCTGCAGCACTTCCACTCTGTATCCATTTTGTGCAAGGATTGGAACCTGCGCCCTTCCTCTCCCCATGGATATTTATGGACTCACACTGGAGCACGAACCGCAGCTGCGTGGTCTCAATCTGTCTTTCCAAATTAATGACAATTTGAATGCTTCTGTGGAAGGTGGAACATTTTGGGGAAAAAAGCCTGTCATGGGACATCGAGGATGTCTCACAGAGTGCGCTTAGGAAATTCCCTGTAAACTGCCAGCAAAGGTGACTGCAAGAGTTTGAACGCAGTCTCTACTACACTCTGCAGTGTATCTAAGTGCTGCATTTCTGGACTGAGAGACTGACCTGGAGGTGTGCTCTCCAAGCACTGAGCTGAGGATTTTGAATTTCTTTCAGCTGCAGGGGACAGGCCGGGTGGTCATAACGACGAGGGGAGCCTCCTTGCCACCAAGCTGAACACGCTCCTCTCCTCAGCGCGTGTTTCTGGAGGGTTGAAATACCAGAACAATGCATTCCTGCAAGTGCAACAGCTGGCTCTGCTGTGCCTGGCATAGGAGCCCCTGCGTACATCAGCATTATGAATCACAGGAGAAGAGATAATTAGCAGTTCCGCAGTGCGGTGTCTCCTTGTGAGCACCCCGCTGCAGCCTGCAGTCCCATTTCCAGGAAAGGTCTGGAAATCTTCCCTCGACCTCCATGGAATACTGTAATGCGTCTCTACAACAGAGCTGGCACCAAAGTTGGGTTGGGTTGAGCTGCAGGTTAGAACACAAGTACAAGGCCTAACTAGGCCTGCAACTAGGCGTAGACATGGGATGAGAACGGAGGGGGATGCCACACGGTGTGCGGTTCTATAGCACCCAGTCACACAGCCCCAGGTGCTGAAGCCACAGCACAGCATCTCACCATGGGGCTGTGCTGCCAAGAGCACAAGTAGCGCTCATTCAGCAGGAGTGAGCCAGGGCACTGTCCTGGTATGTCTTCCCTTACGGCAGTAAGAAACTTGTTAGACTCATTGCCAGGAGAGTCCTAAGTAATGACCCGCCTGCATACCACGAACAGCAGGAAGAGCGGTACCAATCCCTCTCACTAATGCTGATGTCTTCCTGAACTTGGATTTCACGACTGGCTGAACCCAGGCCCTGCAGTTCAGACACAGCCTTGCAGCACCGGGGGAGTTCCCAAAGTGAGCCGCAACCTCCGCGAACCCCAACCAGCCTCAGCTGTGCTCATGGCCGGGCTGAATGAACCACTGCTCTTCTAAAAGCCACAAATCACAATGCGATTTGCTGCTGAAGAAAGATAAGTCTGGAAAACGCACGGTTAACTGCTGAAGCTCACTTACCACACCTGGGTGTGAGATGTTATCGACAGAAAGCAACCGCAAGTTCCCCTTTCAAAGCAAGGGCTGCAGTCTGTTTACAGTTTAACTTCATCATTCATTCTTCGAAAAAGAGAAGTTGCGTCATTGCAGCTCCATTCTGGCAGCAATCAAGCATAAAGAGCATAGAGGGTGGAAGAATAACCTTTCTTATTGTGGTAGATATTTCACTTAATTACCCCAAGCAAGCAGCCTCACTTCTGATGCTGCTCCTCCATAGGACTCTTCCTGATGCAATGCCCCTGGAATAGCTGCATTTCTTACAATTCAGACTAAGGATTTATGATCTAAAGCCCATCAAAGTCTGGACTTCCGATGGGGTTGGTATCCACTGTTGCACAACAGACCATTAAATATGACCTAGCCATAAATAACGAGTGACACAGCAAAGGAACACTGGCATCTACAGCTCCTAAGATACGGCTTCTGTGAAAACTGATCCCTCACTCCCTGAGTTAAGGTCAGCAGGGCGCCTTTTGGCATGCCAAACCACCTGAACTTCCCTTCCTGAGTGAGAGGTTGCCCAGGATTCATCAGATTTCATCAGTTTTAGCAGGGCAGCGAGGGGCCGGGGGGAAGGCACCAGGCAGGTGAGCGTGGCTGCTGCAGCTACCTGCTGAAGAAGCAAGAGGAGGAAGCAGTTAAACACAACGATCCACAGATGAGAAACACTAATGCTCTGAGCAGAATTATGCTTTGCACGCTTGAGCACACCACAAAACAAGCCAGAGCCTCTCATTCTGCCTCGTTAGAGATTTCATTCCACGCAAGCACGCTGGGCCTCCTCCACAGCTCGCTGGAGGCAGGGGAGGGATTCTCGCTGCCGGTAGGCCTCAGGCCAGGGCAGGCCGCTCCTGCCTGCAGTGTGGGGACGTTGTGGTTGCCTGTCCTTCCGTCCCACTAAAAATCTCAGTACTTCAGCAGCACCCAGGAACTCCAGTTTTCCTTCACCAGCAGCGATTTCTAAAGCAGCGGTTTGGGCTCTTGGATGCCTAAAGCGAGTTGGAGCATGTCACCCAGATGCATTGTAGGCACCTTTCCATAGCAGGCTCCTGAAATACAAATCAAAACAATGCTAATGTTAACTAGTTGCATGATTTTACTTCCAAACTCAGTGGCTTGTGGGGAAGGATGACCACATTGTACAGCCTGTAGGAGATTCCTTTAGGGATCCAGGGACATTTATGTGCCCACTTGCTGCCCTCACAGCGGGCTAAAATGGCTCTTCTTGCTCACTGCAGCGCTTGGGGGAATCATACAACATCCCCAGTTGGAAGGGACCCACAAGGATCATCGAGTCCAACTGCTGGCTCCACACAGGACCACCCAAGATCCAAACCCTGTGTCTGAGATGCTTTGATCACTCGAGGAAGCATGTTTGACGGAAGCATCATTTCATGCTGTCTCTCCCTTAGTAAACCACGCAGTAAATGCACAGAGAGGCGCGTGCCCCCCTCTGAGGGGCCTCGGGCAGTTCGAAAGCTTCCTTAGCATTACTCACACGTCCCACTGAAACAAAGGGTCTGCTTCCTCGCCATCCAATGTCCTTTGACAACAGCCGGGTGATCCTGCTGGTTTCTTTATAGCAGGGTTGGACAAACTATTGTCCCCTCATCGCATCACTGTACCAGAGAAACCTTTCCAGCGGCAGCTCACTGCAGTTTTTGAAACAACGCCAAGTGAAGCGGGCACCCTGGCAACCTGCTTTGCCGAAGCTTCCCTCTCAGCCCCAGGCTCACCAAACGCACGCGCTGCTCCCTGTTGCACACAGAGAGGTTTGTCTAATGGCAGATGTGCAAGCTGTCCCCTTAGCAAAAATAACGCTCCTTGTGCTGAGTGTTCCTGGAGACGAGCGTTCAAAACGAAATGGCAAGGTGACTGTAAGCAGAACCCACCCTTTCTCTGATGCCTTCCGCAAGGAAGAAAAGAGAGGGAGCGGTGTTGTTTTTCTTTCGGAACAGTGAACTTTGACAGGTTGTGCACAGTTGTGCAAGAGCCCTCTTCTTTTGAGCTCTTAGCTTTGAGGGTGTTCTTCTTTTTATGAATATGGCTTCTCTCCCTTGGATTACGACTCGGGGAATCCAGTATAATTTTCCTCCAGCACCTGTGGAAAGTTAATGTGCAGTCAATTGCTCTCCCACACAGCCACGGAGTGAAGTACATCGTTTCCTGAAAGAGGGCTTCTATTTCAATCTTCTCTTTTCAAGTGGGCAGGGTGGGGAAAGGATGTTTTGCAGTCCCTACTCAGCTACAAATTTCCACTTCACAGGACTAATTCATTTAGGCCTCCAGTGAAGTGTGTAAGGCTAAAGAGGCTGAGTCCTGGAGCTTTCTGCAGGAGTCTGGCAACAGTTACGGTGATTAAATATCAAATTAAAAGAGTCGGGGGGAAGGTCTGTTTGTTCTCCTGTGCTATGCGATGTGAATGTTAGCTGTAAACAAATTCGGAAGGAACATGGTGAGAGCCTAAGCAGGTATAAAATAGGCGGCCCTTTCGTGGTCAGAGCAGGGGCTGCATTTCCTTAGCTGCTTGGCTATGCTGGGTGAGTGCAGCAGCAGCAAGAATATTAAAAACCCAGCTCCACTTGCTTAGCCTCCCATGGACAAGCAAGGTTTCCCACAAAGCTTTCCCAGAAACAAAAATAAACATTAAAACTGCACCTAAGTGCATACAAGCAGTGTATAATAATTGTGAAGCTACACCAACTGCACTGCAACAGACAAAAAGCTCCTGAAGATCCCTGCCACTGCGGATTGCACTCGTTGCAAGCACACAGAACACAGCGGCTGTCATATCTGGAGCATGAGATTCCATCTCATTTGCAAACTTTGTTTTCTGTGCCCTTTGTTGCTAGAACATAGTCCTGGGAGTCCAGGTATAAAGGTCCTGCCCATCAAAAAGCAATTTGTTCCTCAGTCAATAAAAGCCATTTAAGTTCTTTTTTTCAGAGATTTGAAGGAAAAATCTAGAAAAAGCTTTGCTCTAGTCTTGGGTCTGGTGCCTGGAAATAGGGCTTCCATTGTTTCTTATGTAAGGCTACACAGCAAGCTATATAAAACACAAATACAATTTCTTTCTTTAGAGAAGTCTGCCTTTGTCTAATAATGAGTCAGCATCATCTGACAGATCAATTATCTTTAAGTGTAGGATGTGGATTTTGCATATCACGCTCTCCAAGGGCACCTGTTGGAAACTTGGGTCGCTGCAGCATGGAATTTCACACCACACCTCAGGTCCACCCAACAGCCTTCCAGCGCAGCGACCGACACCACAAATCTCATCAATAGGAATGAGGCTGATACCAGATACTCCGTGTCTTCTCTCCTCCAGCTCTGCCTTTTTAGAGACAGGCCAAGACACGAGCATTCCTTGACAGTTTGTTAGTTCTTTCCGAAAGCATTAACGTACCTCGCATCCCCAGGACCACTAGGTCAGACCTCAGGAAGTCTCTAGTCCAACCTCCTGCTCAAAGGTTGGTCGTTGTGAGGGCAGACCACCTTGCTCAGAGCTTTATCCAGTCAGGTTTGAAAACCTCCAGGGACCTTCATGCGGACCATGTTCCAAAACTTGACTGTCCCAATGGTGAGAAAGACTTTGTTTGCAAACCAGTCCAAACCTCACCTCTGTTGCTGCAGTTCCTGCACTCAGTCCACCGTTCTCCTGCCATGCAGCACAGCGCCGTCCCTTCCCCAGCTCCTTCAGTCCTCTGAGCAGGACCAGCTCCTTCAGCCTCTCCTCACCGTGCTCCAGCCACACCCTTACAGCAGCCTTCTGCTGAACTTGCAGTAGTTTATCAGCATCTTTTTCATGTTGGAGGCCACAAAATGGTCACGTTCCAGATGCAGTCTGACCAGCGCTGAGCAGAGGGAAGTAATCACGTTCCTTGATCTACCAGCTGTGTTCCCAGCTAACCCAGCCCAGGATGCCATGGGCCTTTTTTGTTGCCAGGGCCAGCTGCCAGCTCACGCTTGGCTTGCTGCCTGCCAAGACCCCTGAGTCCTTTTGAACAGAGCTGCTCCCCAGCCAGGCAGTCGCTGGCCTCTTTTGCTGCAGGTTCCCAAGATCTCTTGGTATTAATTCATCAGGGGTGGTCAGGACACCCTCTCACTCCCCATGCCACACACTCAGAAGCTCCCAGAGCTCCAACATCATCTGCTATAACATCAGGAATATTTTCATAGAGAGACGAAGTTAAAATATTAATTATGCACTTCTTCCAACACCTTTAAAAAGAAGTGTGTGAATTCCTCCACACTCTCATATCTGAAAGAGAACAGCTGCTGTGAGGTGTTCCTCTCCTCCAAGCCTGGCTGTTTATAGTAAAGAATAGCAGGCTTTGATCATCTGCTTATATTTACTAAATTGACTCCAGTGTCTTTGCCAGTGGGCTGTATGGATTCTCAGCACGAAATACTCCTGCTCATTTGAAGTGGCTGAAATTGTTTTTCAATGGAATTTTCCATTATGCTCTGTGCTATCTTTCTTCAAAGCACAATTTGTTCTCTGGGCAGCACTCCTTGTCCAACACAACATGCAGAACCATTTTATACCTTGCTCAATACTTTTGTTTTCTTCCCATGATGCATTACCTCCATTTAATTCTCATCTCAACCCAAGTTTTCTTTTACAGCTCCCTTGCACGTAACCTGATATGTTTGTTAGCAGCTGTTATTCGCGGTTTTCTTCCCCGGCTCGGCCTCCTCAGTAGTAAAACAGTTAGGAGACAGTCATGACTTTGCAGGGAGAAAGCAATGCCTTTTTCCAAAGGTCTTTGGCTTCTTCCCTGAAAGTGAGGGATTTAGAAGGTACAGGCACAGTAATCCTGCACACCCTGCAATTCTTGCCTGACGCGTTCAAGGCAGCCCCCTAAGTAGATCACAGACATTGTAGGTTTTTTAAAACAGATGTTTAAGCCTGAAGAGCAAGGACCAGACAAATCAGCACATCCATGACAGAGGAGAAAGGAATACACCTCTCCAAGCCCCAGATTGAAAGCCTCGTCCACCAGACAGCTGTAGCAAATGGATTTTTTCCTTCTCCTTCTGCCAGAACACAACAAAAGATTTACAGCCACACAGACTGAGCTGCAGACCGCAGAGCTGCAGGTAAAGATCTACAACAGCTAGTCCAGCAACACAACGTATGAGAACTAGTGGGATCACACATCTTACCTTTCTTACCCACTCACCCCAACGTTACATTGCTTCTCGAGGAAAAGAAGAACGATTTTGATTCTTCTTCTGCTTTATTGTTTTTACTGCATCACAGGCTGCATCTCTATTGAACAGGCAACATTTGCTAAACTATACACAAGCTAAGCACTGAGAAACCACATACACATATTGGGAGCTTATGCCTCTGTTAAAGTTTACTTCTAACAGTGATTAACTTAGATACCAACAGACACTTTAACATAAAGTGGGCTAGTATATTCAAATAGAGGAAAGAACTTGTACAGGTAGGCAATACTAAGCTGCAGTAATATAGCAGTTTTCAAGTACAAAACCCAAAAAGATATGAAATAAAAATAATTGCACTGTTACTGGAAGTGTACACCGTCTCCCAAAGTGGACATTTCAAACTGAAAAAGTTTGAGGTGATGCCCATACTAAGGTGCACCAGGGAAACTAGTATGAAAATCGAACCACTTATCCAGCAATGTACAAATCTCAAATTAAGGTGTCTCAATACTAATAAAAATACATAAGCAAACCCTAAACATTTCACTTACAGTTTTCTAAGTCCACTAGTTTAAAAAATAATAATAATAAAAAAAAAATCAACAGCTCCAAATGCAGTGAACGCAGTTTTTCCGGAAAAAAATAGACCCCATGAACAAGCTTCAAATGAGAAGTTGCCACTTCAGGCCTCCCCAGCCACAGGCATATTTACATGGCTTAGTAAGTTGCCACAGCCCAGCTCCTTTTAGTAAGTATCCTGCTTTAGAGCTGGAGTTGTGCTGTAGCCTGCCCGCCTCCCCAGTTCTTCCTTCTGAGGAACCTGGGTGGCCCAAAAGCCTCACAATAGCAGACTGAATTTCTGACTACGGATATGCAAGTTTGACTGAAATTAAATACAAGCCTGATTAAGCGTTACAGGCTGGGACAGCTTTGTATTGTTTAATCCTCAAAACAGGCTGCTACGTGTAGCATCCTGCGCCGTGTTATACTCTTTCATTGGTGCAGTCTACTAAGTAGAAGCATCCAACTCCCGACAGATCAGATTGCTAAAGACATACTTGAACTGCTCTTACCCGTCCATACACATCAGCAATGCATGCAACTTCAGCTGATGTACGTCCAGTACACAGAAATAGGCAGTCCTGACCAGCAAACGAGCAGACATTATGTATGAACAAACACCATCCTACAATAACGTAAGACAGCTGGCTCAAAAACACAAAGTGACAGATGGTTCAACTGCCAAGTTGATGTGCTACAGCCGAAATTATCTGGTGGGTTTTTTGTTTTTTTTTTTTCCCCCTCTAAAATGGAAGAAAAGGCACTGGTATCTCTGGAGTCCTAGGATGAGGGGCACAAATTTGTTCAGCGTGTGAAGATGAAAAGAAAAAATCTCTCTTAAGTAGGTTGGAGATTCCAGGCCTTTTGCTGCTTATGAGCATCCATTCATGTGGCAGCAAATGCTTGCACTGAAAAGCAATATTATATAGGTTATTTTCAGTTTTCTCACTGCTAGTTTCTCAGAGCCATCCAGTGCTTCCTCATTTGCTGTCTGCTTTAGAGGCATTCACCAGAGAAACGGCATGAGCAAGTAAAAGCAAGCATGTCAGTGGCCACAAGGGAGTCAAGGACCAATTCCCGAATTACCAACAACAAAAATGCCAATACCAGGTATCTGCAGACTTATTTATTTTTAAATGAGATGCCAAGAGCAGGAACGCTTACTCTGCAAACTCCAGAGTTTACTTACCCTTTTACTCGTTCTGCAAAAGATAAGCTAAGTAGTAATACAAATGTTTAATTACCGTTTCCATTAATTAGAACAGATGGCCACCACTGTATTCACATCATTGTCTAGCACCGTCTCCATGGAACTCTGGCAAATTAAACAGCGTGTCTGTGTTTGAGTTTTACAAAAGAAAAACGTACACCAAGAACAGACAAGTTTGAAGACAGATGAGTAAACTATGTAGATACTCCTAAGGTACTTTTGTTTCCTTTAGACACTAAGGCCTGTATAGAAAAAGATAAGACTGAAGTCAGACATGTCTGTGAACAGAAAAGAAACCTAATAAACTTATATTTGAAGTCAAAGAAATACGCACTAAGACGTACGCTTAGAGAACAGAGTCCCTGATTCTACAATCTAAGTATTTCTCACACAAAATGTGTAATTTGAGCTTTGATAAAAGCTCAAGTTACCGACGATCAGAGCACCTGGAAGCCTCAGAGGAGCAGGGCTGGCTGTTGCAGTTCCCTGGAGGCACGGAGCTGCGTCTCACACCGCACGATTGCCACGGTTGGGTTTTGCAGCCGTGTGCTGCCCCCTGGTGCTACGAGTCCGGAAGGGGCTGGCTGTGCGTGCTGCTTCTCGTCTTCAGCTGCGACTGGGCAATATCTGCCAGGGCACTCTGTATCTTTTCCAGCAGCATATCCCCACGATAAACAACCTCTTCCAGACGGGCAGCTGCTTCATGATTTTCTTCTTCTAATCGATACAGACTGGCAGCCTTTAAAGTAAAGTGGAGGGGGGGGAAAAAAAAAAAGGATCTTCAAATGTAACACAAAACAGACTACACAAAAGAGAGGTGATCTAAGTTTATGCTCCCTAGAAAGCAAAGATCCTCTTTTAGCCCTGAATTCCATACTAGCAATGTCTGAGCAACTCATTACAGACTGCAGTCTAAAACACAGTGCATACCCACATGGAGTAAACAAAAACCCTACCAAGTACAGATATTAGCTTTTTTCACATTTTAACTTAGCTCAGTACAGCTCTCCTGATGAGAAGTGAATATTTACTCTCCTGAGGAGAAGTATTTACTGCCCTCCCCGCAGTTACTGAAAGGTCCCCATAAGATGTAAGATATAGTATATTCAGATCTTTCCATTAAGTAGCATATTTCACATGCAAATATTATTTAGCCATGTTTTATTTTTCGTATTTCAGTTCTGAACCAAAATGCTTTTCAGTTAGACAAAGTTGGTGAAATAAAACATTTGAGCTCCACCATTCAGCCAAAATATTTACCAAATCTAAAACTACTCAAACTTATTCAATTTCAAAAGAGAGAAAACGAAATGGCTACAGATACTTTTAAAAACTCTTATCCAAGTCCTTACGACCTGGGTAACAGGTCTTAAGAAGCCATGCTTAAACTATCTGGTAAGTTCTACAAACATAATAATCTTCTGCTCTACAAGAAGAATGTCTAGTGAAGGTTAACGTATCACAAAACATTGGAGAAAGGGTCACAGAAGAAGGACAGAAAAGGGTAAAAGCTTGAAATTTCAAATTCAGCTCAATTGCTTCAGTCTCAGTTGTTAAATAAGTGACTGCAGGTAAGCTGCCACTTTCAGTAGAATATGATCTCACCACAAAAGGACCTCAAAAGGGTGTCGAAAATTGTGTTGGGTGTTAATGTGCCAACTCCTTTTATCATTTAAGTCAAGCCTCAGATTTGAAACACACACCAAGACAACTTCAGTATTAAAAAGACTGGCCTAAATACATGTCTAATTAGCTAGGGGTCTGTCTACCACTTCTCAACAAAACCTACGTGGCATACTTCAGAGTATTTCAATAATCACTAAAACAGTCTTTTAAAAATAACATATTTATCTTCAATAGTGCCCAAATTTAAACAACAGGAAAAATAATCAAAACTATAATCAGTAAGAGAAGGATTCAGGCTAACTTATCTCCAAACCAAACCAGAAAAACAAACCAAACAAAAAAGATCAGAAATTCTTCTGAAATCAAATTCTGCATTAACAAAGCAGGAAGCTGTTAGAACATCAATTCTAACAGCCCCTTCTGGATAACCATGTCCTCTTTCTAGAGCACCCTGGTTTCCTTGCATCAGCTGTCACTACAATCAGACCCAGATCCGTCATGAAAGAAGTCTATAATTTGGCTGCAGCAGGAGAGAGCTCTTTGACTATTAAATACACATAGTAATAAGGAATTAACTGGTGTTTACATTCCCAATTAGTATGCCCAACGATTATTGTTACTAACAAGGTTTCCAAATTTTCCTCCTGTCCTCTGTTTAAAACCAAAATGTGATGTTGCTATAGAGTTATTTGGTCCAACAGGTACATCTACCGTCTTTTGTGAAATGCCTTTGAACAGTCACAGATTACTAACCCTAGTGTAAAACCTTCAGAAAATCGTAAAGGAACTCCAGGTTTCTCTAAGAAACAGAGTTATTTGCATCCTTGTCGCATTCTAAGAAGAAAACACCTGATGTAAATTTAGAAGCTAGACTCCAAAGAAGAAGATGCTTTTTAATAGACGAGATCTTTACAAAGAACAGCAAAAAAACCCAAAAAACCAACCAACCAAAAAAAAAAAACAAACTACCAAACAAACAAAAAAACCCAGCAGTATTCTTTGAATCGTGGGTCAGAAGCATTTTTTGGAAGTGAGAAACAGCTGAGTGTTACAAAAGGGTTCAGAAGCTGTTTGCAGCAGCTCAGTTCCTGTAAGGCAGGGAAGGGCTACACCTGCTAATGGCTGCCTTGGTCAGTAGCTGCCTTCTGTTCCCAAGCTCTTCCTTGAGAACGTCTGGTCTAAAGAAAGGAGCAAGAAATAAAAGCACCAAGATTGGCTGGCTGGTCCAAAGAAGGACATCCTGCTACTGAAAAGTGAAGGAACTGTTTTGCTACAGAGCTTGAGAACTTAAGGTAAACTGCAAAGCCTTTAACAACCAGTAACGTTGTGGGGGAACAAAAGGCTTCACTAAAGTGTTGGCTCTGCAGCTACAGAATGAATCACAGCCTTCAAGAGCAAGAGAATAAGGAACATAAGCAAAGGGGAATGAGAAAGCATCTAACAAAAAGCCACCACACATCAGGTACATTGCATCAATATTAGAATAGCTTAAAAACCACAGGCAGCTGTATTATATTCTAGGACTGACGTTATGATATGTTTTTGCTGTTCTTGTTGATTTTGGTTGTTTTGTTTATAAAAAGCATTCTAGCAGAAAAGCAAGCTTAAAATATTGTGAATAATCTTACTGAGAACTAGATGCAACTTGCTGTTTTCCCGATAAGCCTATAAAGCATTTTTTTTATGATGAGATGACTGAGAGTTTAAAAAAAAAAAAAAAAAAAAGTAGGAAGGTTGCCTTCAGTTATGCTTTGGTATTTTAATTAAGAGCACTCTTACCTGCAAAGCTGCTGTTGATTCTTCACTAGGCAGGGAATCTATCAAAACATCAATATCTTTCGCGGTTCGTGCAATCAACGCTGCAAACAGCTGCGCATATTCTTTGAAAGAATTAAAAAAAAAAAGTCAGCCTACTTAAGCACTACTGGAAATAAGCACAATTCTGCATTTATGGCACAGGAAGTTCTCAAGGCCTGAAGTATATGTATGTTAAAATGTCTGCTATATGAAGGAAACAACAGTATCACAACTGACAAGAAAGCAACCGCATTAGAAGATGATGGTTGCTTGACTCCAACGCCAGCTTAAACAAGGTAACTCATTATACAGAGGGCTGGGCTTTGTATAAATGAGAAAATAGCTGGAACTACAGCACAGTTAGCCAGTTAAGAAATTACTTAGAAGTACTGAGTGTTACTGAGTATTCAGCAGCCTAGTGACTACATTAAGTGTTGGAAGTATGTACATCACCCTAAAAGTAATGCCTCCAGTTTATTTCCATGGAAACAACAACAGGTAGAAAGAGCACAACAACACTGTTTGATAGAGCAAATTCTCAGCAACAGAACACAATTTTTCAACATGGTCACCACCATGAGCTGTGCATTTTCACCAGCTATGAACAAGAGCCCGTGTGCCATGCTCATAAAAATCTGCACTGGCAGAGGTGCCCCACTGTCACCACTGCAGAAACGCACCACCACCGCCTCACTGTGCTCACAGCCACTGTTCAGTCTCTGTAACTGTTCAGCAAGCATCAATGCATGTCAGTGGGTGCCATTTTTTCCGCATGGAGGAATTCAATTTCACCCCTTTGCTCCATACCCACTTCCATGTCAGACGCCATTGGGTCAGAGTGCCCCTCTGCAGCCATCTGTCACACAGCAACAATGAGGAACAGAATATTGGTGGGAAGGTTCAGCCTCTGCTGCCATCCCACCAACATCTGCCTCTGATGCTGTGGGCCAACAGAATAACATAGGAGGCATTGCTTTCATATCAGCCCTTGTAGTTAGGAGCTCATTTAACCTTTCAATCCTTGCCTAGAGATCTGCCACTGGACATTAAAAGAACACTAGAAACTATGCAAAGACAGTGACTCAGCTAGACAGATTATTTAAATTATGTAAAGTAATAGACCACTAGTGAATTGAAGATTGTAAGATTTGTATGTTGTAAACAAGGATAGCTACTCACCCCCAGGAAAAGTTAAGATGCCACTGAGATAAAGAGTAAATTTGTAACAGATCCTAGTTTAGCTACCAGATCATTGAAATAACTGCATGGATTTTTAATGAGAGGCTCTATTGAGCCAGAAACAAAGCTTTTCCATGTGGAATTGTATCCATTCAATTTGAATCAATTTTGCTACTAAAGCTAGAATATTGAAACAGCCCCTCTGCAACTTATAATTTAACATCTTACACATTTTCTTCTGTCGATTGCTTCCACAAATCTTTCATGAACCAGGAGAAAATATTCTCTAATGGAAAAAATCTCTAGAAGAGCTCAACATGCTCAAAGATGTGCTTGACTTGAAAACAAATAAAAAAACCAAACCAACCCCGCAGAATGACAGACACCCCAACATATCTATTTACAGCCTGCTCTGTGTCACCACACACCTCCACTACCTGTAAATCCATGCTGAGTTTTAGCACCTTCTTGTTAAGGATTTACATATCCAGAGACATGTACCTTGTTTTGTTGTTTTGTGGCGCCTCATCAGCACCATTAACTCGGTTGTATGATTTCACTGAACTCACCACACTCAGAGTTTTAGGAAACACAGAAGATTCCTAAATTAATTACATAAGAAAGCAACATATGCAGAGAAACAAAAACCTATGAGATGGAGAATTTTAAATTTATGTACGACTCCATAAAACTAACGGGCACTCATGTATAAAAAAAAAAAAAAGAATAAAAAAAATGGAAGTAAAGGGGAGTTCACTGACAGCCACCCACAGCTATGTTTTTACAAAGAATTGTATCTGAAGGGTTACTGTGTCAGTGCCATCCCAAGAAATATGTGTTAATACTTAGTTACAGCCTAAACTGATGTTCCCAATACACCACAGCCTCAGGCAGCAGGTGCAGGTGACGTCAACCTGTGAGGTAGCCGACAGCTACTGAGGGAATTGCATGTCAGGCATGACATAACACACGAGTTACAGCACACGCTGCAGAGGAACACGTTAGCACCCAGACAGACTTGCCTTCGGTGGGGTTGGCCGGCTGGTCTTTGTTGATGGCTGTCTGGATGTTGCTGAAGGAGGCCGGGGGGCCACACTGCTGCAGCACTCCGATGGCGTTACAGAACTGGTCTGCGAGCTGCAGGGGGGAACGAGACTTAGTTTATCCCATCTCTAGAGCCACTTCTACTTTAGTTTGTCCCCCCGCCCGGGCGAGGGGTGAGCAGGGCGCCGCAGCCCGTTACGAGCAGCGGTGGGGCCTTTGGCTGGGATCGCACCCCGGGAGGCCGGCGGGGTGGTGAGAAGCGGCTCGCAGCCTACAGCGAGCCGGCATGAAAGGAACGAGCCCAAGCCAGGCTCCCTCCCCAGCAGTAAGAAGGAGAACAGGTGCCACGGAAGAAGGCAGCGGCCGCCTCACCGAGTTCACCGCGTCCTGCAGCTGCGTGAGCCTGTCCGCCATGTTGCCGGGATGACTGGGAGGTGGGCGGGGGCGTGGCGCCGGCCTCCTTCCGGTGGACCGGGCTGAGCGCGCCCCCTGCCGGCCGGGAGGAGGCCGCACAGCCCGGGCGGGCGCTGCTACCCACGGTGTGTGGTGGGCGGCGGGACCCGGCCCCAACACCCAGCGGGACGCTGGCAGGGGCGGGAATTGAGATAAAAGGGGGAAAAGCGCTACAACACGTGACACTGGATTAGAAAAAATAGCATTTCAGGAGTGCTTATGTCTTGCAGTTCTGCACGCAAGCGAGCTTCACTTGTTTCTGAGCGATTAAAGACACTGCGTTGCTAACACTTGCATTCTGACCTCTCAGTATGCTGCTCACAGCCCCCAGGTGCTCACCGCAAGTTCTCACTGCGCTCCATTACAGCCGCCGCGGGCGGAACCGCCTCAGCCGGGCGGGGCCTGCGAGGCGGCGCAGCCCCGCCCGGCCCCGGCTTCTTCTCCCCGTCCCTCTCAGGGGTTCCTCTCGCTTCCCTCCGCAGCGCCATGCGGCTCCGTCCCGGCGCCGTGCTGCTGCTGCTGCTGGGGCTCCTCGGGGCGCTGCGTGATGGCGGCGCCTCAGGTGAGTGTGGTGGTGGCGGCCGCCATTTGGTAGCGGGAGGAGGGTGGTCGGGGCCGGGTTGTTGGGCTGTAGCCTTCCCGAGGGAACGGGGTGGTGCGAGAGTTGTTAAGAAAAGGAAGAGGGTGGATTGCTGCTTCTTATGACAACGTGAGGGAGGTTGTAGCTTCCCAGCCAATTGCAGGCTGAAAACAGTCCCTTTAAAAGCAAGGAAACGAGCAGAAGCCCGGAGAATGTGGAACTCCGTTCCTAAAAGGGGCTGTTGGCCGTGCTGCAGTCACCTGGCTTTGTGAAGCGTGGCCTTTCGGTTTGTAATTCCTCTGTGCTCGTGCATGGGGCTAAAATAGGCCTCCAGAGGTGAGTGAGCGTGCTGTGATGATTGCATCGTGTGGAGATGGAGCAGCTGCTTGCTTGTCAATCTCTTACCTGCTTCTCCTGCCCAAATAAAGGGAAAAACAGTTTCCTCAGAAATAAGCAAGGAGCCCCCTGCGTTAGAGCTGATATAAGCCTTCTTTCGTTTTTCTTTATTTTTAAAGTAGCACTTAATGAGGTTTAATTCTCCAAAATGACAAATCTGCCCTTGGGGTATTTTGCAAAGCTGCAGGGCAGTATTTGTAATTGGTCTGAAGGATGGAGATCTTCTTTCCCTGCCCTCAGGCCTAAATCTCATGGTGTTCCGTGCAGGCTCAGAAAACTTATGCTTGGTGCTCGGTGGAGATGGGCAGGCTTGAGAGTGAAGGCTCAGTGTTCTTAGATACTAATCTTTATGTTAAAAGATGCTGACAAGCAACATGTCTCCCCAACTTGATTGAAAATGGGTCACAAGTTGAGGTTGTGATGTGGTGGTTTTTTTTGTTTTCTAGCAGCACATATAAAGGCAGAGCTGATGGGATGCAGCAGCTGCGTTCCCTGGAAGGAGCCTGTTGCTGTGTCCCCTTGCAGAACTGAGGGTAGAGAGGAAGATGATTATTTTCCTCATGAAAAATTAATGAGCTGTGTAATTCGTGTGCCAAAACCTAGCTGATCATGAGGCCCTTTAAACAAGGACACTTGCTTAATGGTTCACTGACTTAAAATTGTCTTGTGGCTGTTCAGTCCTGGGTTCCCAGGTTTGCAGGGATGAGTTCTGCTGTCTCCTAATACTAGAAGATCTCGCTTCATTTTTAAAGTGCTGTAAGTCAAATCTGTCCAAGATAGCCTATGTTGCCTCTCTGGGGTTCTGATGAGCTGCAGCTCCTTCAACTTAGTGTTTATACTTGAGTGTTTTAAACATAACATATGTTGCCTGCTAGGGAGCTCCACCTTCCTGAAATAGGAGCACAACTGGCCTCGTTTGCTAATGCCAAACCAGTTTTCTTAGTGAGGCAAAACCAAAAGTGAGTTTGTAGCGTAATTAAGTTTGAGCAGTGCCCTGTGATAAAGTTTTACCTGGATCAAGACCATGCTTCAGGTAAGATACAGCTATGCTAATAATTATGAAAAATACGAAGCAGTGGAATGGTTGCTTTCTTTCTGCTCCCACCCAGCTTATCAGGATCTACACGGTTTATGCTAGCTGTTTAGTCTATGCAGAGAAAGCCTTTTAAAGTCAGAAGATCCTACAAAGCTGTTGTGTTCTCCAGATGTACTGGACATCTGTTCACTTGCATCTTGTGGTGTGATGAAGAAGGGAGGCATTATTACCTAGATGTGTGAGCGATATCCTAATCAACAGTGCCAGCAATGTGCTTGAAGCCAGATCTTGCATGCTCTGGCTGTAAATCAGAGTGGATTAGTTAAGTGTAAGCAGGTGACACAAGTACTTTTCACTGTCCTTTTTCCGGCTGTGGAAGACCTAATGAATTCTACAGCTTGGTGGACAGTACAGTTTTCTGGGATGGGAGTGCTGCAGCTCTGGCACTGTCTGCATTGAGCACCAAACTGTGCTCTGAGTCTCAATGCACATGAATTTGAAGTTTTGGAGCTTTCATAAATCTTGTTTCTTTTGGTGGGAGTGCCTTTGCTTGGAGTTATACTACTATGGGAAGACTGAGGACTCTGATATGCATCTGTGTATGTGTGGCCTTAAAGATAAGAGTCACGTTATATCAGACCTTTATTTAATAAACTGTACTCAGTATTCCCTACTCAAAACGTCTACATGTTATTGTTGGTGTTCTTTCTGCACTGGAGGGCTCTTCTTGCCTCTCATAACGTAATTCATCATGTCTACTGTAAGCTGTTTGGCACAGAGCTGAAATGCATTTTTTCTGGTTAGAGAAGTATACTGACTGAGCACAGTTCTGTAGGTAAAGGCTGTTTCTGCATAGGCAGCAATGGAGTTTCTTCAATTGGTTTCTCAGCGGGAAACAAACCATTGGGTGTCACCAGGAACCTCGTGTTTAGCTGTTTACGGGCAATGGAGGATGACATTTGACTATTGAAATCAGAAGTGCAGCTTAATTAAAGTGCCAAATGAACTGGGAGCTTGGTGCTGCATCAGCAGAATGGAAATGATTCAAGCTGGCTGTTGCTTGTTGGAGAAACTGCAGATCATAGGGGAAGGATAACAAATGCCAAGCCTCTGCAGAGCTGAGTACCTCGGTTCTTAGGAGTAAGGACTTAGCATCTCTACAGATCTCTGAGAGGCTGAATTCCTTTGCAGGCTCTGCTGGCTTTCCCCTTTATGTGGGATGACAGCGGTTTCTCCACCTCTGCTTTTCAGTTCTGTCTCTGCTCCTGTCTTAGTACTGGGTGGTGCTAGTATACTGAGTAGTACATGCTGAGCACTCCAGCTTTGCTCTTTCTCAGTTTCAGTAACGTTGACTTCCTTTAAGTATGTGTCAATAATTGTTGATGTGTTGATAATCAGTTAATTTTTGTAATGCTGAGGATTCTTCTCTTGTATCTTACCTGAAATCATTCTGCCATGCAGTACCTTCAGATTTCTTCTTCCTCTTGCAGAAAGGAGAAGGTAGCTTGGCGCTTGATCAGGAATTTCCAGACCTTTACCATTTGAAAAAAGGGAAGCAGTGTGTGGGGTGGATGAGGTGGGGGGGTGGAAAGCTGGGATGTTTGGGTCTTGTTTCCAGCTCTGTTGCTGACTTGGGCGAACTACATCACTTCTGAGATGGTGTTGTCGTGGTAGTCCTGTTTGGTGTGCCACGCTCAGTGAGATCAAGTTTTCCAGAAGAAGCTTGCGTGCTGTGGTCAGTGCTATCTGTTCATGGAGGTACCATTATCAGCCCTTCAAAGCATCTTTGCTAACAGTGAGCTCCATTACAAATTACTTTGAGCTCAGGCAGTCTAAAGGCTGCCTGAGAACTGATGAAGTGATGAGCCTGATGAGTTGTGAGTAGGTTGGTTTGTCCTACTTGCCATGTTCCTGTCTGCTTAGGAGCACCACCCGTGACTTGTTCAAATGGCAGGAACAGAGAAAGCAGGAAGGTTTTAGGCATTGTAGTCTAGTAATATAGAAACTGCTCTTCCAGCAAAGGAATAAAAAGGTTCTGCTGCTCTGCAGTGCTTGCAAACTTTCCTTAGTAGTCTTTCTAGCATGGCTAGAAGTGTGATTCAAGGAGCTTGTAGACAACAAGCTGAAAAAAACCAACCTCGTCTCACGGATGTAACCATTCTGGTTCTTAACCCTGAATCTATATTCTTCTGTCCAGACTTTAGCTTAAAATATGTCACATGCACTGACTAGGAGCAGTTATGCAAACAGTGAAGTAATTTAGAACAGCATGCCTTAGTTTACCACACTAATTAAATTTGAGAGAGTGCCTCTGACATTTAGAGTCTCATGATCATGTTGAAGTAGTGGCTGCATGTCTTGCTGACAGATCTGCTCCTGTATGTGCAGAGGGTGTAAGCACAGAGCCGAGGTGAGAAACGACACAGAGCAAAGCTGTTTTTTCCCCTTGCTGTAGAGTATAGAGAGGATGTATATGGTTTCAGTTTTTTTTTTTTTTTCCTTAAAAGAACATCTCGGAGAGAACATCCTGCAGTTCAGTGAGCAGCTTTTAAAGAGAAGTTTTCCTGCATTCTAAACTTTCACTCCAAATTTGTGCAGAGAAAGTCAGTGGATCTCCTGGATGGTTTGTGATCCCAGTGTTTCAGCAAGGGTTTTATTGGTGGTCCGGTATTGGTAATTCCAAACTTCTGGGGTGAGCATAGGACTGAAGTTAGTAAGATGAAATGAGGTATTTTTCCCACTTTCTCTCTGCTGTGAGAAGAGTGGAGAATGCATAAGGGTAGGAGGTAACTACCCCTGTTTACATGTGATGGAGAGTTATTACTCTTACTTTTATACCCTTTGGGAAAGGGATACAGAGCTCTGTGTACAGAGTTCAAGATGAGAACACTGTCTCCTTTTTTCCTTTCAGAAAGGAAAACACCTGAGACTTCAGCAAGTGTGTGTGGGATGGTGCTGTTTGTACTCCAGTAGAAGCACAGAGTAGCATAACAGTATCAACCCTTTATGCTGGGAGAGGCAACTTTGCAGAAGCAGTGTGTTTGTTTTTAAGCTTGTTAAGTTCTAGGTCTATTGGGTTTGCGCACACAGGAGAGTTCTTATAAAGCACCAGAATGCAATGCTGAAAGGCATTGTCCATGCTACAAGCATCCAGTCTGTCTGCTTCTTGACAGAAGAGAATCTCATGGCTTCTGTACAGCTGCTTCTCTTCCATCCCCTGAGATCCTGTGATCCCCAAGATCACAGCACAGGGAGAAACCAAGCTTTCTTGCAGGACTTGAACAACAAGCCAAAGCTGGTTCTCAGAGAATCTTGTGTTCTGGATCACGTGTTTCTCTTTTAAATTAAAATCACAGCAGGTGATGGAGCTATGCTCATCCAAAGAAGAAATGGCATTGGTTGTGTGTCTTGGAAAAAGTGATGAAACTTTAGATACAGAAATTGGTATATAACAGTCCTAATAAGAATAGTGTGGGAGCAAGTGACGTGGAATAGTGAAAGTGGGTAAGTATACGTATGTAAACAGGTTTGATCCTGCTGTAGGACTTGATGTAATTCTCATCACTAGTGAATTGACTCAAGAAGTCTAGCAGGTACTGTGCAAGTTGGCTGGCTAATGTGAGCCGTTTCCTGTGCATATTTCCATGCATCTCCTGTATTTGCAGAAGAGCAAGTAGTCCTCAGTATCTTATTTACTGAATGGTACTTGCCCTTCATTGGATTGCACTCACTGGTCATCTGCAGCTGCTGTCTGTTGCTGATGAGCTCAGTTGTACAGGAGCTGGACTGAGCTCCTGGCAAGAAGTCATGTCCTGTATGCTTAGGTGAGAGCCAGGCTGCACAGCATTTTTCCTAGCTATATCTCTTCTTGTAGGCCTAGCTCTTTGTATAGTAGTCTCTGAAGCTGAAACTTATTGAGTGAGAGTAGCATTAAATGTCTCACTCTGTTCCCAGCTGACTAATACTGGGCTACTGGAAGCTTCTAGGCCCCCTGTTGATAACTGCTTCCCATGTGGATGAAAAAACAGGTGTATCTTTCATCTTCCTTTCTTTTTGGAATGCAGGTCTTCTTGAGCTCTCCCAATTCAGGAATGTGCTACTTAACCAGACCAATCCAGTGGAAGCAGTCATCAGGAACATCGCAAGCAATGTGACAGTCATCATTTTTCAAGTGCATGCACAGCAAAATGATGTGGTGATATCCTTTGATAAGGTAAGAGTGTCATTTCTATTCTCAAGTACTACTTTTCTTTCCCTAAAGACAAAGTAAGAGTTGGTTATCCTACACATAGGATACAAAATTGAAGCTATGTAAGTACTATATAAGAACTGTGCAGGTAATGTGCTCTAAGGAATTCTGAAACTAGAACACTTTCTCATGCCCAAGTGTCATACGTGCTATTTTAGATGAATTAATGGCAAAGGAATTTCAGCACTGGCTTGAAGATGTTTCAGGGCTCTTTGCTCTTGGTAGGAGTGGTGCTTTTGACATGTGGCTGCTGACCACTATCCATCAATGTGTTTGATTAAAAATGGATTCATGATAAGCATTTGTTAGATGCCTTGTTACCTGAAACATCATTGTTTTGCGATGCTTAGCTGTCTACTGCTCATGTGCTTTGTGTATAGCTACTGCAGATATGGTGTCTCATTACCCCAGCTGCTTTTCCTGAATTCATTCTTGTTTGGTGTACGGAGAAACTCTTCCACGGTACTCCCAGTGAAGGCTGCTATGTCTAGCTGGCAATACAAGCATTCCTACCGCTGTGCATTAGCCTCATTTTGTCACTGGGGTGCAATCTAAAATACTGATTTTTTTTTTTTTTTTTTTATGGTGCTGTGAGGCAATAAGTGGTACTTGAGCACAGTGTAGACTAAGCTGAAGGTACTTGGTAGCAACATGACAGCTGCCATCCAGCGCCTGTCTCCCATCAGTGTATTCCGAGTGAGAATATGCTGGGTGCCAAGGACTATGCTGGGAAGCTGAGAAGCTGCGTAACCTATAACGTGACTCACCCAGCTCAGTTGTCTTTGTTCAGTTGAAATACCTGGGATTTCAGGGTGAAGGCATTACTACTACACCTACTCAGTCTTTGACCAGCCACAGAGCTTTCTGCTGTCAATTCATACTCTATTTGCATGCATGGGGTTTACTAGGCCAAGTGAATATGGCTACATGAATACATACTGCTTTTAGGGCTGGCCTGCCTCTGGAAGTATGAAACTGAGCCAGACATGAAGGCCTGCCAGGTGCAAAGTTCCTCCTTACAGCATTGCCTCGGATAGCTTTGGACAAAAGCACGTTTTCCATGCTGAAAACAATTTGACTGCAGATCATTTGGTCATTCCAACCATGAGTGACACTGCTGTTGCTGCCTGATCTTTCTTCGAGGGTCTTGGTTCTGAAAGGAGTGGTGGGGGGGGGGTTAGGTTTGTGGTTGTCTGGCGTAGCTAGTGTTAAAGCCAGGTATTATATGGTAGTCTCTATTCTGATGGAGATGGTGAAGTGTTCTGGCACTTCAGTCCTCAGGATGCTCTTCAGTGCCTTCACAGCTTTTTGTGAAGGATATTCTAATTCTTTCGTACCTTTACTAATCACTCCATGTCTGTACACCAATAGAATTAGCTACCTAGAAATCTCTGCAATTTGCTTGTAATATAACCTCTTTGATCGTCTCAAACTTTCAGATTGTTTTTTTCTTTTGAGCCTGAACTGGCCAATGTGTGGTGTCAAAGGTCGCTCCTCTTTTTTCCAGTTCTGAGCTACTGCTAGTTAGCTGAATGCCTCATCTGTCACAGTTGGCACTGAAATGTCTGTGTCCTACAGGTTTGTGGCAGGAATGTGACTCCTATGCAATATGCATGATTACGTTTCACCACAGCTGGACATAACTGCTTGTTTATATATAATCTGTTTCTATCCAGAATCCATCTGCAAACAGCTCAGGAACTGGAGTAGACAGAGGGCTGATTTCTGTCCTTCGACTTCAACAGAGCGTGTGTACATGGTACCTTCGGTCTCTGGATGCTAACCAGGTGCTAAGCACAGCTATCTCTATTCCTTACATGGAGAAAGGTATGCTTCCTTTTCTTGTAAAGGGATACCAGCTCTGCTTTCTAGAAGTGAACTATGGAATGAAGTGTTGCCTTTTCAGAGGTTATATCTTACACAGTACAAGCATATGATGGAGGTGGCACAAGTCCTATTGGGCTGCCAAAGCTTGGTTTTATTACTGAATTGTGAGTTGTGTGTAGGATGTACTGTATGGTCTTGTCATGACTTCAGCCTCAGAGCAGAAAAATGCTATGCATGTGTACCAGGATTTGTCTTAGTGATTGCAGTGAAACCACTTGTCTGTAGGTCTAGAGCCGAACAATTCTGGGTACTCAGCAAACAGACTATGCCTACAAGTGCATGCATTGCTGAAGTCTTAAAACTTTTTTCATATTGTGTAAGGAAGAAGAAAAAACTACTGCAGCAAACTATTTTTTTCCTGTTTTTCAGATCCTATACCTGGAGGCTGCAATCTAGAATTTGACTTGGAGGTGGATCCTAACATTTATCTAGACTACACATTGGTTGACGTAAACATCAAGTTTGCCCCTGCGAATTTGGGATATCCTAGGTGTGTGGCTTTTTACCTTTTAAAACAAACAAGCAAAAAACAATGGAGGGGACTTGAGTGCTCTGAGCAGACTGTATGTTGGGATTCCATTACCCTGTATTTGACTAGGGTTGTAATACAAGATTTAATGGAAAGGATGAAAGTCCAACTACTGGTATAAATCTTGTTTGCTGCAACTAGTAATCTAAGAAGTAAGAGAAGAAAAGGAGGAGGGGGAGGAGGTAGCGTAAGGACTGGAAGTTGCATCTTGTGGGAGAGATTATGCATCTGGGGGCTTGTGCTGAGCATGTAGCTGACCTCTTTTTAATTGTAGAGGAACAAATCCACCATCCTGTGATTCAGGGACTGGTCAGAATTCCAGGTGGCGGCTGCGCTATGATGTCTACCAGTACTTCTTACCAGAGAACAGTCTTTCTGAGATGGTGCTTATGAGCCACATACGGAAGATGTCTGAGGTGCAAAGCATCAAAGCTAATGGTGTTAAAGTAAGTCTGAAGCACCATTCTGTTGAGGTACTTGGCAGCGGCACTGTGTTAAATTTCTTCCTTCCTTCTGCTTCTCTTCCTTGAGTGGAATGGGGCTAGAAAGTGACCCCAGTTTGGAGCAACATGAAGAGAGCAGATATGGTAAAGCAAACACTTGTGACATGTTTACCTACTCCCAGTGAAGAGATTGGAAGGGACAGAGGGCAAGAATGTCAGCGGCCGTGACCCATCTGGCCTTGCTAGGTAGTAGAATGGCAGCATTGCCTGCTTCAGAGGGCAGACCTGGGCTAGAAGACCAATAGAGAAAATTGGACTATGCCCTCAAATGAAGAGGAACGAAACATGGGTAGGAGAACTTTGTGCTGTCAGAAAATATTGCTCTATGTTTAAGGCAGTGGAATCCATGCTTTGAGCTTTTAGCACTTCAATCAGTAATACTGAGAGTGTTCAGAATAGCAGAGCTCCTGTTTGGAGTTCTTTCTGGTCTTCCTTGAGCTGCTAAGTATTGGCTCAGCTGTGTGGGCACATCACTGTCATGTTAGAAGCAGGTCTCTGCAATTAAAAATACTCTTTACTGTTCCAGATGCTTACGCTGACAACTGATGATAAAACAAATGTGTACTTTTCCTCACTCCCTGGGCAAGGTGTGATCTACAATGTTATAGTATGGGATCCTCTTTGGAATACTTCTGCTGCATACGTACCTGTGCACACATATGCCTGCAGCTTTGCTGACCTAGTGGATAACTGCTCTTCTCTCAGTAAGTTGGGGCTTGTGGGCCTGTGCCAACTCAAACTTGTTGCGCTCCAACATGCAGAGTGGTGCTTCTGAGAGCTGTTCACGTGTGGATATGTCTGCACTGGATATATATTTATATATATATATATATATATATTTTTTTTTTTACTTTGAGTCTACTTCTTGACTGAGGAGAAATACTAGAATGATAAAATAAATCTAAGGAGAGAACTATTAGCAATTGAAAGCTTAGCTTAATGGAAGCTTAATTTTTGGCTTGTAAATGTAACTTTCAACTTGATAGTCCCCCTCCAGCTTTTTCTGTTTGAACTGGATGCATAATTTTAAATCACTTTGAGGGTGTTGCATGTGAAACTAAGCTGGTAAAACATGGACTGGATCAGGGTCCAGCTTTGTCTTTTGAACTGTGCTGGTGCTAATAGCAATCAGTAACTTGCAGATATTTTGAAAGGAGACAGTAACCTAAAAATAAGCATGAATATAACGCCAGCAATAGAAATCTGATTGCAAAGGCATACTACTTTTTATGAAGTTATATGATGATAGAATTTGAGTGGAAGGAGAGCAAAAGGAAAGAACAAGAATAATGGATAGAATGTGGTTCATAAAGCAAGATTTGTCCTCTTTTACTAATTGCACAGGCAACTTGTCAAATTTGGTGCCTTATGATGCCATAAGTGACGTTATCTAGGCTGAAAACCTTTCCTCTAATTCAGAAAATTAGGGAAATGTAGCCTAAATATCGGTAAGAATTCTTTCGAGGAGACAGAGGTGAACTCTACTGGGATGTTGATGGTCCTTTCTGTTGCATGAGGAGTATATTAATTGAAGGTCAAGGTGAAGGCTGCAGCAATGAAGGCGGTAACTGCTGTATCGCTGACTTCTGTAGCCGATTGGATGTCCTTTTTTTCTTTTTTTAAAGCTGAGTAGAGAATTTTTAGATAAAGCTGCAATAGTGATACTACAAACAGCAAGTTATAACTGCTTAACTAATGGTTACAGAAACTTCAGCCTCTTGTATAAGGAAGAAGCTTTTAACTGCGGCTCAGACTGGAGCTGCTTAAGTATTCTGTTGCAGCTCTTATGAAGATATTTTCTTTAGGTCAAATGCTGCAGACTCACATTGTGAGTCTGAAGGACTAGCAGTTACGTTGTTGACAGACTCAATAATGGTACCTGACCTTATGTTAGTTTCACTTATTGGGACTACTAGGTGGGAATGCTCTACTAACTCTTTCTTTCTCCTTGTAGGCAAACTCTCTACCAAAATATTCTTTACTGCTCTTGCTTTTCTTGGCCTCTTCACTTGCTTTTTTGGACACAGATTCTGGAAAACAGGTATGGAGTGTTTTTTCTTCTCACAAGTCTGTTTCGAATTTTGTAAATGTAGCTTTGAAACTGTAGTGTCATTGCTCAGAATCACCTGGTAGCAATGACATGTCAGTTAGGTCTACAGTTTTACTTTAACAGGGTCACAGCTCTTGAGTGCAGAACAAGAAGCTTCTGGTACTCAGAGAACAGGAATTTGGAACTAAAGTGCATGCTAGGGAGCACAGATATCTATATCTAACGTTTTAGCTTATTTTGAGTACTGGACAAGAGCCCTGTGCAGAATGAAGTATTGCCTATCTCCTTGTGCTTAACAGCGAGAGCAGAGGTCTCCCTTTCCTGTTGTAAAACAGAGGTGTCTGAAGATGTACTGAAGTAGACTTGGTATCGTATGATAGCATACTGAATTCCTTTTCCCTTATTTCCAGACTTATTCTTCATGGGCTTCATATTCACTGGATTCTTCTTCTTTGTATTCATCACTAGGGTGACTGGCCTTGGTTATGATGGTGAGTAGATGTCAGGATACCCTGTCCTCTTCCCAAAACATTATTGCTATGGATCCCTCAAGTGAAATCTTAGTTGTGCTTGCAGCTGGCTAACCTTGGGAAAGATAGGAAGGTATAGCATGTGAGTGCTTGGCCTGAGCTCTGATACCCTAACAGCTGAATACACAACAGTAACTGTTGCTTTCAACCTCAAGCGATAAAGTAGAATCAATAGCTGCAACTATTAAAGACAAATCTGCTTATCTGTCCAAGGGAGATGGAAGTTTAGAAAATGTCTGTGCACTGGCAACGTGCTTCCTTCCTCCCTCTTTCATAATGGGTGGACCTCAGTTTCAGATCAATGCCAATTGCATCTGCAAAATGGAATAAGCAATTGCACCCTGTCTGTTAGACTGGCAAGAACTGGTTCCTTTGTCTTTGCTACATCCTACCTCCTATAGTTGCATTTCTGATAGTGCACTATCTATTGCAAGGTAATCTCTCTAAGAACCGAAGGTACTCTTGCACGTAGTAGGAACACCTTCATTAGTCCTATGTCACTCTTTCAGCAGTGTACCCTCAGCTACTGTCTGGAGTCAGTGAAATGCATGAAGCACAAATGTGAGCTTTTTCTCAGAAAGCTTTGCTTCGGTAACAATCAAGCATGCAAGTAAAGCTGTTGAATGTGTTATTTCAGTAAGTGAAATTTTCAGTGTGTTGCCACGGTTCTTAGTTTAGAATTTCCCTTTTTCAGTGCGCCTTATTTTGACAGCAGTGGCTGGGATTATTGGAGGGCTTCTCCTCGTTGCAAGCTGGTGGAGATTTGGCTCTGTCTTACTCTGTGTGTTGATTATTGGACTTGTGCTGGGATTTCTCTTCTCATCAATGGTCTTCTTTACTCCACTGGGTATGTACTGAAATGCTGTGCTGCAAAGTGACTGTTAAATGATACCTCCTTGCTGTATTACAGGGACAGCAAGGCTCTAAAGCAAATGTTCCATCTGGTGCATCTTAATGTGATTTTTCCCTTTCCAGTGTTGGGAGGAATAGAGATGTCCCTGAAGCTTTCTTTCCAGTGTGCTGCAATTAAAACTGCTTGAGGAATCAGCACTGGTGGGAAAGGGAAACTGCTTATTCTTCCTACCTTAGCTGCTTTCATTTCAGTAGTCTAACACCAGCACTGCTGCAGGCAAGCATTTGCTGTCTGTCTTGTTTTCTAATCCAGAGCAAGTTAAAGTAGAAAATCTGTGGTCTGACTCTGAAGTTTCAGGCGTGAAAGCTTCATGGGTGAAGAGGAGCTCTTGCTGTTAACTTTTAACATACTACAGTGCAAGGGCTGCACTGTATGAGTTAAGCTTGTATTTGCAGCTGAATTAACATCACAAGCTTTTTTAGAATGACTTCATTAAGAGGAACAACAAGCAAATCACGTGAAAGCAAGCAAGGCAGCTGAGCTAAAATCCCTCAGGGACATCAAGACATCAGCTGCACTGCTTTCTTTGCTGTACCTTTAAATCTCATAACTGCATTCCTTTCCAGCTTTCCTACTTCAAATCTCCTGGTAGGGCAGCTTTTCCTTTCTAAGGTGGTTTGTTTGACTCGAGCTATGATTCTGTAATAATCCATGCAGTCCCTGGTTGCTCTTCATTAAAGTAAAATGGTGAGTCAGTTGGAGGCAGCACTAGTCCTGTTTAATTGACAGGCCTTTGAAAGCGGTGGGAACTAAGCAGTGTTTAATTAAGTGACTTAATTACTCTTCCTAAAGCCAGAAGAGCTTGTTGCCATGTGTTGTGGTGGTTGCACTTGCACCAGCCCCCACAGTCAAACTTGCATCTCTGCAGGTTTGTAAACTATAAACCTATATAGGGAGTCAAATGGTTTCTTACTACATGGAAGTACTCTGGTTTTCACTCTTACCAGATGAGTAGCATATACTTCTCTAAACTTGTTTGATGGATGAGATCTGCTTCCCAACTTAGAGTACAGGAGCTGTACTAAACTGGAACAATGTTTTTGTTCTGAATAATGGTGCTACAGCTCAAATTGGCATTTGAGCTTAAAAATTGACCTTTTCCATGCTGTACTCCAGGTATTTCTGAACTTACAGAATCTTTGGGGAAAAACTTACCCACTGCAAACGAGGAAAAAAAAAATCAAGTGTTTCACTAATGCAAGAAAAGTACTTATGGAATATGGTGTCTTTGCAGGAGACTACAGAGTCTTCCGTGATGATGTTGTGTTCTGGGTGACTTTTTCTTCTGTGGCCTTGCTGATTCCAGTGCTTTTTGTTGGCTGTCCAAGAATTGTAAGTAATCTGTTCTTTAGCCTTAGAGGGAAGATTGGAAAAGGCTGTCAGACTACTGTCCAAAATGTAGTGTTGTGGGATCTGTAGAAGATCTAACACAGCTTCCTGAAGCTCAGCACAGGATCAGCCCTAAGGAGTTCCTATTCACTGCTACTTGTACTAAAAGGTCCTTAAGCAAAGGAATGTGTTTTTTTTTTTT
>WBMW01001318.1:550893-569557 GCA_013396635.1 Penelope pileata
TTTTTTTGATGGAGTGCTGTCATAAGAGAATAACTAGAATAAGCACTTTGTAGCCAATGTCAGTCTTTCCTGGAATTGGTTGGAACACTAACTGTTGCGGTGGGATTTTTATCAATATATCTTCTAATTTTTGCCTTTAAGGGTGAAAACAGCATGCTGGAGGCAAAATGCTGACCAGGATCCTTGCTGAGTCAGTGTGTTCCTTACCAACTTTGATTGCATCTACTCAAAGCAGAATGCAGTGTAAAAACAGATAAGGGACCACTTCTGTGTTCAATGGAAAATTGCATCTTGTTTGGCTTTATTCACTTTCTTAAATAAAACAAACAGCCATTTTGAAAATGCAAACTGAAGCATTGTGGGTTTGGCTCACAGAGATGTACAAACTGACCTGAGGCTGTCCTTGGGTTTTACCTGCCCACCCCCTGCTCAGTCCTGATCGACATCATCAGTGTTGATATTGTGATCTGTTAAATAATAATGGAAGTAACGCAATTACATTGATTCTTGATACAGGTTTTGCTGTCTCTTCCTGATTTTTTTTAAAAATATTTTTTCCCTCACTATCTTTATGTCTTTAGTGTGGGCAGCAAAGTGCGTAGTCCTTCCTGTCTGGAGGTGAATGGCTGTTCTGCTACTTGAATGGAACCGCTGCTAGCAAATAACCTGGTGGTAAAACTTCAGTTCTCAGCCACCGCTTTAAATTCTTGGCAGTAAGTATGAGGGGAAGAAAACTCTTTGTAAGGAAAGTGGAAACAACTTAATCTGAGAACTTACTGAAAGCTAAAACATCCTAGTATTAGAAATGAATTAATGACTTCAAAGGAACTCAACTTCAGCCATTTCTCAAACTTTAAGGAGCACAGCCTCTGGGGTGACTGAGCTGATCTGTTGTTTGGGGAGACAAATCCTATGATTGCTTAGAGCTGGTACGTTTACCTCAAACAGCTGAGCAAGGCTGAAATCCTCCAGTTAGGGTCTTGCTTCACTCTGCTGTTCTGTGTGGCAGGTGGGGGTAAATGAGGAGCTAGTTCCTTGGCCTCTGGACTGATGCTTGCTAACTGCCCTTACTGCACTGATTCTGAGCATGTCTCTGTGTATTTGACTAAGTAGCAAACACTCTATTTGGTATACAAATGCTCTTAAACATGTTTACCTTGGTTTTTTATAACTGCTGTGATTAACATTCTGGAAGAAACAAGTTGAACTCTAATTTTCTATATCTTTTTATAATAAAGATGTCTTTTGAAATAATACTGTAACTAAAGGGGTGTCTTCATGCTGAATTCAATGTCACTTTTGCAACCACAAATGCTGAAGCAAGCTGTAGTGGTCATTTGCTCTGAAATTTTAGACCCTTTAAGGATGAGGTAGGAGAAGCCTACCTGATGTGTTAGGAGTGCACTCACAGTGACCCCCAGAGGCCCAGGCTGAGACTAGTCACATCCTGTATGAATGCAGGACCCAAAGAGGTGTCGGTAGCTGCATTGGACAAGGCTCTGGAGAACAAAAGAATGGGTGTCAAGCTCTTGACTAGAAGCCAGCCTGCAAGATCCTGCAGGAAGGCTAGGGCAGAGCTAGGCTTTGAACTCTTCTGAGATCCTGGAGAGATTTTTATTTTCTTATTAAGGTGGAGTGGGGATTTGTTTTCCTGTTCCATCAACCATAGTGGTTAATAGTGACTGTTGTCAGAATACACTATAACTGATCCACTGGAGTGTTGAGGAGGGAATTTTTTTTTAAGGCTCTTGCGTACCATTTTTGGCAGTTGCAAGAGGAAGGCTGGATTCCGGCTTGCTGCGCATTACAGAAAACTGCTCGTTGCAGCATCTCTCCCTGGAAGCACTTACTGCTGTGCTAGCTGCGTTACCTTGCAGTTTTGCCAGCTTTAAACTGATGCTATTTGATCTTTCCTTGGAATACACACCTACGTTTTAGGTGCTGATTCCCATGTAATGCCAGGTGTTCAGATGCAAGCTGAAGCCTTCTGGATGATGATCTGCCTCCTGCTGCTGTAGAGAACCCACCTGCTGTTACTGCTTCGGTGCATTTCTGCAGTCCTCACTGCACCGTAACACTGCTGCAATGATTACATCATACTATTTGTCCTAGCTGCTCCTACAGCTTTCCGAGGTCGGCATGTGTTTCAGCCCTGCCTTAAATCTACAGGAGAAACTTCCTTCCTCCTCCCCTCACTTTCCCATGTGTGTTTAACTTCTCCCAGCAGTTATCAAGCAAGCTGGGGCACAAATAGACACTGATCTTTTCAAAGAAACATTTTCCTTTGTACTTCTCTCTTTGTTTCCTATCTTAAAAACAGAAAGCCACGCTGACTCCCATATTTCATGGAGTGTAACACCTGTAAGGCAGTCTTCTGGTGTAATGACTACATTATCCAATGCACTCAAAATAAAGCTGGATTAATTTATCTTCAGTGCTCTGGGAAAAAAGTCACGTGCAGGAAGCACTGAAGCCCAGATAGTCCATATCGTAGGAGGCAGCTGCTGTTTGCTCTCGCCACTAATTTGAGGAGTTGCATATAATTCACTTTAAAATTGTTCACAGTGTTCCTGAGCGTGTTACAAGAAAAGGGAGGGCATTGATTGTCCTGCGTCCACTGGTGTTGGAAGTTCAAGCTTTCAGCTGAATCTCCAAAAATGTGTCTGATGGCTTTCCACTGGTAAGATAGCCGTCCTCTAACATTTCCTGGGGTATCCTTGGCGGTGGGAGCGCTGCAGAGAAATTACTCATTCTACCATTCTTTCAAAAAAGGTAAAACTGATCCTTAAGGCCATGGAAAGGTCCTGTGGTTGTGGTTGTGCTCATTTCCCCCGTGGCAAAGTTCTCTAGCTTAAGTCTGAGCAGCGTTGTTAGCATGTACTTTTCAAGTCTGGAAGCATGAAACGTTTCTCTTTGTCACGGTGAGCAGTTGCTGAAAGTTATCTTTTTCTAGATGTCCGCTGAGTTTTCCCTGACTGTAGGAACTGTCGATGGTCTCTTACACAAAAGTGTGGCTGTGGTGATACCAACTGCTGTGCTGTGCCATCGGCACTGTGTGGGGAAGGGAGGGAGCTGCAGGCGCCATGAACAGCAGGACTGTTCTCATACAGTCATCAAAACAGTACTTTATTTTGCAGCAACTTTAATATGTTTTAATATTAACCATTTTTATTTAAATTAGTCTGTGTTCCTGTTGCGTGAAATTCAACTGCATCAGAGAAGAAAGACGTGGGATGGGCAGAAGGTGGAGCTGAATGTGACCCACACCTCTACCAGGTCTGTGTGTGTGACATACAACAGCCACATGCTGTGTGTACAACCCAGTGTTCTCAAAGGGTTCTTTTAAAAAAAAAAAAAAATATATATATATAGCAACAGGCATTTGTTTGTTGGTGCTGGTTTGGGGATGCACACGGGAGAGTGCATAGATCTTCCAGGACCATAACGAGATGCCTTTGCCTGTGCACTGACTGAAAAGGAATCCCTCTGCCACGCCACATTCTCAGGCAGCTGGCACCTTTTGGACACCTACAGATGAACCCATTTCTGATTTAGAAATCCTTCCTTTTTTGTAAATCAGGGAAAGTGCTTTTAAAGAGGAATATGTTTACTAACTGAAAACTTCCCAAGCCCATTTAAATCTTATTTTGGATACCTACAGAGGGATCCTAGTAAACATAATTCGGCATGAGAATGGTGATCTTAGCTCTACAGTTTAACATCATCTTCTAATTATGTGAATTCCTTGAAGAGCTAAAGCTCTTTAAAGCTTTATTAGCTGCACCCCACAGCCCCCCTTCAAGCTGCCCTTCAGCTTTTCCTCGGTTGAATGGCTGCAATGCTTATTTATAGCTCAGCTTGGCATCTCTTACCTGTGTTCAAACAAGCAATTTGTGCTAGTGAAAGCAGGCTGCTCTTCTGAGAAATCACAAGGAAGTGGAGAAGACATAACACTTCTAACTTGTGAATGTAATCTACTGCCGTTCTAATTTACAGCAGTAAGAATAAACAGCTCCAGCAGTGTGTTTTGAAAAAAAAAATAAATCACAGAATGGATAATTGGGAGGGACCTTAGAGCCCACCCAGTCCCACCCCCTGCCATGGGCAGGGCTGCCACCCACTGGGTCAGGCTGCCCAGGGCCCATCCAGCCTGGCCTGGAGCACCTCCAGGGATGGGGCACCCACAGCTTCTCTGGGCAGCTGTGCCAGGGCCTCACTGCCCTCTGAGTAAAAAATTTCCCCCTAATATCTGACCTAATTCTCCCCTCTTTTGGTTTAAAACCATTTCTACTACCAGACTGTGTAAAAGGTTGGTTCCCCTCCTGCTTGTAAGCTTCCTTCATGTTCTGGAAGGCTTTCTCTTCTCCAGGCTGGACAAGCCCCACTCCCTCAGCCTGTCTTCATAGGAGAGGTGCTCCAGCCCTCTGAGCATCTTTGTGGCCTCCTCTGGACGCCTCCAACAGCTCCGCATCCTTCCTGTGCTGGGGGCCCCAGGCCTGGACACAGTACTCCAGATGGGGCCTCATGAGGGCAGAGCAGAGCAGAAGGGGACAATCCCCTCCCTCTCTCTGCTGCCACCCCTCTCGTGATGCAGCCCAGGACACAGTTGGCTTTCTGGGCTGCAAGCACGCACTGCTGGCTCATGTCCAGCTTTTTGTCTACCAGGATTCCCATGTCCCTCTCTGCAGGGTGGCTCTCAATGAATTCTTCTCCCAGTCTGTACACATATCTGGGATTGTCCTGATGTAGTGCAACACTTTGTGCTTGGCCTTGTAACAGAAGTGACTGTTAGTTTCCGAAGTGAAAAATAACATTTTAGAGGTTTGGTTTTGTGGCTTTTTTTTTTTTTTGCTATAGGGCAACATGAATCAAAGCACTAGAAATTGGTAGTAGATAAAAAAGAAGCTGAGAGAAAAGCAAAATTGTCCTTTTTTCTTAAAGTTTACAAATAAGGCTCATTTTGGATCCAGCACTTTGCTTTAATCACACAGACCTCTGTATTTTCAGTCAACTTTATTGATAAAATAAGTTTACTGTACAGTACACAATTCTAGCCATAAATTCTTTTCAAGCCATCTGCGTTACAAAAATAACAGGTATGCAATGAAAAATAGTCACTCCACACACCGTGAAGGCTCTTTAGGATTTTAAAGTGATCGGGTCAGGGGAATGGAAGGGGAGACGTATCAAACGTGAAGACTAGGAGTAGATAAATTAAGTCACATTTCTTAATTTACAAAAATAAACACTAATCAAGCATTATTTCATAATAGAGCAACCCTAAAAGAACTGCCACAGACTAACTGCCACAGAGCCCTTTGCTCTGTGCTCTGCAGACTGTGTTTGAAAGACGAACCAGACTGTCAGCCACGGAACTGCAGTCAGCATAAAATGGGTATGAGCGCCTCCGATAGCAGTCGATGGCTGAAAAGACACTTGCAGGAAACGTAACTGAAACCAGAATTTCTTCCAATGACAGAGCACACTGCGTTAAAACAGATGTTGCTTCTGATAAGTCACCAGCTCGCAAGCGACAGCAGAAATGCAAAATCTAAGTTACACAAGCACTGGCAAAGTTTTATAGATAACAGCAGACAAGTAGAATTGGAGCTCGAGATAAAGCCTTCTGCAAAAACCTCCCTCAAGGTGTTCAGGAAGTACCTTGAAAGGGTTCAAACTTTCATGCACATCAATGTCCTCAATGTATTCTTATCCCTAGCAAGAAGCTGTGGTGCTCTGGGAGGAGAAGGGGTGGTTTCCCCAGTTACAAGAAATGCCGTAGAATGTTGGAGAGCTTCGTTTCCGTCCTTTCTGAGCTCTCGTTACAGCTGCATTTCCTGGCAGATGTATCAGTTAATCAAAACCTGCCACTTCTTGTTTTCTGCTGAGCACCTTTCCTGCCCCTTCACTTCTCATAAAAACGCTATGGGGAGGGGGCAGCATTTGACAATATCGAAAGAAAAATATTAAGCTCCCTATCAGTTAGTCTGCTGGGACCGAAAGCTCAATTTTAGACCCTTTGTTGCATTTATCTCGAGTCCAGGGCTGCTTTACTGAGCCAGAGTTGTTTTTAAAACTGCTGCATTTGAAAGTGCTTTATTCCTTTTGCATTGTTGCAACTGGAAGTGAACCTTGATTAAATGACCATGGATTTCAGAGCAGGAGTGAAATTCATTTTGCTAGGTGAGTTACTGAACAGCCAAAACACTGAGGTGTGTATGCCACTGGGAGATCCACAGTCATCTGTGGTTGAAAGCTTCCACTTTACTTCAAGTATGAGTTCCAAGTAAAGAATATATTAACATGCTGGACAAAGAGTGGTGACACACATCAACATTAGCAACGGCTTGGTGCCTTGAACAAGAAGCAGTCTAACAAAAGCCAAATGTGAATTACTTCAGCACTTCTTCTACTGCAAACCTGCCTTAGGTAGGTGCACGTGCACACAACGTAAAGCTGCACCTCATTCTAGGAGCACCAATTCCTTTTCAGTTCTGCAGGTATTTCAGGACTAAAAGCAAGCAGTTTTTTTGTCAGTGTAACATGCTGAAAGTTCCTAGTGAAAATGTAAAAAGCTTCTTGACTATGTAGTACTTAAAAAGGGAAAATACCATCTGCAGGCATGCAGGCTGCCAACTTCACCCTGGAACTTCTCCCGTCTCTCTCCCAGCTATCCTTGTCCTGCAATAGGCTGGGTGCTTTCACATGGCCATTTCCCAGTTTGGGCAGGCGAGCCGAGAAGAAATAGGTGGGACAACAGTGGCTTCCCTCCCACCTGTAGGGAACTGAGCTTGGTTTTCTCACATAACAAAAATACAACTGCAAAAGTATCGCCCCCGTTTAAGCAACTGACCTGACACTGGAACAGGACAGCCCGTGCCTAACAGAAATCCTTAAGCTTTATGCTGCCCATTCCCCCTTTCCATTAAACAGGCTTGTTGCAAAACGCCAAATTTCAAAAAACTTGCTAAAAGGAAATATGGATCATGCACAAAGCATGCTCAGTTGCTACCTTTTAGCCAGAGGTCTGACTTTAGATGTTGTATTTATAGTATAACAGGTGCGTTGAAGCTTTGTATGAGCAATAATTTATATAAATTATGTGAAATCGTGTCTTTTATTTGTAAAATGACTTCGTATAAAAATAATTCCCAACTCAGGAAGTGCATTAATCCATTTCCTACTGAAGTTAGATCTATGGCAATTAATCTGTCACTGTGGTATTTATAGAATACCGACTGGAATTTAGCTTGCACGGTATAAAAGCCCCTAAACTGAAGTTTCAGATGCTTTAGCTTGCTGGTGCCCTATTCAGTAACAAGTGCTTGACAAGTGACCCCTGATATTCCATTTGGAAAGTGTGCAATTAAAGCTTGTTGACTTCCATAGTCTTCAGCTTTTCCTCAGGCTCAGATCACTGCTTGTTACTAATCCTGAAAGAGATGTGCTCTCTGATGCATCTTCTTTCTTGAGGTTCAGGAATGATTCTCTAGTTATCTGGAGAATTTCTCTCAAGCCTTTGTTTTCTTGCTATAACCAGAGAAAGAAAAGGTGTTTAATAGAACTCCAGAAAGAAGTCAAGGTAACTGCACTAGTGATCTCTCCTTTCCTCTACTACAAACATACGTATAAGGACTAAAACTTCAGCTTGCATCAGGCAGTGTTATGTTGCCTTCCAAATGAAGAGCAGCAGGTTTCTGACCCTCTTGCTCTCTTGAATGAGCACTAAGCATCAAATCAAAACTCAGACAGCACAGATTGTAAGAAAAGGGTAATTAAAAGTGAATGCTGCATTAAAAAACGAAAAACCACCCCAAATCCTCTTCTTTCCATGCACACCGTCTGATAATAAACTACTTGTCCAGCACTGAGTTGAAAATGCAATAGCATTGATAAGCAACTGAGAACCCCCCAGAAAGGTGAGGTTACGATGTTAAGAATCAAGAGCGTGGTTATGTTTATTAGGATGAATTTGTTTTGTTTCCTAGCTCTTCGCAAGGGTGCGCCAGTGTGAAAATCACTGACTTCCAGAGATTAAATACCACTAGAGGAGTGGGGAAATGCTACCTAAGTCACCAAACAAGGGAAGCGCAACAAAATAGCAATGTGAGTGAATGATACAGTTCCTTACCAGAGAGACAGTAACTCAAAGTAATGTGATAGCATTCACTCCCTTGCTAGGGGAGCTAGCTTCAGTAGCACTAAACAACTGGGAACACAAAACAAACTACACTGAAAGTTAAGCCTACAAAGCAACATCGGTTTTACCTGCAAGATTGCTACAGAGCTACAAATTGAAAGGAGCCCTTTGGCAGGGTCTGTGGTGATAGGACAAAGGGAAATGGTTTCAAGCTCAAAGAGAGGAGGTTTAGGTTGGATGCAAGGAAAAGGTTTTTTTACAGTAAGAGTGGTGAATCAGTGGCACAGGTTGCCCAGAAAGGTGGTGGAAACCCAGTCCCTGGAGACATTCAAGGTCAGGCTGGACCAAGCTCTGAGCTACGAATCTGTAGATGTCCCTGTGCATTGCAAGGGAGTTGGACTAGATGACCCTCAGAGGTCCCTTCCAACTCTAAGGATTCTGTGATTCTAATGAAAAGTCTACTGACTTTAAAAATGATTTTTATGATTGGTAGCAACATTGAAAATAATTCAATACTGTACGCAGTTCCCCACTCTTTAACAATGTGCAGCTTGGCTCTGCAAAGTCTTACAAGAAAGCAGCCAAATTGATAGCACACTGGAAAAGCTTTTAATGAAGGAAATGATTTAATATTCAGGAAGGTTAGAAAATCAAGCAGGTGATCAGAGCAAGAATCTAAATGAGCAACTTGGGATTTATGGCAATTGTAGTGAAGTTACTAGAAGATTATAGAAAGTGATTTGCTCGGGAGTTCTAGAAAGACGGCACCACAGCGAAGGCTGATGTCAGGTATGGCTCCCTCAGTGCCTTGGCACAATGTTAAACCCATTCTCATAACTAACCTGATCACCTGAAACAGCCGAGTATTTGCATGAAACTGTCTTTTTGCCAGCCTCAAATATTGGCAGCAGATGTATGAGAGGCTGGCTGTTCCCAAGCCCAAAAATACTAAAAGAATGTGTCCAGGAAAGATAAAACTGTTGGGTCAGAACAAGAAGTTTGATGAAGAGCTGTAGTACATCGTAAAGCTTCGGAGAATGTATTTGGGTAGTGGTAACCTGCTCCCCCAACTCTCCAAATAAGCAACAGACAAAGTTTCCCTGTTTTCAGGGCTATTGCCTGAACTGTACATAATCATGATGTTTTTGTTGTCTGACAAGTCTGACGGTCACTTCTGAGCACTTCATATCGGGAAAATAGCAGGAGAGAAATCACTACTTGCGCCATTGCCATTTTGATTGCATCCTTACCTCCAGCTGGATGATACGCTCCTGCTCTTTGCAGCCATGTTTTTCATCAATCTCAATGGCTTTTCTCATTACTGCTGCCATTTCTGTGATTTGGTCCATGTGCACTTGTAGTTCCTAAGCCATATAAATAAATGATAGTAATATATTTTCATCATTATTAAAAAGGAGCAAAGCATTAAAAGCTACTTAATAAAAATGTGAACGCAGATCTACATTTGTGAAAACAAAGAAGCGCTAGCTCTACAGCACGAGCAGCCACCGCAGTCCTGTTCATTTAAATAAATCTGGTTTGCCACACAGTTTGCTTTTAAGGAGAATTTCATAAAAGAAAATCTGCCTCAATGACTACACCTTTGACAGCCTCCATGTCTCAGATGGCTATGAGATAGCCATGTGCTTGCTCTGGCAAGAACTTCCTGTGTTGCAGGAGCGGATTGATGTCATTCTGGATGCGCACAAAGAGCAGCTTCATCTAAGCACAGCAGCATATGGGACCTGTGTGGAAGCTGAGTCTGGTACAGCCAGTACCAGCCTGTGGGTGGGCATTTCTCTCTTGATATGAGCAGGCCAAGGAGTCATCCTTACTATGTCACAAATTGGGAAACTCAGCTCTTTCCTTAGCTCTTTCTGAGGTACTTCTGCTCAAATCTACTTCCAATTTCAGCTTATCTGGACTCCAGAGGTCCTTGTCCTTGCTGAACTCCAAGCAACACCCTTGTGTCCTGCCTGACCTCTTTATGTCTGTTAATAAATACTGATAGGGTACTTTCCTAGTATAAATAATTACTGCATCTCACTTAAAGATTCATGAGGGAGAGAAAAAGGTGCAGTAGTTTCGTTTGCTCGTCTTGTTCCACTGTCAGGAGAGGGATGATAGGAGCCATTAACACGAGCCTTTGCAAGGAAGCTAGATTTTAGATGATCTTCCCTGCTTGCAGAGAGGTGGCATCTTACTTGGACCTTGTTGGCTCAGGTGATGTTTTACTTTCTCACTGGCCAGCACACCCGCAGGAAACGCTTAAAGGGTCACTGCTTATTTCTGCTGCAGATCTAGATAAAGAGCCCATGTCTTTGGCATTCACTGCTGTTCAGTTAAGCCAAATATTTTAATGCTATTTACGTAAGCTTTTAATTTTTTGCCGTTTTTCAACTTGTTTCTTGTTCCAAATCTACTAACAGGCCAGCCTATCCATGTCTGGCCTGACCTTTGGACAAAATGCACAACAGTTACTAGCTCATATCAGAAAAAGAACAGTAGGACTGAAATCTGCTATGTATAATTAAGAACAATACAGATTAAAGTTAAACCCCACCTTTAAATCATTAATTTGACTGGAAGTCCACACATCTAGCAGATGATCATCTTGCCTTTGGACTATCAGAAACAATTAAAGTATCATAAAAAAAATCTCTTGCTTGGAATCACACTGTCTGACTGACATAGTTCTTTGGAAACGAACATCAGCCCTTCCCATCCTTCTCTGCTGCTCCAGTTGCCAAAGCTGTGGTTTAGCTGTTTACTCATTGTGTCCATTTGCAGCATGGGAATGAGGGAAGGGGGGTGGGGAAGAGAGAAGGAACTTGCTGTAAATCTTTATTTTCTTCTCAATTTCTGGTGAGAGTGAATATATAGAACTTTTTTTTTTTTTCCCCTCCAGTGAGAGATGCTTTTCAACAGATTTTTACAAGAACAAATTTGGCTTGAACGGAAGATGTGAACAGCGGTAAAAGAACGAGCTGGCAAGCATGTATCCTGGAGAAGGTCTGGGAAGGAATTAGTGGCTTTTAGATACTCAGCTGTCCTCATTCGGCGGGCTTATGTGGCCTCTCGATCAATATGATGCAGACTAGAGCCTGCTCCAAGGTCACTACCAGGAGGTCAAACAGCATGCTTACATCAGGCTTGGTACTAGCAACGCACAATCTTTTCTCATGCACACCAGAATGAGAAAAGAAAGCATTTCTCTATTAAAGGCAGGAGCTTGTTGATCTGCAGAAATCAATGAGTTAAATAATATTTTGTAAATAGGCACCAGTGATTACTGGTAACAGTAACTCCTTAGGTATCACAGATTTTTTAGTTAACATGGTAAGAAATATTTAAAGACTGCTTCAAGATTGTTCAGTCTCACTGGATGTGAAAACTGATCACAAGTATAAATAACGAAATTCCAGAAATCCCAAGTGTCAAGAAAGGGTAATAAATCCACTTTATCAAGTATTCTTCTACGGGCAGATTTAACCAAAATGTTGAAGCCTAAATCTCCTGCTCAAATAATACTATTTTCTATTGTTTTTGTTATCCCAAGATTTTAATCCATAAAAGTGTTTCTAAATGAAATTTCAAAGTCCATTTCAGGACTGATATTTTACTTTCTTTCCTTGGTACCAAAAGGATTAACTTTGGTACCAAATATGTAAGAGACAACGCTAAATTATAGCATGTAGACTATTATATCTTATAGCATCAGTACCAAAAGATTTAACTTGGTACCAATGCTATAATATTCTACATGCTAAGGTAACTTCTTTAGAAAAGGATATACAACTGATTTTTTTTTTTGAACTTACGTTGAAAATATTGTTCTCATTCAGCGAATTCTTTCACATTAGTCTTTCAGTGGAGCTAACTAAATGCATGTGATTTTGTAAAGAGATGAGAAAGGATCAAAGTCTTAAACTTTTTTTCTCCCAGTACACAGATCCTAACTCTGCTTTGCAGACTTAGTTTGCTGAGGTTGAAGACGATCAGGCATTTAGAATTACTGTTTGTCTGCATGGTTACGCTGCTCTCTGTTGATTATATTTCATTTAAAATGTAATGTAATACCTTGTTGGAAAGCTCCAGTTTAGATCTGTTAGTGACCTAGAGTTATGAATTTTCCTGGCAACACATATCAAAAGCCTAAACTATGTATTAATGCTATAAAAAGATATATTAATCCTGTATTTGAGGAATACTTACATACCCCTCACTCATAATAGTTTACCAGAATATTAATAGCATTTTGCTTTTCTAGTTTTCGAAAGCCACAAGAAGCAGCATGCCTAATACCAACAACTTACACCACCCTCAGAGCATCTCAGGCTGCTTAGCAATCCTGATCAGTACTGAAACAAGAAGCAAGGGTCAAAGCAGGAAAGAGAAGAAATCTAAGCTCAGTTATTCAAGACTCAAAAGAGCTCTTAATTTTTAATTGTTAGATATTTAGAGGAAAAAACAATGAGTACCAAATTTAAAAAGCTTAACCCCCCACTCTCTCTGGTAAGCACAGGTTTACTAATTATTTGTTGGAGTCATAAGCATAAGTTAAAGACAGCAATCTGAGGCATTTAGATTGAGATCTATGGGTATCTGGAGCTATAATAGAGCAGCTGCCTTAAAGACCTAAGCAAAACAAAAGTAAATTAAATAGATACGGTAATGAAATGCTACTTGATAAAAGCTTAAATAAATCAGCAGCTGGTAAGGTTGACCTACTAGACTGATCAAGTTGCCTTTCTGTGTTTCATGATCTGGACTGTAAAAATTAGAACTTGTTAGTACAGTAAATGTAAGAACTGAGATGACAAAAACTTTGAATTGATCCATTACAAACTAGCTTAAGTGTTAATGGGGAAAACAAAAGCTAAAAGCCCAATGTTATTACCTTGGAATGTTGCTCTTTTAACTTCATTATTATACTTGGATCATCCTTTTTGCTTGCCATAAGCAGCCTAAACATCTGTTCTCTGTACTTGCTCATTATGAGTTCCAAAGCAGACTGATGTTCTTCAAGAGATGTGCGTAATTCTACCAACAAAATTTTACATTCAATTAAAGTTTATCAGAGAAGGACTGAAACAAAATGCAAAAATACTTCAGCCTGAAAAAACTGAAATAAGCTTTAAACCGCCCTCTCCTTCCACCATAAAATCTCAGTAGTCTCTGCTAACTTCTTCAGTGGTGACTGCCCAAGAAAATTCGTGTTCAAGTCAGAAGCAGTCTCTGTTGTTAATTTGACTTCAGTCCCTTTAGCTGGCATAAGTCATCCTGAGCATAGCTCAGGAGTTTTAATCTAGACACTTCAAGCAGCACTGTACATAAACTGGAAAGAAGTTTACAGATCCCTTTTAATCTGCGCTTTGTTGAAATAAACGTTAAAAAATGACAGTGTTCAAAATATACCAAGTCTTGTTTAGATGGAAAGGACAAAACAGCTTGGGACCACATCAGTTAAAATTTTCCAGAGCAGACCTTTCCATGAAGCAAACTCAAAGAAAAAAGAAAAACAGAAAACAGTTATTTGGGACTGATTTTGGAACTTTTTTTTGGTGCTACACAAAAAGAATTTCTGAAATAAGATAAGATTCATACAAATCAAGAACACTGACTTGAGAAGTGCAGAATATAACTGCTAAAATGCCCACAGAATTCCAGGAGAAACAATATATTCCTAGTGTATGGAATTCCAGAAGGAATTACACTGTTATACTTTCACTTCATTTCATCCCAACTTTTTCCTAACATTTTTTAGGAATAGGAAAACATCTGTCCAAATAGGTATTTATATCATAGAAGGAATATTTGCATCTCCTCACTTATACCAAATACTAGGTAAGGACTGAAACAGTGATTTTCCACAACATTTTCTTTTTTGTTATGGTCCCAGTGCTAGAATATTCGGATTTTGCTTTAGATTATACTGTATCAATTAAACCACCCAGCTGAGCTTAGAAGAAAACATTTCTTCCATAAAAATTTTTTGGGACTTGATCGACGAGGAAAGTATCACTGATTAGAGTGGTGCGGGCTAGAACTTGAATAGAGCATTGGTCTTACCTTTATTCTCCTGTTGCAATTCCCTGATCTGTCGGTTTTCTTGTTGGATACCCATCACTAATGTGGATCGAGGACGATGTCTTGCTACTTCATTGAGCTCCTGAATTTCCTCTTGGTACTAGTTATTTGAAAAAAAATAAAAAAAATAAAAAACCCACCATATTTGAGTAACCAAAGGCAAGCAATACTCAACAGGTCACTAAGAACCAGTTCTAATGTCAAAGTCTGTAACCAGCAAAATAAATGCTTGTTTTTAATTAATTATGTAAAACAAAAACATGTCTGGAGGTGTTGTCAACTTACTGCTCTATAGAGATACTTCTTTTAAACCAGGTTTGACACCTCAGGTCTTTGTAGCAGGCGTGATGTAACCTTCAGCTGGTGCAGGTCAAATCTGCCATCAGGTCATTACAGCTGACAAACGTGTGGTAAAGAAAAACCTTGAGGTACTAACCTCTTTGGCTTCCTGACCCTTTAAGCCACGTGTGTGAGTACAAATCACATGGACCTAAACGAATGAATCCTGACTCTCAACAAGTGGGTAGATGTAATACTCTAGATATAAGGTTATGATGCCCCTGCAAGCCTAGCTTTTCAGGGACGAAGCATACAGAATCACAGAACGTTACAATGGTTTGGGTTGGAAGGGACCTTAAGATCATCGAGTACCAACCCCAATATGCAGGATTTTATTATTTTGCAGGCTCATTAACATGTGTTAAAACTGAAATGATAGGATAAGCTTCCAAATGGAAAGACGGGAGACACCTTGATGTCTTTGCAGAAGTTCTCTAGTGAATGTCACACTCAACCTAACGATATGCCTTGGCCAGCTTAACATCAGAATGGGAATAATAGCGAGTAAGCCTAAAAGGCTACCTGGAAAGAAAAGGAGACAGTGGAAAGATAAAGTATTCTAAACAGAAGAAACTTTGACAGGGCCTCTGCGTGTTTGAATCAATAAAACAGGTAGTATTTTAGAGAAGAGTGACATACAAGGCACCACACAATGGTTTATAGGGCACTAACCCCATTTTTACCTCTGCCCTTAACATAAACACCAGTTTTCAATATTTAAACTAGAGTAGTAGACAAAACTTCTTCACAGGATCAAACTAAATCATAAACAACCTAATTTTAGATCCCAGTCACACCCGCAATAACAATACTTAGTATGGTATTAAAGGATTAAGCAAATAACATACTGATTCTATGTTTCATAATAGCACACAAAAATGATTTTAAATGATGTGTTTCCAAGCTGTACTCTTAATGCAGTAAACAAAGTCACATAACAAACCTGCTTCATTGCTTCAACCCGCTTGTTAAGAGCTGTGGTCTGTTCAATAAGAGCTTCTGCAGCGTTGTCATGTTCCCTCAGCCGTTCCACCAGCGCTTTAGCATCTGCTAAGGCTTTCTCAATTGTGCAACTCATTTCTAAAGATAAGAAATGCATTATTTTCACACCACCACCCGTTTGCTATAGAGAGAACCACTATCTATGTGGCATTGGTTTTTTTTCCTAAGTCGGAAGCACGTGAATACAACATTCCCCTCTTCCCCAACCAACCAACCAGAGCAGACATTTCAGATCTGTGTTGTCTTTAGGAGTCAGAAAAATTCATACACCTTAAAAAGTACTGTAAGTGTGGCTTTCCTTTTCCTGCTTTTTATTTGCTGTTGAGACCACGTGTTACAGCAAAGGAATGAAAGTAAACTGTTGTGAGGAGAGTATTTGATATTCTCAAAGTATTTGATATTTGAGAAGTATAAATCCAACACAAAAGAGAACGCCAAAAGGGCTTGAAGATTTTGATGAATTAAACAGCAGGGAAGGAAGAACTAAAACTGACAGTGCAGAGGAAGATTGCTTAGGGAAAACACAGAAAGCCAAAGGCCTCACTGCCAGCACCACTGCCTGGAATGAAATTGTAAAATGTTGATTTCAACAGGATAGAGCAAGACAGCCACTTAGCTAAGCGGAAGAACTGCCTGCATAGTTCAAATGCCAGCCTTCTAATTGCAGTAGCTGTGAGCAGAAATTACCTAAACTTGCAAAATGCTTGTACATGCTAGCATTTCCGAGGCATGGGCCTTTACTTTTTTTTTGTGTTTAAAAAAGAAAATCTTATTCTTGATAAATTAAATGACAGATTCTCATGTTTCTGTTTGCCTTTTAAAAGTCTTGCATGCTTTCTATTGAAAAGGAAATCTACTTCAACTCCTCGAAAGTTCTTCAGAAATAAGACAGCAACAATAGAGGCTTGTTAGTGTCATGGGCCTCGCTACGGTAAGGTTTGATACTTGTTTCAGGACATTTTCTAAGGTACTGTGAAAATAAATTTCTTAGCCAGGACATTTGCTGAGGGAGAGATTTTTGTAAACATAAAAGGTCAGCAAACCACTGAGCCACTGTAAGAAATTTGCTAACTTTCTTAGGTACCTTTACAAATCATGGTCTGGGACCTTTCAGCCAAGCTGGAAGATAAGTAGTAGAAAAAAGGATTTTTCAAACACAATAGATTTCACCATTCCCCTCAAATGCTTCCAAGGATAGCAACAACACCCCATCTTCGAGCACTAAGGTGGGGGGAAAGCAAGCAAGACACCAAGAGTTTGCAGTGTTCTCTCTGAAGAGTCCTTCAGCAGAGTGGTGTGTTATCACAGGCAGTTTGTTCACTCACTGTCATTCAGCAGTTTGAGCTCTTTTTAGCATTATATAGAAAGGAATTGCATTGTCTTTAAGGGTCTGCTTTTCTTGTGCCTGGCTTCTCCTTCCAATTCTGGTCTCACACTCTTACTGACCTACAAAACTGCCACAGACAAAACACAACCTCCCATGAGAGCTGACTAACCTGCTGCAGAAATTGATTTAATCACATCCGTGTTTCAGGAGAATTTGAAGGGCAGACATTAACTCGATTCCCAGGCCACGAATTCTCCAGCCAGCGCAAACAGAGCCTCGCAGGCCTCCCCACAAGCACAAAATACATTTTGCATTCAGACTACAAAGCAGCTAACACCTCTGACAATTTGCACTGACACCACGTTTTAAGCATGGCACACACTCATCCTCCCGTGCACTGTCATTCTGACCACAGGAGACAAAACCCAGCTCCTTCAGAGCACAGCCACCGGCTTGCTCTTGCACAGTGATGGAGCTGGGGCAGCCTGGACGCACCCTGCGTGGGCAGGAGGCAGCTCCAGCCCCAGCAGCAGCTGCCCAGGTCACAGTGCGGGGGCTCTGAGGCTACATTCTGCCTTCGTGGAGGGTGTGCACCTCCAGACAGAGGAGCAATGTTTGTGTTATCGTAACCAAAGCCACAGATGGTGGCTATGTCTCCTTTCAGCAAGGTGCTGGCCCACATCCTCAGCTTTACAGTCCTCCCTGGTGGCTCACCTGGCTGCCCAGTAAGAACAGAACTGCTGTCTTGTCCTAAAAAATAGCTCTAAATATGTGAGTTAAACTGAGTGCTCAGGAGAAAACCTCTTCGCTCCGTTTAATCAAGGAATCAGAGCTACCAGGCCGGAGCCAGCTCCCAGGGCACATCCCCCCGGGAGCAGGAGCAGGGCAGCAGCCAGCCCGGTGGCCCCGGGCCGTGCCCGCAGCAGGTGCCGGGGCAGGCACGGGGCACAACAGGGCCAACAGGTAGCGACAGCCCCAGCAGCACGGCAGCTGCTGCTCCGCGCTCGTTTCCTGCTGTTGACTAATTGCGTTCATTACCTAATTCGGCTGTGCCGTACAAAACAAAGACGTGCACCGACCCGCGTCCCCCCGCCCCGGTCTGCGGCCGCTCCTTCCTCAGCACCGCGACGGCGGATCGCCCTTTCCCGGAGCTTAGCTCTCCCCATTCACGGCTCCGTAACGCCGCAGGACCCCGCAGCCGGCGCGGCCCTTACCCAGCGCGCTGCCCGCCAGGCCGCAGCCCCACCCCGAGCAGCGCCGGTCCCAGTCGTGCCCACCTGTCCTGACACGGAGCAGCTCGGGGCTGGCGGCAGCTTCCCGAGCGGAGCCGGGAGACCCGGGCCCAGCCCCTCCGGGCCCAGCTCCCCCGGGCCCACCTCCCGCCACAGCCGCCCGTCCCCCCAGCGCCCGTTCCCTACTCCCTCCCTCACTCATGCCCGGCGGCTCCAGCGGCGCCCGGCACGGGGCTGTGGCCCCGGCTGCCCGCCCCGCTGTCAAATGGCGGCGGGGGCGGGGCGAGGGCGGCCCCGCTGCCCTCGGCCCTCAGCTCTCGCGAGATCTCGCTTCCCTCCCCGCCTCCCTCCTATTGGCAGCCTCCGTCGCGCGGCGGGAGCTCCGCCTGCGGGCGCTCGCGCGGAGTCTCGCGAGGCCGCGCAGGGCGGCCCGCACCGGGCGGAGGAGCAGCGCGGGGCCGGGCCATGGGGGTCGCGTGACCCCGGGCGCCGCCGGGGCCCGGCTGCTGCTGCTGGCGGGGCCAGCGGGAGGGG
>WBMW01001318.1:569566-629673 GCA_013396635.1 Penelope pileata
AGCGAGCGGAGGGGCATGGAGGCCGCCCGGCCGCAGGCGCCCGCGCGCGGCCCCGTGTAGGGCGTCCCGCGGGGCCCAGCCCTCCTCCCCGGAGCGGGCCCGCGGCAGGGCCCGGGCGCGGCGTGGAGGAGGCCCGGGACCGCTGCAGCACCGGAGGAGCCGGCCTAGGTGAGAGACGCCAACTCCTGCCCCGGGCGGGCACCCCCCGCCGGGCCCCGGGTAGAGAGCGGGGCCATGGCCGGGCTGCGGCCTTCCTCGCGTGCCCCCGTCCCCGCGCGCTCCCTGACCCCGCCGTGCTGGACCGGGAGCGCTGGGGAATCAGGCAGAGCTGGCGGGGTGCTGGGCTGGGAGGCGGCCAGCCGCACCGAGCTGGGCACACCGCTGTAACCAGGGCTGCTATCAGCGCGTTGGGTCACCGCGTCACGGGGCCCGCCCCAGCGGGAGGGCCTGTGGCAGGGCTGCTCCAGCACCTGCCTCCCCCCGTGCTAGGGGCAGGCAGCAGAACGCCGTGTGCCTCACTGTGGAGGGGCCAGCTTCCCAGCTGGGGGGAGCGCAGGGGCTCTGCTGTGCCCCCGGATAGGGATGTGTGTGTTACACTGGTGGGTGAGGTCACAGCGCAGGCCGTCACTTGAAAAGATAAAGACGTGTCCAGCAAAGTGAAAAGGTAACCTGAGAGCCCTCCTGTGGGTGCTACTGCAAGGCCTGCGTAGCCTAGTCACGAGTTATTTTTTTTCCTTTTAGCAAGAAAGCTGTGAATAGCAAGCAGTTCCTGTAGGATTTTTGCTTCAACATCTCTTTAAATTACAGGAGAGCGGTATGGTGTATTCTCATTGCTTTTTTAACTGTGTATATTCAAGGTTTCCTGTATCTTTTTTCCTCCTGAGGGGGAAAATAATCTCTTCTGTTTCAAAATCTAGTGTGCTAAATCCATGGGCTGATAAGACTTCTGGGGGATATTTTTGTCTCTATGTAAAGAGAGACTCTTAAAATGGGCTTTTTTGTAGCATTTCCTGAAGCTTAACAAAGAGCGTTGCAGCATCTCATAGATACAATGTGTGATCTGAACACTGTGAGAGGTAACCTCTTCAAAACTCAAGTGTTCTAGGAAGATACTTTTATGCTATGTAAACCCAGTAGTAATCTTGTGCCATCTTCACCTGATACATGCTTTCCTCCCCCCCTCATTTTAATATCTGTTTGTTTTAGGAAGAAAATGAAAATCTTCTCCGAGTCTCATAAAACTGTTTTCGTTGTGGATCACTGCCCGTACATGGCAGAATCCTGTAGGCAGCACGTTGAATTTGATATGTTAGTCAAGAACCGCACCCAAGGAATTATACCTCTCGCGCCCATTTCCAAATCTCTGTGGACCTGCTCGGTGGAATCCTCTATGGAGTACTGTAGAATAATGTACGACATTTTCCCTTTCAAGAAACTGGTAAGTTTCTCCACAAACACTGCACGTAATGAGGGCTATCTTCACCTTGTAAGGAAGCTTTTAATATCGCTTGCAGTGGTTAGGAGTCTACATCTAATTTATGATATGAATATATTTGTGTTGTTGATATGGCTTGTTGCTTTTCAAATTGCTTTAAATGCTATGTGAATCCCATCACATGGTCATTTTTGGGACCTCCGGCTACCTTAATGTTCTGTGCAAAACGTGAGGAGAGGTGCTTCAAGGTAGCATAAATTTGCTCTGTTCTTGTGATCTTTAAGCTTACAAAAGCTTGAGTGAGGTCTTGCTGCATATCAAACCGAGGTTGTAAACGTACCAGGTAGTACTTCTCCTTAGAGTTTTCAATGCTAACTCCTAAGGAACTGGTTAGGAATTGAGTAGTAGGAAGAGGTGGGGAAAGTCTGAAAAAGTGGGAGGGTTCACAGGTAGAAACAGAAATGTCGGGTAGCTCTGGAACATTGTATCATAAACTAAGCTAACCAATCCCTGGTTCCAGAAGTCAGTAGGTATTACTATTGAGTCAACCCTTGTGCAATGTCCTGAGGCTGATTACCCTTAAAAATAGAAGTTAAGCTTGTGACAGCAAGATTGCTACATGGTGATGATGATGGAACATTGCCTGTCAGAAAGCAGCCAGGCATTGCTGGTCGCTAACAAGAGATTTGATGCCTGTCAGCCTCACTGGGTTGCTTGTCCTGGCTCTGACCCTGTTCACTTAATTTCAACTACAGTCGCGCCCTATCACGGGATTATATCAAGTGTATACTTAATTGATTTTAATCACGTGGCTGATCTGAAGCCTGTGTGGTGTGAAAACTCTTCCCCTTGACCGTTTTTGTCAACTGTTTCGCTGTCTGATGTTGAGTAAATCTTGCCAGCTGTTTGCACCTGTTGTTTACTGTGGTGGTGTTTGGAGAATGATTTGCTGTGTTGTGGTATGAGAATCTGTAGATAATTTTTCTACTGAAAATGTTACTTGATTATTAAAACTTCATAATATACTGCCATACTAATGTGGTGTTGAGATTGATTCAGTGGCTTAAAAACAAATGTTTAGAGTAAGATGTTGTTGACCATAATGTTACTTAAAGGGTAAATGAACATCGCAGGACTGAATGATTTTTGTGTATGTCTTATTTTTAGTTTGACTTGTAACTGCATACACCTCCTGGCTATTGTTTGGTCCGAGGGAGGAGGTGTAGTCCTTGTTAGTTCGGATTTGGGGAAGTAGCCATCGTCCATGGTCATGATTGGCTGTTATCTTACCTGCACTTTTTAAATACCTTTTAGGTGAATTTCATTGTGAGTGACTCTGGAGCTCATGTCTTGAATTCTTGGACCCAAGAAGATCAGAACTTGCAAGAGGTATGCTTTGTAGCCGTGCTTTCCTTTTCAAAGTCTAGTTTAATCACAGGATAAATTGCAGTGTCTTACTAGTCACTCTCCAAGGTGATCAGCTCCTGTGCATAAGATGTGTGAGCGTTCTGCAGCTCGGCAGGGGGCTGCAGGGGAGAGGGACTGCATATGAGGAGCCCCCAGGGTGAGGAGAGAGCAGCCAGGAGCTGCCAGCCTTTGTGGGAGTGGCTGAGAGGCAGAGTCAGGAGCAGCAGTGGGACCCTGCAGGTACAAAGATAGTTGCCCAGACCTTTGATTGCAGGGAACTCCAGCATCTGGAGTTCCCCTAGGGCCTGAGGGCAGACAAGGGGTGTCATGGGTACAAGTGTGCCCAAGACGATGAAATTTTGAAGTAAGTGGCCAGGTTGCGTGAGGGAATCACCAGGCAGCACAGTGTCCAGGAATCCGAGAGAGAGTGATGCATTGTATTGTGCAGACCAACAGTCCTATCTTAAGATCCTGCAAGGAGAGGCAGCTAAGCTGGCTTCTAGCCCTGAGGTGACAGATTCCAATAACACCCAAGATGAGGGATACTGCACCCTCTTCTCTGCTTGAAGCAAAAGGAGGAATTTTTTCCCTTGCCCTCAAAGTGCTCCTGTGCATCAGACACAAGGCTCTGGGGCTAGAAAGAAGAGGGGGTGTGGGTAACAGTCAGGATCCAGGAAGGGACAACCACATTAAGCTGGTCCGGCAAAGAGCCCAAGAGCCCACATTAGTACCAGTGCCACCAAAAAATGGTGAAGGGTGTTAGTTTACTGGGAGCTCTTCGCTGAGAAGCACCCGTTTGCCACCCAAGCAATCTCTCTGGAGAATTGAGCCTCACCTCTGTGCTTGGGAAGATGGTGGAACAGATCCTCCTGGAACGTGTTAAGGCACAAGGTTCAATGAGGCCAGGCGCAAAGTGCTGCAGCTGGGTTGGGGCAATCCCAGACATAAGTACAGACTGGGAGAAGAACTCATTGAGAGCAGCCCTGCCAAGAAGGACTTGGGGGTCCTGGTGGACAAAAAACTGGACATTAGCCAGCAGTGTGCACATGAAGCCTGCTGAAAGGCCTGCGGTACCCTGGGCTGCATCAGAAGAGGGGTGACCAGGAGGGAGAGGGAGGAGATTTTGCCCTGTTTTGCCCTCACAAGGCCCCATCTGGAGTACTGCCTTTGGGCCTGGAGCTCCCAGCAAAAGAAAGACATGGATCTAGTGGGTGGCAATCCTGCCTGTGGCAGGGGGCTGGAGCTGGATAGTCTTTATGGTCCCTTCCAACCCAAGGCATTCAATGATTCTATAATCAATATTATGAACTGAAATGTTACTGTATCTGGTCTGAAATGGTTACATAATAAAATCTTAAGTAGTAGCCTGGGAGGTTGGATAATTCTATAAGCAAGTTTAATTTTTTTTTTTGAAGAGTAGCTTTTCAAATTATATTAAAACAAATGTTATGAAGAAATTACATGGATATGCATTTTGTCTGTAAAATAATGATACCTTTTAAATTTTACACTTGTTTAATTTTTTTTGCCTTGGTGAGGTTGGCAAATAAACTGTTTGTAAGAACAGTAAACTGTTTGTATTCTTTGCTCTTGCCTTCACCCATATTAAATGGGCTTGTTTTCTGAAAAACTTAGTTTGGGAAGGAACCAAGCTTCCCAGCATTCAGAAAAGAAAAGCAAACAATGATTGATAATGTACGAATTTCTTCTGGCTATTGGATATGATTTGCTATTATAGCTAGGTATTTTTCTATAATAACTGAGAATATTATATTCTCAAGGTTTGCTAACAAATGATGTATCAGCTACATAGGATAACTTAGGGCCAAAGTGGTTTTCTGAAGTCTGGGAGCATATACAAATCCTTTGTTTCTCTGTTCAGTTTTCTCCCCAACAATGTTAAGTAGTATGTACAAAAGGAATGATTACTTCTTTGAATAAGTTACAGTGATGGCTTTTCTCATAACTGGCCACTGTAACAAATGCCCAACCAGTAACTTTCAACGGAAAACGTAACTTTCAACAATTTCTTCAACTAGTTGATGGCTGCATTAGCGGCTGTTGGGCCACCTAACCCTCGGGCAGATCCAGAATGCTGCAGCATACTTCATGGTCTGGTTGCCGCGGTTGAAGCACTTTGCAAAATAACAGAATACCAGCATGAGGCTCGAACCACGCTCATGGAGAACGCAGAACGGGTTGGAAACAGAGGAAGAATCATCTGTATTACTAATGCAAAAAGGTATGTGTTATAATTTGCTTCTGCCATTAAGAAGTAAAGGGATTTCATACATTTTTAGAAGTATTTTGTTGGTTGTTATAAAGTAATTCTCCAAGTAGCTATCTTCTTTATAGATCAAGTCTTCCCTTAAGGATCTTGTTTCTGGAGGTGTGCTACAGTAATCAACAAAAAATGTCTCACTTGAAATAGAAAAGCATGTAGTGGCATGTTGCTTTGGAAAGAGAATTGATAATACTGCATACAAATATGTATGTTTTAAACACTTCTCTCTAGTGACAGTCATGTTCGGATGCTTGAGGACTATGTTCAGGAAACCATTCATGAACATAACAAGCTTGCAGCTAATTCAGATCAGTGAGTATACTCTCAACAGTTTTTTTTCCCCCCTGTATGTGCCTGTTATGTCTGCTAAGAAATACAGATGTAATTTTATCTCTTAAAACATACTGAAACTTTTTTTCTGATGAGTGGTTTGAATGCCAATGTGAAATAGAGAGTTGTAAGCTGATGTGTAACTGTTAGGCTTTTCAATGTCATCCTTTATCCTCAGGACTATTTCTTCAGGCTGTTTTACATCTTACTCCAAAATGTGAGAGACATCACAATCCTGCTGTATACACCAAAGCACAGTTATCAGTCAGGCATCTGCCTTCTTTCTTGACAGCAACAAATTAGTTTCATGTTCATATTTCTTTGACTAGAATAGCTGAGGGGCTTGAAAGTAGTTTTTAATTTCTAAATTATTGTGCTGCTTGATACATCCCTTGGAATAAAGGAGTGTCTTGAAATACAGGATGCATCTCCTTCCCTGTCACTTTTCTACCGTGTATTTGTCTAATTAAACAATGAACTGTTTGGTGCAGGAATTATGTTGCCCTGCAAAGTATCTAGTAGTTTGACTGCTCCATAGGCACTTAGGCAGCAGAAGCAGGAGCCTCCTATATCTACCTGCTGCAAATGTGATTTCCTGTATGTGTAAAGGACACAGGTTCTAAGTCCATTGTAAAGACAGACCTGTCTAAAACTTATCTTTTCATACATTCCTGTAGTAACAGATGCAAAAGTATGCCTTGATCTCTCCAAGTTTTCAGCTGTGTTAGGAGATGGACATGCTATTGGGGTAGTTCCATGTTCACCAAAATCCTCTTATTAATACCTGCATGCACACTTGAGGAGGCAAATCCTCTGTAGCATCCATTTTCAGATGATGAAGGTGAACAGAGTACACAAGGATCTATTCTATTTACCTGTCCAAAATGTAGTACAGTACTATTGCAACTGAAGAGCTAGAAATGTTGCACATTGCTTGTTCTGATATTTCATTTTGAAGTATTCTTTTAAAACTCAGTAATGTAACCTGGTTTCTATAGAATGCTTTGAGAAACAGTACGTTGTAGGGTCTCTGATTCTGTGTTCTGGCAGTCAGACGAATCCTGGGAGAAGTCAGATAGTCTTTGTGAGATGCTTTCTGTCACTCTGTTGGTTAAATAGAATGTTCTTATTTTTCAGTCTAATGCAGATCCAGAAATGTGAATTGGTCTTAATCCACACATACCCAGTTGGTGAAGACAGCCTTGTTTCAGATCGTCCTAAAAAAGAAGTAAGTAAGGATCTTAAAATAAGAAAATGTATCCCAGCATCTGGAGCAGAGTTGGACTCAAATAGACAATGCAAATTAAGTATTGCTCAATAAAGCTTTGAGCCTCTGGTAAGATGTAGGGAAAAATACACGTGATGATTCTTTGAAAAGTTGGTAGTTTGCATATTGCCATCTTGACATGCATGTTTTCTTTTGTAGTATGCATGCATATATGGTATCATCTTTTTCATTTCATATCTTAAATCCCCTGCAGTAATAATTTGTGCTTTTCTGCGAAACAAACAAATGCCATAGAATGATAGAATGTTCTATGTTTGATTTCTCTTCTGCGGAGGAACTAATGGAAAACCATCAACAATTTGGAGTGTTGGATGGATTAGCTGAATAACTTTTCTGCTATCTGAGCAGGGCTTCTGCTAGCTAGCAGCTTATTTTGACATTTATCTGTTTAGCAACATTTATCTGTTCAGCACTGTGTTCCATGTTATTCAGGCTAATGCATTATGATTTTAACTATTGCTTGAATGATTTTCTCATGACACCAAAATGGAGTTTTTGTTTGTGCTGTCAAGTCTTAGCCAAAAGAATGCCTTTATCGTGAAAAGCATTGGCAGGCATATCTGCTCCCAAAGGAAAGGATGACATATTGTAGGAATGTAGGCTATTTGAATTCATCAAATCCTTTAAGTACCCTACAGAAACATTGAAAAATCATTTTATGAGAAGATAAACTGATGCATCTAAGAAATTATTCCGTATGAACATTTCAGTTGTAGCGAAAGCATGTGTGCTCTATGGGTTTGTATGCTCAATGGTGGTTGTTTGAGACCAAATGCATGCGGAAGATTTTGTAATATATTGTGTTGATGTTCAGTCTGCTCTGCTAAGTATTATGCGCTGACTATAAGAAAAAACACAGAGTCTTATCCTTAAAGCAAAAGGCGTGTAGTCTTGCATCTTCACAAATAAAAAGGAATGATTACTTCTTTGCTTTGTAAGACAGTCGTTCTTTTTTAAGCCTAAAACCAATGTCATTACTTGTTGGCAAGGGGAAAATCAAATGCAGCTCACAGCTTGTGTTTAGTGTATGTGTGTAACCCGCAGGTAGCTAAAAGGACTTGGCACCTGTTGCTCAGTGGGTAAAAGAGGGAAACGTGAGACCCAGAGCTGCTTTTAAGGAGATTCTTTCCCCATGTCCTGATACTAATTCTTCCTATTAACAATGAATGGCCCAAAGTTCCTAGCATGCTTCTAATTTGGGGACAATTTGTAGGAACTACAGCTGTAAAAACTGACACAACCTGCAAAATTTTGAATGAGAAGTAGGGTTTTTTCTTCCTTTACTTTCCATGGTGATTTTCTTTCTGAAATACTATAAATGTTCTGAGTTTAGAGTTTCAAATGGCTTATATTGTTCCACGATACTAGAGTTTAATCAATTAACACTATATATTCTGTCCATTTATTTCAGCTTTCACCTGTTTTAACCAGTGAAGTACACAGTGTCCGTGCAGGACGGCATTTGGCTACGAAACTGAATGTTTTAGTACAACAGCACTTTGATCTGGCTTCAACCACAATAACTAACATTCCTATGAAGGTAATATTGTGTCTATTGCTTTGTTTAGCTAGCTGCATCACTTCTAAATTAGTTTGAAAATTTTTTATTTAAATGAAATTTTTACATTGTTTTTCTCTCCATATCATGTTTTCTGTTTTTTTTTTTTTTTTTTTTTTTTTTTTTTTATTAGCCAACATTTAATGTTTGTGACCAGGTTAGTAAAAGTTAAGAAAGGGAAAAATGTAAAGAAGGATCACAGAACAAAGTATTGTATTGCTGGATCTCAATTCTTGATGTAGCAATACCAGTGTTATTTCAGTTCTGTTTATATTACTTTGTACAAATACTATCTGATTTGCCTCACATTACTTTGTCTGTGATTCTCCTGTCTTTTTCTAGTTGTGTTGATTAGATATTCTTGACCTTTGTGCATTCTAGTGGCATAGTGAGCCTTTCCTCTGTCTCATTATCATACCCACCCAACATAAAGGTGTTTGTAACTAATAGCTGATTTTTAACTGAAGGTTTTCCAGAAGGGTTTCCAGTTTGAATGTCTGTAAAGAAAGACATGGACAGGTTATAATATGTTTAAGGAAGCTATTGAATCAAACACTTTTTGTTCAAAGTTGTTTGTGTCCCTATTTATTCTTTCATCGCTACAAGGAGGGAAATCAGTGCAATTAAGTATTCAAAGTATTCCTAAATTTAGAGTAACTTTCTATTTCAATTCTCTCGCTGCCTGATCCAAAGTGTCAGTATTCGAACAAAGGATAAGGGCAGATCAACTTCTTTCATTTTAGAAACAAAGCAATGTTTTAATGCTATCAATCTTTATTAATTGCATTATTTGAAAAAACAGCAATTTTGTATGGATTTCGTAAGTTATAACATGGAATTAAAATTGTCACAATGCATTCATTGTTAAGGAACTTTGACACGGATCATTGTATGAATATGACTTTTAGGCTTGCAAATACCTTGTCTATAAATTTCTGACCTGTGTGCCACTGGTATGCCTCTCCCTTCTGCCTTTGTCCATATAGTATTAGATATGTTGGGTTCCTTGTTTGTGTGTTTTAACTTGGATTAAATTACTGGGACTACTCTTCTGTTTTTGCTGATCTGTTGCTGCTGTTTAAAGATGCAGTGATTATCAACTTGCAGTTGAAAGTACTGGGTTTTTTTGTTTTCCCCATGCACTTGAGGTGTGAGAAAATGGTACATTCCAAGAGTACTTCTTTGGTTTAGGTTCTTGTTATTTTTAGTTAGGAAAAGTAATCACTGATACATTCTGTGGTGCTCATCCGTTGCTGCTCAGCAAGTTGCAGCTGTTGGTGATAAACAATGTAATAGGCTTCCTAAACTTAATTAATTTAAACAAAAATGGTTAAGGCTATTACTCATCTATACTTCACATTATGCACGCTGTCATGACACTCATATTAAGAAAGTGTAGAGTTTCAAAAAAAGAATAAAAAGACTGAGAAGGCTGCATCTTTAAATAGGTCAGAGAGCAGTTTCCTCGACGTTGCAATCCTGTTGTTGTCTAATGCATTTGGGAGACTTGTTTCCTTCTGATGTGAGAGGTAAATGTAGAGTCATTAGAATAATTTATAAATAAAAACGGTGATAGCTAGTTAAAATAATTGTATACATTGTTTTTACCTGTCTCTTTTAAAGGAAGAGCAGCATGCTAACACATCAGCCAACTATGATGTGGAACTTCTTCATCACAAAGAAGCACATGTTGACTTTTTAAAGAGTGGTAAGCAGAAATAATTCTGTAAAGGTAGTTTCTCTTTTCAATCATTTTCATGCTGGAAGTATTCACAGGCAGAGGTTATGAGCTTCAAACTGATGCAAGTTTCAGACATGATTATTGGAGTTAAGGGGAGGCCTATTTGCAAAGAGAATGCTTTCAGCCCTTCCTTGCAACCTAATAACTTGATTTGCAATGTTGGCTATGAGGTTTTATTTGTTACTGGCTTTTTTCCTTAAAAAAAGCAATAATAAAACAATTCGAAAACAGGTTAAACTAATCAGACCAGGTTTCACATACATTCAGGATTTTTGCATGTGACTTACGAGAAAGGCTCTTCAACTTCTTACTGAGCTATAAAAAGCATGTTTTCTGAGAGACTGAACGTGCAGTGGTTTTACAGAGAGTAAAAAGAAAGCACTACGTGAGTATTTGTGGAAAATTATTCTTTCAACAATTGAGCTTTTAATCTGTCTGTATAATAGTTGACATCACTTGTATCCTGTAGGTCTGCTCGTGACAGTAATTGCTCCTAAAAACACGAGTTATTTGGCTTCTGAGCTTTCTGACTGTTTTTGAAGTACCTAGTATGCTTTTTGTAGCTTGGAATTATGTATTGTTCCTCTCGGGTGAGTTTTTAATAACTTTGCTTCTGTGAGATTAGAGGAAAAAAACGTTAAGGCTTCTGCAAAACTATTTTGTTCAGGAAACAGTGTTTGATACAAAATTTTGTTAATAACTCAAGTGAGGCAAAACATTCTGTGTTGGTGGTACTTAAAAGCTAAGCCAAGCAACTGAAAAAACCCTGTCTGCCAGTGTTTTGTGGAATACTTGCTGTACACCTCTTCAGAAATGCTGAAGTCTCATTTGAAGTTTTTATAGGCTTTGTTATAGCCTTTGTTATATATATATATTGTTTGTTTGTATAGGCTTTGTTTTCTCGTACAGTGTAGTTTGCAACTTTTTATAAACGGCACTGTCATAAAAAAGTCTTGATCTGACTTGCTGTGTGTGTGGAATACATGTGTTCCATTGCTGGCTGTAGATGGTTTTTTTGTTTTTTTTTTTTACTATTTAAAGCTACATTAGCTTTAAAGTGTGTTAGGAAGCTGGTGGTTTAACATCTTAGAAGTGAAGAGTAATATTTTAACAAATGAGTTATCTGTCAGTTGTCTAAGAGCGGGTATTTCTCTTCTGGAGTTTGAAATCATTTGGTCTGTAAGTAACTCTTCTAGGCACTCTCTGCAATACTTACTGGCTCAGGGAATAAGCCTGCTAGTAAAAGCCAAAACGAGACTCCCGCTGCAATTCTTCTTCATTTTTTTTTTTCATCAGATCATGTCAGTTTTTTCTTCCTCTTTTTGTTTTTAAAATCGTCTTTTAACTGTAATAGGTACTAGGAAAGGGGAGATTTTATTAGATCGTATTCCTTTTCAAAGTTGCTAGGTAATTATTTAAGGGCTAAACTTAATCTGTTCTGAGAGAGGTTTTTCTAAAAGGATTCCATTATTTTAACTGCACTTTCATTTAAAAAAAAAAAAAAAAAAAAAAAACCTCCTGCAAGTTACTCTCATTATTATTCAGCAGATCAAATAAATATGTGAAGGAAGTCTTTATAATATGAAATCAGAGAAAAGTACTTACATGGAATCTTAGAGTAAACCCTAACATATTTACATAGAATGTTATATATTGATGTATGTATCTGATTCTTCTCAGATTATTGTGGATTCAAGCACATTATTGTGACTGTTGCAGCAATTCCAAAACTTTTTGTAAAAACTCTGTTAATACTTTCCTTAGTGTGTCAGAGCATGAAGAATCACAAAATCACTAGCTAGAAACATAGTGTGTTGTCTTTGGTGTATTGATGGTGTCTGCTTTAATGCCTGCAGATGGTGTTTACCAGGCCAGTTATCAGTGTGGCATTGCACGAAAATATTTTTAGTGCTAAAACATCTATGGCCCGTAAAATGTGTTGAGAGATTCAGATTGGATTTGACACAGCAAAGATACAGGATAATAAGACTAAATTCTATTTTGCCCCAAAAGCCCAAATTGTCAAATGTGTGTTTAGATCAGTTTCAGTTTAAACTTCAGGGCATGGTATGTACGTAAAGTAATCGACCCTAAATAAGGACCTTAACATTTGTTAAGGGTTTTGATTAGTCTGTGAAAAGTAGAGATGCTTTTTAAGTCTTAGGCATTTCTAAAGAAAAAAGTCTGTTACAGATAAAAAGCAAAATGTATTTATAATTTTGTAAATGTCAAATCAAATACTTGGAACGTACTCTGGAGGGACAGTTTTTTTATGCTTGCATTTGTTTTAAATGCATGCAATATCTGCTAATTTTTAAAAGGTTATTTAATGTAGCACTGTTATTAATATAGGGACTTTCTTATTTGTGGGATATCTAGCTTAATTAGATTGTGTTTTGTGTATGGTCCTGTTATTAAATATTTTGTACCTTAAATTTGTTATTTTGCAGTAACACTTCATGCTCACGAGTTATTTGCTGCGTTTTTGTGTAACAAGGAAAATATTTGATCATGTTATGATGCACATTTTTCTGGCTTGATATTGCAGGTGATAATCACGTAGGTGGCAATAGCAGAGAAGGCACATTTAAAGAAACTGTAACGTTGAAATGGTGTACTCCTCGAACAAACAGTGTAGGTAGGTAACATGATATCTTACAAAACTGATATTCTAACTTGTGTTGAATATTGTTCTCTTCGTGTACTGGTAAGAATTTGAGCACGGAGCTAATTCACTTCTTGTTGATGCTATTTTTACCTTTTGCTCTCTATACCTTGCTGATGACTGCATCCTGTTTTAACAGTGGTAATATGATACTTGTCTAATCTTGGCTAACCAATAATTTGTGAAAGAGCTGAGGGGCATTGTAATTGTTTTTATGCTGGGTTGGTTTTTTAGTGTTTTTTTTTTCTCTGGTTCTCCTCTTAATTATAATGAAGTTGTGCCCTAAGTGTGGCACTCAGTAATTTGTCCCTCACGTGGGGGAAGTATGCCTTGTCAGTACCCCAGAGGTGTCTCTTAGCACAGCATCTTTCAGACCTTGAATGTTGTGCTTTCTTTATTTTTAATTCTTGTTTTAGGGCAAAATACTTAAAGCACAATTTTTTGTGTAAGCATTAGAGTGCTGAGGAAAAAGCTTTGTAAGGAAACTTATGCAATGGAGATGTTCAAGGCCTGGCTGGATGGGGCCCTGAACAACCTGATCCAGTGGAAGGTGTCCCTTCCCATGGCAGGGGAGGTGAAACTGGGGTGGTCTTTGAGGTCCCTTCTAACCCAAACCATTCTGTGATGTCTACTCCAACTCCTGCTGAGTAATAGGGAAGACTTAGGGTAGCATAGCAACCAGCTGACCATTCAGCTCCTCCTCTCTGAAGACCATCAGCAAGATAATGCTGACTCTTTGTGAGCCAGCAGGCCACAAATACAGGTAAGAGAGATAATGGGAGGTTGTCTCTAGTGTGAAATAATTGCAGAGGGAAGGGACTGGAGGTTCTGCTGGAAATAAACTTGGGAATGCATTAGGTTGTCAGAGTTGAGGGTGCTGGAATGATTGTAAAGAGAAGATTGAGAAGAGCGGATTTTTAGATCTAGAGACAGCTAAACTTCATAGTTCTGCTGATTTTGCAGTAGCCTCATCCTCTTCTTTGATTTTTGAGATTTTTTTCTGTACTCAGCTAGTACTCAGCTTTTCTACTCATATTTTTCAGAATTACATTACTGCACTGGAGCATACAGAATTTCACCAGTAGATGTAAATAGCAGACCATCTTCATGCCTTACTAACTTTCTCCTTAATGGTAAGTTTGTGTCCTTGGCTGATTATTTTAAAGTTGTAATTATTAATATTGTTAATGAAACTTTGTGGTGGCTTCACACTGGTAGTTAGCTTCACTCTACCTTGCTGCTCTTTCACTCCCTCTCAATAGAATGGGGAGAAAATCAGATTAGGAAACTCATGGTTTGAGATAAGGACAGGGAGATCACTCTCCACTTACTGTCAGGGGCAAAACAGACTCCTCATAGGGAGGTTAATATAATTTATTGCCTATTGCTAACAGGCAAGGGCAGTGAGAACTAAAAGCTAACTAAAAGCACCTTTCTCCCTCTGCTGCCTTTTGCCTCCTCCCCCTGAATGGTGCAGGGGAGTGGGAGTTGCAGTCAGTCCACAATGCTTCAGATCCACAATGCTTGATCCTTCGTGATCACTCTTCCCCTTTTGCAGCGTGGGGAACTGGTCCTGTGTGGGCTTCTCAACGGCTCTTTAACCACTGCTCCAACCTGGCCCTGGCTCTGTGCTAGGGGGCCCACCCTTGAGGAGTGCACTGCTCCAGCACGTGGTCCCATGTGCAGCAGCTCCCTCAGACCTGCTGCTCTACCTCAGGCTTTTCTCCAGGGCTGTAGCTTCAGCCCAGGGCCTGCTCCTGTGGGGGCTCTCCATGGGCTGCAAGCCTACTTCAGGCCACATCCACTGCTGCACTGTGACCTCCTCCACGGACTGCACGTGGAGATCTCCTCTATGTGGTGCCCATGGGCTGCAGGGGACAGCCTGCTCCACCGTGGGCCTCTCCTGGGCTGCAGGGAACTCCTGCTCCACACCTGGGGCACCCCCTGCCCTCCTTTTGCGCTGGCCTTAGTGCCTGCAGGGCTGCTTCTCTCACATTTCTCACTCTTCTTTCCCAGCTGCACAGCAGTTTTCCCTTTCCTAAACCGGCACACCCAGCATGGCTCATGGCTCAGCTCTGGCAGCAGTGGGTCCCTTTTGGCTCTGATTTGACACTGGGGCAGATGCTGGGCCCTGCTCACAGGGGCTACCCCCACACCACCCCCCCACCAAAGCATTGCCATGTAAACCCTGCTTAACCACATTTCAGTCTGTAGAAAGGGGATAGTCTGTATGCTGTAAAAATGCCAGCTCTCTATTAACATGTCATATAAGTAAAAGAAAGTTGTTAAATGTGCTTAAAGGCAGATGGAATATGTTTGGAAAACCAGAGATGAGAGGAAATCAGTCAAGTAGAGAGAGCAAATACTGAATTCTGGAAGTTCTTTACTGAATCCAAATGTAGAATACTTTCATTTTAGCCTATTTAGTAGGAAAAATTTCCTTCAGTAGATGATGATACACTTGGCCATAGTGCTAGTGATATGTAGTCAGCATTAATTGCATGTGTTTTCTTTACAGCTAGCAAAAAAATTATATTACAAACATCCTTTTAATTGAATGTTTTTTCAGGGAAGTTATTCTCTGCATCTTTTTCTAAAGACTCTGTACTAGAAAAGTATTTTGATTAATAAAAATGGTTACAACTAAAACTAATAGTGCATTAAATAACCACTCCCTCCAATCTGCTGTTTTTCTTCCTCATAACAGATGACTTATGTGGAGATTGCACCTCTTTGTTTAGAGTTCAGCACACCACTTCTAGTTATTTTGCTGGGAATAAGTCAGCCTGTTTTCTTTGTGTATGTCTGAAAAGTTGTATCAGTTTGTACTATTTTTATACTTGAATGGGCTATGTTGCTTCTTTTTAGAAGACACTGTTAATGAATTTCTGCAGTAGGGCGAGGTATGGATTTAGTATACAACAAATTCTTTGATTGTAAATAATGCTTGATTAAAAACAACAAGCTAATCACACACAATACACCACGTTAACATCTTAAGTACTTACTTCTCCTAAGCATAATGTCCTGCTCAGAAAGCAGTAATTAGTATTCCCAGAAGGGAGGCTTTTCAGTTGTTCTGTGTAAAATTTAAAAGCATTGACGCTGTTTTATCTAAGGAAATAGAGTAAATACTTGAAATAGTTTCTTAATTATCTAGGTCAAAACACAGCTTTAATGGATTCACAGTCTTAGTGGGTAGATACAAACCTGTGTGTGCCTCATTTTTAATGAAATCTTGCAGTACATGGTAGCTAATGAAACTGCTCTCACTTCCAACAGGTCGTTCTGTTTTGTTGGAACAGCCACGCAAGTCTGGCTCTAAAGTAATTAGTCACATGCTCAGCAGCCATGGAGGAGAAATTTTTCTGCATGTATTAAGCAGCTCACGATCAATTCTAGAAGATCCCCCATCGATTAGCGAGGGTTGTGGTGGGAGAGTCACTGACTACCGAATTACAGTAAGACTTTTTTCACTTAGGTGACAAGAGTGTAATAGATATTGTGTCTAGGAAATGTTAGTGTGTGTTTTGGAGAGCTGGGGTGGTTTGCATGACATAATAGTCAAATCTATTCTCTTTGTATATACTGATACATAGTACAAACTAGTACATCTGTTTATTATCACGTCTGCTTCATAGAATCCTTTTCATGTGAGGAAACACTGCCTTGTGCACTATCAATATCTAAAGTTTGTTCTGATTCTGGAATGTGATTTTCTTGGCAAGGCTTTAGTGTGGGCTGGGTGCATATGGGACGGTATCGTGCTTGTTGGAAGGCTAGATTGCGCATGAATGGGTTGTACAATAAATAGGAAAGATGTTGTCAGCTTTGAACCCTGGGTATGGAACAGTCAGTCAGCTGGCATTCTTTTTTTTAACACTTCCTTTGTGTCTACTGCATGTAAGCAGAAGGGACTTTCAGAAAAACATAGTAAAGCTTTTTTTACCGTATGTGAAATACCTTAAACATCCAGAAGACCACCTCATCAAAAACCAGTTTTTAAACCCTGTTTTTATAAAACTACTTTTGTGTTCATCCCAAAGAATGCCACATGTTGGAAAGATAGAAACGGTGCTCTGGGTGTTGGGGTTAGGGTTAGTGATAGTGCTGCACAATTAATGACGGTAAAACTGTGCTGTTTTACCCATTCAGTGAAAGGTATTTTGTTAGAGAAATTCCTAATTTTATTTTGTTTGGTTATCATTAGGATTTTGGTGAATTTATGAGGGAAAACCGATTAACTCCTTTTCTAGAGCCCAGATATAAGATCGATGGAAGTCTTGAAGTTCCACTGGAACGTGCAAAAGATCAGTTAGAGAAACATACTCGTTACTGGCCTATGATTATTTCTCAGACTACCATCTTCAACATGCAAGCTGTAAGTAACCTTGGGTTTGTTACTTGTATTCTAGTCTAGAGTAAGTTTGAATCTGCTACTTGATGGAATGCTAACTCTGCCTTACAATGAATCATTTGTCACAAAATGACTTGATTTTAAGCTTTCATTTCACTTCAGTATCATATAAAAGTCAGTAGATTATTAGCATGTAATCTAACTTGGGTGGAATATTTGAAACTGGCTTAGCTACAGAGCTGTTGGGTTGCTACGGGTAAAGACCAGCATGCATCTGCTTATACCTCAGAGTTACTACTAAGTTCGGGAGAGAATGTGATATTTTTGTTGCGTGTTGTTCTGTGGTTACACAGAATTTTTTTTTTTCTTTTTCCTTCTTCTTTTCTGTGATATACACAGACTTTCCCATTCTTGACTTCTGTTTGGTATTGCAGGTAGTGCCATTAGCCAGTGTGATTGTAAAAGAAGCAATGACAGATGAGGATGTACTGAATTGTCAAAAAACAATATACAACTTGGTAGATATGGAGAGGAAAAATGATCCGCTGCCAATTTCAACCGTTGGTACCAGAGGAAAGGGTCCTAAAAGGTTAAATACAAATCTTTTTGTTGTTTTTGGATGTTTCTCAAGAATATTCAATTTACATTGTTTTCATGCATGTTTTCGAAGTGAGGCCAGATGTAGTACAGATTATACTAAGTGATGTACAAATGCTACGCATACTTTGCTTGCACCATTTAGGGGCTATCTCTGTGGTTGTGCTGGACGTTAGGAAGCAAAAGTTATTGTATTACTGAAAAATTGTGAGGGTGTTAAATGTGAACACAAAGATAACCATCGAGAAAGGTGAGAGACTGACACAAGCTGGGAGAGAAAACGTAGAATAATGCCAAATGACTAAAAGGGGAAAGTTAAGCATATAGTCACGTGACTTTGAAACTATTACTTAAAATACATGGTAGTCCTTTAAAATGACCATAGGATATCCAGATACCTGTTGTTCCAGTGATGAGATACACATACATTGTATTTCCAAGAATTAACTGAAGTTTGTTGGCAACAGATTCCCAAGTGTCTGGAAGTTATTTACAGCCACCTAACATAATTCTTTCTAATTTTTTTTTAATACCAAAGATTTAAATAAATCTTTAAATCATTTAAATAAATCATTAAATCTTAGCACTTAAGTGGCCATCTGCACATCCTAATGTTGCTTTATTTGCTGATTAACGAAACAGTTGGCTGAATTCAGAAATAACTTTTGGCAGTGAAATCTCATGAAAGTTAAGAATTTGTTGTCAGTGGAAGCAGTGTGTGTCAAACCTAACTCTTTGAATGTTAACTGGGAAAGGTCGTGTGATGTGGTTCCAAGAGCTTCAAGGATGGGAATGATCTAAAGTGGATAGACCCTTCAGTACAAGAGAAGGAGGAAGAGCTCAGGGGTAAATTTAAAACAAACAAAACCAACCCAAAGAAACAAAACCCAATGTAAATAACACAAAGATTGTTAGTCTTTAGCTATTCAGTTGATTAATGATCTAGACCATCCTGTATACAATAATGTTTTTCTTGCCCTTGCTTAGAGATGAGCAGTATCGGATTATGTGGAATGAATTGGAAACCCTTGTACGAGCACACATCAGCAACTCTGATAAGCACCAGCGAGTCTTAGAATGCTTGATGGCTTGCAGAAGCAAACCCCCGGAAGAAGAAGAACGCAAGAAACGCGGCAGAAAGAGAGAAGATAAAGAAGACAAGTCAGAGAAGTCAGGAAAAGACTATGAACCAGATAAGCCATGGCAAGAATCAGAAAGGTAAGTTTTCTAAAGTAAAGTAAAACTGTAATGTAATAATTTTTGCCCTGCTCCTCTTCAAGAGGAGAACAACTGCTGTGAAACGGTTACGGTTTTAATTTAATTTGTTCATGCTTTTAACTGTGGCTTACTAACAATGATCGTGGAACCCAACTTTTCTTTTTGGATCAGTCACCATTAACAAGCCAGAAAAACGTCCGTCTTGTTATGGTGCCTGCTCGGACTTATCAAATGAAAATGTTTTACAAGCAGCATGGTTCTTGCACGAGCTGCTGACTACTTAGCAGGGCTTTGCTCTGTTATACCTGACTGAAAGATGTGACTAGACAGTTGATTTTATGTGAACTGTAGACAGTTCAATGTTTGGGTATGTCCAAATTGCTTTGGCTGGTCTCTGTAGTTGAACATCAAGGTTTATTGTCATTGCACCTCATGTCTCTAATTCACGTTAGTTTTGTGCATGCTAGGTTTACTTAGGACAGAGATTTTTACCTGTGTTGTTGTCAGCATGCTGATGACCGTCATGCCTTCTTGCATATGCTCAAATCCATTTCTGTAATTACTTTTGCTTTGACAGGTGAAACAGAGCAAGGACTGAGATGAAAGCGATTTGGTATAAAATATAAATTTGGATCATGTTTAAATCATTCAGTTTTGAAGGAAAGACAACTTCAACAAATACAACATAAATACTTCTAACTTTAATGGAATTATATTTTCAGATCTTTCCCTTTACTGGAGTCTTTACCCTGAGGATTATTTGGCTTGGCTTCCCTGTTTTTCACCTGTCCCAAGGGGTCAAAAGAAACTTTCTCATGATGTGGGTTGTTGGTGTAACTTGAAGGGTGCAGAAAGGTGTTGGGAATGATAGGTGCTGCTCTAGCATGTCTTGCTTCATTGTTTTTCTTGCCTCTCAAAAAGGTTAAAAAGTCTCTTGGATCGTGAAAAAGAAGAACTAGCAGAAGCTGAAGTTATAAAAGATTCCCCCGATTCTCCTGAGCCACCCAACAAAAAGCCTCATATAACTATGGATGAAATGCCTGTAGTGGAAAAGGCAAAAGGTAAAACAGAAGGATTGCAACAGATTTTCTCATTTGAAAATTTAAGTTCGTGTGTTGGTCTGTCTTTTTCTAAGGTAATGAGGCAAATCTTCATGGAGTAAAAGCTAAATTAGTGAGGAGAATTTTTGATTAGTTGATGCTGAGAAACTCTTGATAAATTCATATGTTACCCTTAACGAGTCCATGTCAAAAGAAAGACACCAAAATACTGTGTAGGCCTGAAAATAAGCAATTGGGTTGACAAAGGGTGTTGGACAGATTTCTGCTGGTGCTAATTGAGGTACTCTGACAAATTATATTTAACAGGTGTCAAAAGCAACTGTCTTTTGCTGACTAATGAATATAGGCATCCCTAAGCTGTCTAGTTGTTGAAAGGGGCAGTTTTCAGTAGCTTCTTTCCCTTGGTGAGCTATCATCTGTCATAATGAGCTGGCATTAAGATTCTGCTTGTGAAGCAAAGTCAATCTCCTATAAAGCAGTTACTCAGCTGCTATAACTGTGTCTGTCATGTTTACTCAGCTTATATTATAAGGAGGTTTAATATTAGTGTTTTTAATATGCTGTACTACCAAAGTCTGTATTTTCTTCTAAAACATTATAATGCTTTAAGAATTCAGAAATGAAGTCACTTAGGTGAAATCAGCAATTAAATTATTTTTGCATGCAATTTTAGGGCCGATGTCCTTGCTGTCTTTATGGAGCAACAGGATTAATACTGCCAACTCTAGGAAACACCAGGAATTTATTGGTCGTTTGAACTCTGTCAACAACAAAGCTGAGCTGTACCAACATCTGAAAGAAGAAAATGGGTTTGTATCAGTGAACGCATCATTACAAATGCTTAAGCAACAGTCAGATAGACTCCTTATGTCCTTATGCTTTGGGGGATTCATGTGTGTGAAGTTTTTTAAAAAAAAAAAAAAAAAAAAGTCAAGTGTTTGGTTATTTTTTTTTTATTATGTTATTCTGTTGATTGTCTTACCAGTGATGATCCTTACTGATTGTCTTCTTCCATTTCAGAATGGAAACAACAGAAAATGGAAAAACTGGACGGCAGTAATGATTGTTTCTTCAAACAGAACTTGGCCAAATTGCACAAAAAAACCCCCAAACCAACAAACTACAAAACACAGTGATGTTGGAATTGATATTGGTACCATTTCAATACAATTTTTTAGTTCTGTTTTCACTTTTTTCTATTTCTGTTTTTTTCTATGAATTGTAAAATCCACATATCACAGTAACTGAATGGTGTGCAAAGAGGATCTATCCTGAAGTACTGTACAGTCGGCTTTTTAGGATGAGGAAAGCCTCTGCTGCCAAGGACTTAATCAAATTGTTAAAATACTAATCTGAATTAAAAGTCCTTTTCCATAAGTATTTTAATACAAAATCAGGGGTGACTGACTGCTTAAAGAACTTCAGTTTCAATTAACTGATAAGTAATTGATGATGCTGTTACTTTTGGTTCATTTAATACTTTTATTTATAAGGAACTTCTCAGGCATCCAGAATTATTGAAAAGACCGCACACTGAATACCTAGTCACTGAGCTGAGAATGGGTCAGTCTTAGTTTTCATGTAAGTGGTGGGATGGGGGGAGGGTGAGTGGTTTTAAAGACAAAAGTGTTGGCTTAAGAACTTTTTAAAAATTTGTTAGAAGTGATCTTTAGAAAGTAAAGCCTTTCAGGTTGTTATGCTGGAATTGAGTCTTTGTTTTTAAACAAAATTAAAATAAAAGTTTTGCTAATCATTAAATATTTTTGATGAAATATACCCTCTAAACCACCTGTGGCTTTAGGTCTAATCTTTGTGAACGTGAAGGGAAGGCTTATTCTGAATATTGCTATGAAACAGCAAAGTAGATGACCAGTCTTCAGTTTTGTTCAGAGTAGAATCTCTGCTAATCTCTTCAAGTAGCTGATCTCTTCTACATGCCAGCCACAAAAAAGCAGAGCATTAAGCTATGGGATACAAAATAAAACCCGGTTCACAAACTAATTCTCAGACTTTCTACACTTCCATTTGAGTTCAGCAGAGTTCTGTCAGTTTTTCTCTGATCTGCTTTCATTGCTTTATCCTGTGTGAGCAACTGAAGGTCCTGTAGTTCTGATGTGTTGGATTTTATGTTGATTTAAGACCTCTTTCTGAGCTTTTCTAAAACTAAATTGACATGTTCATGTTTCTTCATCTGAAGCTTTAAATGCTTCATGGTGACTAGTTCAGAACACAAATGTCATGCAAGTATTCTTACACTGATAATGGGATCCTTTCTTCAGCTGTATTTATGCATGTTCTGTGTACAGCTTCAAGGTGATTGCTGAGCTGTCGTGACACAATTAGAAAGCAAATGTGATTTGGTAGGGGAAATGCTAGGTCACAGCCTGAATCTGTGATTGAGCACCTGGAGTAAGGGCTGTGGCTGGCCTGGAGAGCCCAGGTGACTGGAAAGGGTGGACCTAGGGTGAGGCTGCCCTGGGCTCATTTAGGGGCCAGCCCCAAGCAGGAACCCATCTCTCTCAGAGACCAGCTACTGTTTGGAGGAGCATCATCTGAGTGGGGGATTGCTGATCGTTGGTTGTGTGAGTCAGAACTTCTGTGAAATCTCTGTTTATGCTTATTATTAAACCCTTAGGTACTTTGCCTGGGATTGCCCGATGGCTATCTGAAGCCATTTCACTGCCTTTTTTTTTTTTTTTTTTTAGAACAATGATTGTAGGACCATTCTGCAGTGAGTAAAGAGTACTTGCATGATATTTTAAAAATGTATGTGGTTTTTAGTGGAACAGTGTAGGATTTTGAAGACCCTGAAGTAAGACTTTTTTTTTAATTTGAAAATAAGATATCTGTTTGCTGTGCCAGAGCAGTGCTGGTGGTTGTTGGGCTGCCCTGTACATAGGGTGGCTTCTGTATGTACTGTTCTGTTGGAGAGCATCAGGAGGTTGCTGCTATAGAATGCATCAGCAAGATCACACCATGATAAGACAGTTACCCTATGGCTTCCTGTTCTAAGCAGCTTCATTTCCTTGTGTGCAGCCTCTGGGAGGGTGCAAGGCATATGGGTATGCACTTTTGGGGATTTCAGCAGGAAAGCAAAATGTCTGCTGGCTCAAGACTGGCTTATGGTGCGTATTTTGCCTTCCCAGCTAGGGAAGCTACATGACTTGTGTCACAGGGAAGCCCAGATGCAGTGTAAACAGTGAGGAATTTGGACTCGAATGCGAAGTGAAGATAAATCAAGCTGTCAGCATAAATGTGCCTTTTGAATCATTTACCCTCTTGTTGACTTTCCCTACCTTGTCTGTGGGTGTCAATGTGCATTCTGAGAGTGAAAGGGACAGGAATCTGTGTATATGTCATTTCACGATTGCCTGAAGAAGCAAAGTTAGAACTGTCGTCCTCACAGTTGTAATGTCAGTGGTCTGATGATCTGTAGCCACCCATCCTGTCCAGTAAACTGTTGTGGTGATTCTGGAAATGGCACTCTATGCACTTCCTTTCCTTTCAAAGTGATGGTATTGGTGGTACTTTGAAAGCACAGCGTGAAATAGGACCAAATTCAGGGAAGATTTTTGCAATTTTCAGGCAGCTTATACATGAAAATTGGAAGTTAAAGATTAAACTTTGTATATGTTAATCTGTTAAACTGGAAGATTTCCAGAATCTCTGAAAAGTTTTTACAAATTGTTTTACACTTTTTTTTCTTCTATCATCCTTCAAGTGTCACGGACAGAAGCAGAGTGGAGAGCCAGTCTTGCTGTAAGAATGCAAGTCTGTAACGTGAAAAATGTAATTCAAAATGCATGTTACACAGTGACATGGGAAGAGAAGAGTCTCAGGGAGTTTCTGTTCTCTTTGTGAGGACCATATATAACGTATTGAGTGAAAACACTTATAAGTTTAGAAAAGATTGACAACAGTCCCCAGCCATGAGAGAGACAATTACTGCGTGCTATTTTTTTTTGAAAATACTGATATAATTATAGGATAACCTAGACACTCAGGGGTTGTAGGGCCTTCAAATTTCAATGGAAACATTGGCTTTTGTGATGGTTCTCTGACAGTTCTGCTGTTTCTGTGTAAGATGTATGGAGTCATAACGGGGTTGGTTGTACTCAGCTCTGGCTCGCTCCCGCTCGCATCAGCATGGTATATGTTTTCTGACTCTGATTGGTATGGACATGTTGGTCTGTCCACCCTGTCTGGAGATAACTTTACCTGATTTGCTTGATATTTTGTGCTAAGGCTTAGTTTCAGGATTTCTGTTCTGCTACCACCTCTTCATCAGATGTGGTTTATGCAACTAATGTTCTGCCTGAAATTGAAAAAGTAACTGCTTATGCACATTTTTCCTGCATAATAAGGACAGTACTTCCTAGCATACGCGTTGTCTATGTGTAGATTTGGTCTTGCTATCATTTAGAAGATGTTATCTTAAATCTACCGGAATTGCCATGGTCACCTTGGGTAGTCTTACTCTCATGATAATGGGGTGGGAGTTAATATTTTGGTGGCTGGGAAGATGGTACGATGTGAGGCCACCTTACTGTCCTGGAATACTGCTCTGGGGAGGTAAGTGATGCCAAAGGTGGCAGCCATGACGGGGGTGAGGGTGATCCCCCACACTTGTGTACAGGTGGTTTGTGAGGATGCAGGACATCCATTGCCACATCAGCGTGGCTTAGCTGGGGGTTGCTCTGAAATGTCATAAACTTTGATCCAGAAATCTCCCTGTAATACTTGCAAAAACAGAAAACTAGTGCGAGCAGAATCAGTCCGACAGTGGCACAAAGACTGCTTAGTAAGGCTGGCAGAGGCTTTTTAATGGTAGAATCATCCCAGCCTTGAAGCATAGGCACTGTACTGTTGAAAGATCCATCTGATGGCTTTCTAGCAGTAAAACAGACTTCGCTGTATGAAACATTGAAGATAGCATCAGTCTTGTATCCTGGTAACATTGCTTGGGCAAAGTGTGGGCTGACGTATCCATCCGGCACTCGCAGTTTCTTCACTGCTTCCTGGATCTCCTCTTTTGCACACCAGTGGAAGGTCTGTTGGCACTTGTACACAGCGAACTGTTGTACCACGCGATTGCTGTGGAGCCAGGTTTGAGAGTGGTCACTGTGATGTCTTTGGGATTGTTGGAGTTCAAATACAAGGAGAGCTTCTCTAGGAATAAGCCAGTCCTTTTCCTCTCTCTCAAGAAGGAGTAGTAGCTGGTTTTGGTTCTGATGGTGTAAAGGTGGCATGGTACGTGTGTGGGCTTCAGAAGCTCAATGGTAAATGATTGCCAGGCAGTCAATCCCCCGGAGTCTGTGGCAGGCAGCACAACTCCTGAGGTGAATACTGGAAATCAATATCAAGCGGATAGCCGTGCATGGTCTGCTGAGACACGTTAAATTGAAGCCAGCTGTCTGATCCTGCTGCAGAGCCATCAGCCGGAATTAATTGTAAAGATAGCTGAGTAGAATTGCCATCCTCCTCATCATAAAATGCGTTGGCAGATACAGGAAAAGAGAAGAGGCGTCCGATGGTTGCTGTTACGAATGTAATTGAATGAATGACCTTTGGGGAAGTGTTTGCTTGCCCTTTAGAGAGGAGTGGGGAAAGGAAAAGAATTATGAGATAAAAATAGCTATCTGATATTGAATGATAGCAAAGAAATCTAAATCTTGTCAGTCTCAAGGGATTATGGAACACGTTGGCTAGAAGGGACCTCTGGAGGTCATTTAGGCAGCCTGCTCAAAGCAGAGCTGTAGCCTACACTAAATGAGGTCAACGGTGGCTTTGCCTACCTGAATCTTTAAAAACATCTGAGGATGAAGCGTCCTCGGTCCCCGCATTACTTGTTCCGTTGCTGCATTACCCCCACATGAAAAGTTTTTCTCAATCTCACAAGATGCAGTTTGTAGCCATTGCTTCTTGCATCATCTGTCACTTCTCAAAGGAGAAGTTTTACATTGCCCTTTAGGCTCCACTTCGACAGATAATACTTCCTACCAATTTCCTTGAGGGTGAGCGGAACTCTGGACTGCTCTTCTTAGATTATTTCATTTTGTAATGTATATTGCAAGTCATTCTTTCCGGTGAAGTGAGTAACCAATCACAAGCACGTATTTACAGCATCTTTTGGGGAGAGACGATTTGAAGATTTTTAAATATTTCTTTATGACTGCATTAAGATGAAATTATCTTGGCTTTCAGTACCATCCTTAAATGGAGATCACATACTATTCCCCGTGAGATTGACTGATACACGTGGATGATAACTATATCTAAAATCCACTTTATTTTATCTGTATTCTTTCACACCCAATGCTAACCAGACCAGTTCAGCATACAATCAGAGGATAATCTCAAAAGCAATTTAAAAGGTTCAAGTTCAAAACTAAATTCAAGTTTAGGTTTTAGTCTTGGATATTCTAGGAACAGACAAATACAAATCTGAAATGTAGAAAACAAAGTACTAAATTATCTTTTAAAAAAAATCTGCCTTGTGATAAATAATTTGCAACATTTTGTAAACAAGAAGCAAGCTGTAGCTGTTGTCCCTTCTCTAGCTTGCATTCAGCTGATGGCCCTTTGTTACTGACAAGGGCAGTGCCCATCGCTTCACACAGCCTTTCACCTGCAAAACACAAAGGGAAATGCTGAGATATTTGGTAAGGGAAACTCTAGACTCACCTCAGTTCTAGTCTTGTAATGGTACTGTGAAGTTTTGCCCTTGATCACATCTTAATGACAATTTCATGTGATTTTTGGGTGTAATTTTTGCACATGACTTTACAATTTCCCAGTTACATAGAAGCACATTTAGATGTGTTTATTGAAACACATGTGAAGATGCACAAGACTGTTCTTTCTAGTGTAGCATGTTAATAAGCTCTTTCTCCCCAAACTGTATCTTAATCTGGTAACTTCTACACAGAAATACCACAACAAGCTTCTCCCAGGATGGACTTCATGTTGGCAGTCAAGTATGTCCAATTTCTGATGCTCCACTTATCGACGAGTAAGCGCGGTGTTCCTTCCTATTATTGCAGAGTTCTTACAATTCTCTACTTTTTCCATTTTGTGTTATGGAAAGCTTAATGAACTTTAAAGGCTTTTCCTTGTATGATTGGGTGGTGTACCAAAATCAGTGTGGATCACAGTCTGAAGCTGCCCCAGCAGGAGACTACATGGCACTCTGATACTTTAATTATTGAAAACTCTGACATGAGTATCTCATTAGCAGGGCTCTCATCAGATGGCCCCTTGATTTACATTCATTCCCAAATTAAATTTACAGGAGCCCCTGGCAGAGTGCTTGCACAAGCTGAGATCCCCAGGGCAGAAAAGCTTATGGTTCCTGAGTGAGGTGTCCTCTCTGGAGACAGAAACAAGTCCTGAAGAGCCAATACTTAGCTCTGTGAGGAATTGATGCCAGCCCTGGTGGTGACGAGTGCTCCATTAGGTTCAGAAATTGAGCTCACATATGGGGTAAATGTTATCATGTGCGATTGTTTCATTTTCTGTTGACAAAACCAAACGTGGTTTTGTTGTTTGGGAATTTTATGACAATGCTTGCATTTTCTTTACACTGTTGAGCCATGCCTATCATGGAGAATAGTTTCAGGCAGATTTATCAGATGCTGGGTGCAGCATCTTCACCCCACTTCTGGAACTGGCAGACACGCTGCCTGGGGCAGCGTTGCTTCAACAGCCGTGTTACTGTCCAGTTTGAAAAGCTCTTACGAATGAATGTGTAAGCAGACACCACGTGAGCTGTAGGATGATAACGTGGTGATGGATTTGAAAAGGACAGCTCTTTTGGCTGGGTCAAGCTTGCTGGCGGGCTCGAAGAGTGAGGAGGAAAAGGAGGACTTGGAGAATTCCTGCAGTCTGTGGCAGAAACGCTCACAGAATCACAGAATTGTAGGGATTGGAAGGACCTCTAGGGTCCAACCCCCCTGCCAAAGCAGGTTCCCTAGTGCAGGTCGCACAGGTAGGCATCCAGGTGGGTCTGGAATATCTCCAGGGAAGGACACTCCTTTCTTTCTGCTGGTTCTCTGTCTCATTTACTTGTATTTTCAACATTAGATATAGGGAACAATTTGAAGGATCTAGTAGAACGGCACCCTAAGCTCATCCTCTCCTTAGGTACTGCTGCCTAACGTAACTAATGAGGGGAGATTAATTCAAAGGGCACAGAGCTGAGGTCATCATCCTTTGAGTGCTATGACCTCATACCGCACGGGTTCTGGTATCGGAGAGCAGATACCTGGCAAGATCACTGAGGAAGACGATGACAGCTATATACAGAAAAACCTTTTTTACCTGGGGTTTTATTCTGAAGCCCTTGTGGAACAGAAAACGGAGGAGCAATCCATATGCTTTCTGTGTACTGTAGTGTTTCACAGGCAGGAAATGGCGGGGTGCTTGGATCCTGGTGTGATGGTAGCAGTGTCTCAATCAGCTCTGTGAAAGCAAGGTGTTACTTATTGCAGTGCAGGGTGAAAGATCACGTAGATTTATGTAAAATGTCTTATTTTAATAATTTACTATACAGTCGGGAACGTATTTTAAAAGCTTTTATGGCATGTAATTGAAAAGTCTTTGTCAGCATCTGCCTGCATGGTTAGGACCGTGGGGAGGAAGCTAGAGAAGAAAGGGGTGTGGGGCTGAGCTTCTAGCGTTAGTCTTATCTCATGTCTGACTGTGAAGCGAGCTGGCTTCTGATCCTATCTCTGGAGCTGATTTGCTGCATTCAAGATTGCAATTCAAGATGTTAGTTATTAGGTGAAAATGGCGTAGGGTGAACGTGGTGTTTGAGGGAGTGACAGGACTATTTCCTGGCTGGGTGATGCTCAGTCTCTCCTTTGGAAAATCAGTGAAGCCTTTAACCAAGTGGATTCTCTCGCTGGAGCAGAAAGAGTTTTGAAAAATTGGAGATGGTCTGTGTTTGCAGGAGTGTTAATAGCAGCATGGTGTTAGTGTTGTGTTGTCTGTCTGGGCTTTGGCGGGTGGTTGCTTGGACACCCAGTTACAAACCTAACTATCTCAGGCTGCAGTCTTGCACGGTGGGTGTAGGCATAAGATGGGTCTAGCAGAGCTTTAGAAATTAGACAGTTCTGAAGGGCATTTACTAGGTCAATTCTATTGAAATAGGGACAGTGACTTTGCTCTAGAATGAAGGTGAGGTTTGGCTCTGAGTGCCTGCACTTAATAAATACTTAAGATCTACCACATGTACCTTTTTAAAGATGTAACAGCAGCTGATTCAGACACAACTTTACAAACCTACCCAACTGGCCCTACAAACATACTGTCTTGAAGTCTAGCATATACTTAAGCCAATGCAGGTTCATGCAGCTGGGGGACTATAAGGGATTTCTAGTTTTTTTTTTTTCTCTAGGATACTCAGTTACATTTGTGTCATTTTTTGAAGTATTTGTTGCTCTGTTCTTAAAAATATCCACAGTGTTCCTCAAGCGATCTCATCTAATGTCTTCTTATCCTTGCTCTGAAAAGGTTCATCTGATGCCCGACTTCGGTCAACTTAACTGTAACTTAGGGCCATTAGTGCTGCTTTGGTTCCCGTGGGATGTGGAGAACCCTTCTTTCATCTTTTCAGCAAGCTGTTGCATAAACTTGCGTCTTTTCTCTGTCTTCTAGATGAATTCTTTCCATGTATGTCATGTTTTCTAGACTCCTGCCCATCACTGTGTTCCTTTGGATCTCTTTCACTGGGTCCGTATCTTTCCTTAGACAGGACGGCCACAGCTGGCTCTGGTTGTCGTTAGGGGAAATGTGCAAAGCTGAGCGATAAAACTGCTTTCCCTCACAAGGAACGCTGTTGCTGACATATCCAAAGTGCAGTGAGGTTACGCTGTTGCCGAGTAAATCACATTGATCTATTCTGTTAGCACTCTCACAGCAGGAAATAAGATGAATGGGAAGTTAAATCTTAAACGTACCTGGCGCTCTGCTGAACAGATGAGAAGTGGCAGTAAATAAAGTCACCAGAGGTACTTCCGTGGCACCAAATACGACATCTGAGATTTTGTGCGACTCCAGGGAATGCTCCGTGATGTTTGGCAAAATTGTTCCTGTTCCCAGGTCTCTGCCTGAGTGCAATTCTGCTGAGAATAAAATGCTTGCAGACTGCATCTGTGTTTTGAGCATGCTACCACTGTAAGAACGCGTGTTTGTTGGTGTAAGAGTAAGAACTGGAGTGCTGTCAGGATGGGACAGGGTGGTCAGACTTGGTTCATAAGATGTTTCAGCTCTACCAGGGACAGTGCTGTACAAGAAGCTGGAAAAGTAGGCTGAGATCTCAGGACGGACGTGCAACTTGGGATAGAGGATCCGTGCTTCTGACTGGATCACAGAAGAAGCTGTGCTTTTCCCTTCAGTAAATGGAAGCCCAGTGGGCAGTGGCATAGTCCTAGGAGACTTAGATCAGTGTTCATGGCCGTGAGCTGATTCTTGGCTCAGGCTGTGACTTGCTGGTGAAGGTGGAAACACGTCATTGAAGGGAAGCATGAAATCAGGTGAAGCTGTGGCTGCTAGTGAAGTGTTTGGGGATAGAGACAGGAGACTCTCTGCAGAGAGGGATGCACTACAAAGAATTTCAGATTTTGGAAAGTGGCTTTTTGCCTTGTCGCTGTAATCTGGCATTTCTGATGTTGACATTGCTTGTGGCAAAAATACATGGAATTCTGTCTTAGAAGGAAATGCTTCTGTCAAGGTGTGAGGCCATTTGTGAAGAGTGTTTATCATCAAAGTATCCACGGTTCTGGAAGACAGGTCTGTATTTGAGGTGGTGTCCTCTAGGAGATGGGATCCAGATACTTCTGTTTTACTGGAGTGGAAACATGAGTCTGCCTGAGGCACGTGAGGCTCAGGCTGCTGCAGGAGCAAGGACACGCCAGAAGCTCTAGTGGGCAGCACTTCCAACTCAGTGAGGAGAAGCATTGTTTTAGCAACAAGTGAAGGTTGAAAGATCTGGAGAACTCTTGTCTCCAAACATAACAGCTGCTGTTGGGTCAGTTGGCATGTCCCAGGCTGAGTCCATTTTTAAGGTGACTAAACTGTCTTGACTCACAAGGTGGATATTGTTCTGCATCTGGTAACTTGCTGTTGTTATACTCTCTTCATATAAGCTCTGAGCAGGCGATATGGCGGGTTGTAAGAGCGAGCGGCTTGGCACAGCTGAGGGCAAAGGACGGGTAATTCTGATTGCTTTTAATGTGGGTGTTGGTGTGATCAATAATTGCCTGCGCTGTTGTCTTGGAGACTTTCATAACCTTCTCTCCTAAGTATTCTCCAGCCTGCAATTTCATATCCTAGCAGCTGTGAGAGGTGATGTGAGTCAACGTTGCGTTGAAGGATTTGCACGAATTTGTGGAGCACAGCAAACTCTCCACACTGGGCAGGCCAGGAGAGCCCCACGTAATGGTTCACCATGAAGTCGATGCGCACGGTGTCTTCAGCCACTACAGTCAGGTTCTGCAAGCTTCTGTGCACCCCGTCCGTGTACTGCAGCAGGGTTACCAGGGAGGAATCCAGGTGGAGGTATTTGGTGATCGTCTTCATGATGTAGAGGCGTTCCTGTGCTTCCAGGCTTTCAGCTCCAGTAGAGAGAATGATTTCAGCAGAAGTGATGGGAACTTCCTTCCCACACCTGTCAAGATTGGCATCGAAAGTCCAAAATTGCACTGGTTATCTGCCTCCCTCTTTTGAGAAGATACTCTTTTGAATTTAGTCTGTTTCCCTGCATATATACATCACCCAACCTCACCTCTTCACCCAAAGCTTCCTCCTACTGAATATATGAACCTTCTACACTCTGTTAAGTTCAGTGTCAGGTAGGTTGGATCTCATCGCTTGCCTAGAACACAGCAGCATGATTTGGATTTATCAAATACTACCATCGTTATGCTGACTTGAAAGTAATTCAGTTAAGAGATTTACATGTGACGTCTATCAGACTGGAAGTACCTATATTAAACAAGAAGCCCTGTGCTGCCAGTGGAAGCAGGCAGTGTCTTGCAGAGGCAATTGGTGGCCTTGCCTCTCTCCCCACTGAGGAAGAGCTCCAGTTCCTAACTGGGGCAGAGATGCAGCCCTGACAGCAGCCACCTGCTTTTTATTTTTTAATTCAGATTTGGGCAAAGGCCTTTGGCAGCTAACAATACTCACTGGTGCCTGTTTGGCATCTGGTTCAAGCTCTCCTCTGTGTCCGGGAACAAGGTGCTGTCCTGAACGTGGATGGTGAGCTTTATAGCTCATGTCCTTCCAGAGGCAGCTGCCTTCAGCAGGAGCACTCTGCTCTCCCCCAGCATCGGCAGCCCCTGCAGCGTGTTTGTGCTGGGGTTGAAGTCCAACCATTTTGGCAAATCTCCACCGCTGGCTGAAGTGACCTGCTCCGTAAGAGGAAGGAAGATGGGTAGAATTAGAGACAGGAGGGAGGTGTTCCTATTCTAATCCTGCACGTTGCAAGTTCTAAATAGTAAAAGCAGAAATCCAGAGCCCGGCAGTACCTTGATCTTTTTGTCATGCTTGTTTTGTTCTTTTAAACATAGTGGCAACTGTACCCTTTAAAGATCCTGTGTTCTTCAGGCTGCAGGTATATACAAGGCACGTTGTACGTGAGTTTTCTCTACTTGCTCAGTGTGTAATTGTTGCATTGGCAGAGTGGTTAGATTTTAGCTGTCATTTCTAATTATTTAGGTTGCATCTCTGAGAGTGACTTGTACTGAGCTCATTTCTAACGTGAAGTGAATGCCCGTTTGCTGCAGAATTATACCAAGAAGCGCATTTAATAGCGTTACCTTGTACTGAGGTGTCGCTCCCTGAAAGGCAAGTGCTGGCGCTGGACAACAGAACATCTTTCCCACGAGGACTGTTGCATCTGGGATTCCTTGCAGGGTCTTTGTTTCTTCGCGTGTGTCATTTGACTCCTTGACAACCGCGGCAGGCATGTTTACGCAGACAGATGCCAGTGCCAAGAGAAGAGGGAGCACGGCTAAAACTTGCGTCCCTGGGAGCAAGCAGGACCCTGAGGCAGGGCACTTGCTGCTGGTGCCAGCGGGGCTCCTGCCAGCATCCATCCTCCCCCAGTGGCTGCACGGGGCTGCCTGCGTGCACCCTGCTAGCAGGTGGAGGCTGCTGCTTCATTGCACCTTGGATCTGTGAGGGAAGGGAGAGAAAAAACAAACTCAAGTCATAGGCACATCGCTTTAGGTCAGACTGCTTCATCTTGTGGGGGAGCAGAAGGATGTCACATGCGGCACGGCTTCACGTCGCATTTGGTAGAAGCCCCACGGTCTGTTTGTTACAGGCCACGACTGGATCTGGGGTGGGTTCTAGACTTTTAAAAAGCCTCCGTGCTCACCATCGCTGCTCTGTTCAACCGGAGACCTCCCACGGGAAAGTCCCTTGCAGCACAGAGCTGGCTCATTGTGCTTCTCAGCCTGGTTTCCTGCTGCTGTTGCTCCCATCGCTGTCCCCATCCTGATGAAAGACCGCTTGGTCTCCAGGAGATGAAATGCTACACGAGGGCCTCGTCGGGGGGGCCTTCAACACGTGGTGCTGAAGAGCCAGATGAACCGAGCAGCAACCTGACCTGGCAGGGTTTTGTGCTGCACTGGCAGCAAAGGGAAAACCAGGTGTGGCACACAGCAAACTGAAGGCCGGGACAGGGTCAATATTCTCTCCTTTGTAGCATCCAGGGCAGGACTCCTGCTGCTTGGACTTGCTGCATTCGACGCTCCTTTATCAGAGGAGATAAAAGCAATAATTACCAGTAAAATCATTCCTGCAGGTGTGGGGCCCTCACAGAGTGAGTGACTTCTAAAGGCAGCGCCTTTTGGGTGTGAGGGACCTGCAGCATGCTTGGTCTGTCCTGCTTAGGGTACATTTATTCATTTAAAAAAATATATTTTAAAATTATCCTGGACCCAGAAGACCGAAGAAAGCAGCACTTACTGTACTGCTTCTGGCTGCAGCTCTTACAGCAGAGTGTCTTGAAAACCACAGCCCTCTCTGCATGGGCTTCACAGACCCAATGGCTGCGTGTCCAGGAATGGGTCCTGCTCTGCTGGATGGCGACAAGTAGTTTCTTCCTTCTGTGTGCTTTGTAGTAGTTGTCAACCTTTCTGTCATGCTGCGTTGCCCAGATCCCTTCCATTTAGTGACGAATTACTCTTTGGATAGAGCGAGAAACAGTAGTATCGATCAATACCCCTAAACATTCACGTGTAAAGGTACACAAACCGTGTGGTATCTCCTGAACCAGCAAGTGGTTTCCTGGAGCCTGTGGTGTGTCCTGCTGGAAGCAGGCAGTGTTCTGAACAAACAGAAGGGGTTACTCTGCCCGTGGGTGAGCATGCGGGAGGGGCGGGCTGTGCTTGGACGGAGAGGAATCTGCGCCCAGCGAAGCCTCTTCTCCTTGCAGCTGGGATTGGCTCTGCGTGAAGCAAAGGCTGCGCTGCTTTGGGTGTGCTCCGTTGTGATAAGAGAAGTTGCTGCGCTCAAATCTTCATTTTTCATTGTCAATGTCTCCTGTGTTGCTTTCCCCCACCATCTGGGAAAACAAAATGGCGTGTCCTCACTCACCGGTTACGAAATGATGAAAGGAGCGAGTAGGTGGTGGGGTGGGAGTTCCTGTTTCAGGTGAGAACTGTTATTTAGAGAACAGAATTCTTACATGAAGGAATGGGTTCTTGATAGCTGACTAATCTCTCCTAATGGATTTGCCTCCCGAGAGCTCAGTAAATATTGCCGTGTAACCACGTATGAGTCATTATTTAAGAGCACCCAGATGGGAACGTTCCAAGAGCCCTTCTTGCTGTGACCTGGCAGAGGTCCCAACCTCTGCCCAGAGGTGCAGCTTCTGCCCCAGCCCAGGGATCCAAAGCCCCCGGCCCCTGCTGCCATTCGAGGGATGGCAAATACCTGGGTGTTTCACCTGTTTGCATCCTTCTGAATTAACTTTCGATCTTTTGAGCAATATTGTGTGTTTGCTTTGCAGTGTCAACTGTGGCAGAATATTCTCACATTGCGTGCTACCTTTACACCCCAGACATAAACTGAAACACTATGTGAAGGTGCTGTACAAGCACAACATGCTAAGATTTTAAAAACTTCTCCATCTTCCTTTAATTCTCACTATAGTACAATCACTGAGCTCATGATTCATTTTTTAAGTGAATCGAAACAGGCACATGGTTGTGTATGAGGTGAATGCCTTTTGATAAATCAGAAATGATCTAAAGTGCCATTGTTTGTCAAAATACCCCAAAACTTGTAAATAAATTTAGCTCATCCAGAAGAAAGGATGCCTGGCTGAAAGTACCCTGTCCCAATGAGATGCCGCCTGGCTTTCTGTCTCCTCTGCAGATTCTCTTCCTTCTCTGTCTCCTCTCTGGCTTCTCTATCTCCTCTCTCGCTTCTCAAGCTTCTCTGTCTCCACACTCTGTCTCCCCTTGTCTATTCCCTGATCCCTCTCTGGATTTCTGCCTCCTCTTTGTCTTCCTTGTCTCCTCTATTGCTTTTCAGGCTTCTCCGTCTCTTGGCACCTCTAGCTCCTTGGCTCTCCAGTGGCCCTTCTCTTGCTCCTCTTTGGATCCTCTCTCTGTCTTTGGTTTCTCCTGCTCCTTTCTGTCTTCCTCCAGCTTCTCTGTTGCCTCTCTTGCTCTCTAGCTCTCTCCCTGGTTCCGTCCTTCCTTCTGTCCTTTTATTTTTTTTCCTTCTTTTTATTTTTTGGAGGAAGAGAATGAGTTATCAATAAAGGGAGAGGAAAACACTGTAAAATGGAAAGCACAACCATCTTTTTTCTTCTTTCTGCCCTCTCCTAAGGCTCTCTGTTCCTCAGGTTTAGAGGAAAGAGGGAGTGAATGCCTGATTCTTATTTGTTCAGTTCATAGCTAGCCTGCCTGAGAGGTCTTAGGTTCTGCAATACCCAAAATAGCCTGAAACTGTGGAGTTTTACAGACCGTACCACAGATAATATTTTCTGGTGAGGATGTTTCTTATTTTTTTGCATCTTTCAAAGCCCCAGCACCTGGAATCAAGTAGTTGCTTGGCAGTTCTGACTTCCTCTTGGCCACATTAGATTTCCTTTGCCATCAGGAAAGGCTGGAATACCTGACGTTTCCTGAGTGCCCCCAGAAATTCAGCAAACAGAGAGGGTGACTTAGCACTGGGGCTCTCGTAGGAGGTTGAGTTCGTTGTTTGGAAGCCTGGAGCTGGCAGTGCTGGCAGCTGTGGAGCCTAGGCCTTGCGAACTCGGCCAGCAGTCAGAGCTTTGCCCTGACACCACGGGTAGGAAGCCTGGTGGCAGCAGCCTTCTGCTGAATGGCTCGCTATCGTGGCTTTCCAACTTCCCTGGGAGCGTGATGGAAGTGAAAGGGAAAAGACTCTTGCGTTTGAGCTGCTTATGAGCATGCAGCGATACACCTGCACGGGGGCTGTCAGCGCACGAAGGCTTTTGCAAAATCTGGGAGTTGTTTTTGATTGTGTTTGGGCTGTTGCCACAAACGTTGTCTGTTTCTGGAAAACAAACACCTGGTAACTGGGTGTTAGGAAAGACACAAATGCACATGATGGGGAAAAGGAGCCTGCGTGCTCTAGATTTTCCCGTGTGCTTATGGTGTCAGGCCTGGTGTGACAGACCTGCCAGACCCAGTGGGTTTGTGGTGATGCGTCCTTTCTGTCCAGGGAAAAGGATTCTCAGGGCACAGAACACTGATTTCCAAGAAACGTGTGTTTTTCCTGACCCTTCTGCAGTAGGCAGACCCCAGCTGATCCCCCTGTCTGGAGGCAGGGCTGTCAGAGGGGGTGTGCACTTTGTGCTCACGTTGCTGCTGAGGGGCTGCGTGTTCGGCGGGACCAAGCGGCAGGCGTGCGGTGTGGCTCTCCGCAGGCCGTGGGGAAAGTCACGTTCTGACATCTGTAAGAGAGGCTTCACATCTTTTCTTCTGAACTACTGCAAACAAAACAATAACAATAAAATGAAAACCAAACAAAAAAATCCGTGTGATTTTAGGCACTTCTAAACATGCTGGTGTTTATCTTGGAGATGCTGGTCCAGGTTTTCGTCCTTGCTCTCTTATTCTGAAAAGAAGGGGGCTAAGAGAGGAAGAGATAAAGGAGAACACCATATAGAGCAACATCTGAAGGGATGCTTCTCAGCCCTTGTCTTTACTTGCTTCTGGTTCCCACTCTGCGTTGCGCTGGGAATGCATCCCCACTTCCCACCCTGCTTCCCCACCACCCCCCGTGCTTCCTCTGAGAAACCCTCTCTGTGGGAAAGTCTGAACATGAAAGCCAGGGCATGAATTTATACTCATGTTCAATTTGGTTTTAACCACCCATGTGAGCACTCCTATTTTTGCCACGAGCATTTTTTTTTTTTTAAATTATGTTTTTTTCCTTTAAAGCTTAGCTTATGATGTTGAAAGCTTTGTAAGCCGAGCTGGAAGAGGCTGTAGTAAAAAGACTGGGGCACTTGCACAGTTACAGCTACATATCTAGCCGATAAGTTCCTGTTCAGACACGCCCTCACTGTTTCATCTGAGATTTTTTTCCTAGGGAGAGTTTAAAAACTGAGAAGAAAGAATTCACTTCCATGATTTCATTTTACAAAGTGTCATTCTTTAAATTTTTTGTTTCAGGTTCTTTGAAAACAGAAGAAAGAAATTGCAAAGCTTCCTTTATTTTTATTTTTTATTTTTGATGGGCAGTAGTCTTTTGATAAAAGTTGAAAAAAAAAATACTAAGATTTGGGCCTTTTCAGAGTTACTGGCTATTTAATAAGGCAAAGTTCTCTTGCTTGGCTTGGCTGAAAGCGCTGTGTCGTGGCTCGGTTTTGTTTCTGTTGCTGTTCTCCCTGGGCAGGGCAGCAGGGGAACATGCTGGAGGTGCCCATCAAGCAGGACTTTGGCTTCATGCTTCTGTTCAGGTCACTGCGAGACACAAATCCGTGTGCAACTCTGTACAGCTCCCCGCATCTCTCTCTGGCTGTTGGCAGAAAGCACGGCCACCGCTCCAAAAGGGATTTCAGATGTTGCATCATCTGGGCTTTCGCCACAAAGGACAGTTCTGAAAGTGGAGCTGAAACCTTTTGGCAAATTAACACTCTCCCTTTTTTTTTTCCCCTCTGTCCTTCTTCTGTCAATCGCAGGGGCCTGAGCAGAGCTGAGGTTTGTACAAACACTGCAGCAGGATGGGGGCTGGCCTGCCAAGCTCCAGCCCTGTGATTTTATTTTTTTTTTTTTTTAGAGGGGATGGGTTATGTACCAAACAACAAACACAAGGTTTACAATGGCCGCGTGGACAAAACCTTATTTCTGCTGCCTGCCTCTGCTCCTGGGCTCAGCTTTTGCATTCATCTGGTGTTGCTGGCTTCCCACAGCACAGTTTCAAACAAGTTGTTGTAATAACCTCATAATGTTTTTGTCGTGCTCAATAGGCTCAATTTAGCCTTGCTCCTAGCTGATGTAACAGCTTGGGACTGAGCTCCCTTCCCCTGGCACCAGCCCTGAATTTGGCTTAAAGTGTTGTTAAATCCAGCGCTGTCCCTTCACTGCCCTCCAGAAATGCAGATGCCGTTGCCATTGCTCTTTGCTGTTTTTGCATTTGATGGCTCCTATCTGATTTGTTGGAAGGAAGGAAAACCTCCCTCCCTCACGATCAGAGGTGGGCCTTTCTCACAGGGCCTGTTAATTTAGCCTTGCCTGGGGGTAACAAGAAAGGCCCAAAGGAAACAGCCGTGGTGCCAGTGCTGTGTTTGCAGACCACGGTGCACCTCACTAACACTGACGCTGTTTCACAGGCATTGAAAAACAGGCAGTTGGTTCGCTCACCCTCCTTCATCCATGTTTGTTGGTTAAACTGAGTCCTAAAGCTGTCAAAAAAAAGACCTACAGCAAACCCCCCCGTGCCTTTCTTGTGCTGCAGAAAGTGAGAGGCTGATGACTGATGGGGAATAGGAAGCAAATTTACAGCCAGACCGTTCCTACCAATTTTTCCTCCCAGATGTTTTTCTTTCTATGTTTGTTTTACTTTGGCAATTACCTAAACAAATTGCTCTATGAGCAGTGGAACAAATGGAATCTGGCTTCCCTCAGGTTTTTGGTCAGTTTCCTTTCTCTTCTCTGAATGACCTCAGCTCCATCTTCTGCCACATCATCAGTGGGGACAGGCGGTGGGGAGCTGCACGGAGCTGAGCATGGCTGCCTTGGCTTTCAGGTACAGAAGAAACAATATTTGTGTGTGTTCTTGATTTGATGACAAAGTTGACAGCTGCCTTTCAGTTGGGTTGGCCCAGAGCTATGGAATTTGGTTTCTGCCTCTCCTTCTTGCTCTGCCTCACTTTTTTGATTTATGCCGGTTTCTTCCCTGTTGTAGATTGAATCAAGCATTACTCAGAGGGGTATAGATCAGGAAAGCTGTCATCTGGTGCATGATTGCACCAATAAATGCAGAGTTATGGAGGCCTCTATAAAGCCAGCCAGCCAGGAGTCTGCTTCCTTATCTTTGAGGAATCATATGGCTTATCAAAAGTCCTGGCTTCATCACTGATAAGGGGTTGAATACAATCCCTAAATATTTACTATACCACAAATCAAATTAAAACGCGTTACCACGTTTTAGAATGGGTTGAGACTTGCTAGAGGACCCAGCTAAGTATGTGCATGACTCACAATGAGGTATTCAAGGGTCTTTATTGAGGCTTATCAGCTTAATAGAAACAAACAGAAGAAGGCTCTTGAGGTTTGGGGTGATTTTAATGCTAAGGAAAGTGAGGGAGCTGGAGCCAAATGTGCTGGGGGAAGGAAAGGGCTGTGCATGCTCCTTGGTTACAGGTCCGTCCGTGCAGTGCAGCATTGCACAACAGCTCTGACAGATCCTTCACTCTCCCATAGGAGATCTCCTCTGAAGAGAAGCACAAGTGCGTGCCTGTTTGTTGGTGGGGAGGTTTCTTTTGGTTTATATTGTTTGGATGTAAGATGGGGCCAGCAAGCATCCTGTGACCCTTGTCTGCCCCGTGCTTTTGCTGAAAGGCTGAAGTGCAGCACAATAACCATCACTCCCAGACTAGAAATTGTGATGAGGCTGGTGGTTGGGAAGAAAAACACAACTTTTTTTTTTATTGCCTCTTGCCTGAAATGAAATAATGCCTGAAAGCCTTTACGTGTGCTTAGTAACTCCTCTTATAAAAATACGGTCTTTGGAGACCTGAATTTTCAAAGCCACATCTCAACAGCAGGTTTGAAGGTCTGATGAGACACCAGATAAACAAGCTAAGCTTTTTAGGAAAAGTTAAAATTGTTTTCTTGTGGCACTTCACAGCTTTTGGAAACAAAGTTATTTATTTTTTATTTAAAAAATGGATCTAGGAGCCTTACTTCAGGCTCTTTTTTCAAACGATAGTCTGGCTATCTGCTTGGTTTTTCACAGAAATCATTAAGGTTGGAAAAGACCTCTAAGATCATCTAGTCCAACCGTCAGCCTACCACCAATATTGCTCGATGAGGCACGTCCCTCAGTGCCACATCTCCATGTTTCTCGAACACCTCCAGGGACGGTGACTCCACCGCCTCCCTGGGCAGCCTGTGCCAGGGCCTGAACGCTCTCTCAGAGAAGAAATTTTTCCTAATATCCAACCTGAACCTCTTCTGGTGCAACTTGTGCACATTCTCGCTCATCCTGTCACTGTTACTCAACCCCCACCTCACCACAGCCCCCTTTCAGGTGGTTGTAGAGAGCAATGAGGCCTCCCCTGAGCCTCCTCTTCTCCAGACTGAACCATCCCATTCCCTCAGCCGCTCCCCATAACACTGTGCTCCTGACCCCTCACAGCTTTGTTGCCCATCTCCGGACACCTTCCAGGGCCTCAATGTGTTCCTTGTAGTGAGGGGCCCAACACTGAGCACAGCACGTGAGGTGCAGCCTCACCAGGGCTGAGTACAGGGGGACGGTCACCTCCCTGCCCCTGCTGGCTGCACTATTTCTGATACAATCCAGGATGCCATCAGCCTTCTTAGCCACCCGGGCACACTGCTGGCTCATATGCAGCTAGCTGTCAGCTAACACCCCCAGGTCCTTTTTCATCACACCGCTTTCCAGCCACTCTGCCCCAAGCCTGTAGCGTTGCATGGGGCTGTTGTGACTGAAGTGCAGGACCTGACACCTGCTCTACTTTTGCTATTGTTGTGCTGGATGTTTTGATTTGTGTATTTAATGTTTGTTACTACAGCAGTTAGCACTTTGAAAGTTACCACAGTAGCTGAGATTTTGCTGTTGTTTCCTGCTGAAAGCAGAGTAAGAGTGAGCAACAGAAGAACTACAGTGCCCTCCTGGCTGTGTGCTGGACCCAGATCTACCAGAGCTGGGCTGTAATCCTGCCTCCACCACAGGCCTTTGTTTTTGCCAGATTTGCCCCTGCAAAAATGGCCTAAATATTTCAGTGATTTGTGGGTGGCTGTTGTTGGGTGACCATCCAGATCCTGATTAGCAGCCTCAGCTTTTCCGGCAGCTTTCAGCATCCAAGATTGTATGCTCGAAGGTCGTCTTCCACACCCTATGGGCTTCCCTCATGTCTTGCTGCCTGCCTTGGCCTGCTCTGCATGGACCACCCTGCCCACATGCCAGCCTGACCTTCGGACCCCCCTACTTCCCCAAATCCCTTTGTAGCTCCTACCATTTACCTCTTGGTGTCTCTATTTCCCTTCTGACCCCGGGTCTGTCCTACGGCCTTTATGGCACTCCTTGACTTCATGGCTTTGTGTGTTTGCCCATAATCGAGTACCAGGCCAGTGGAGAGATGTTGACTTTCCTTTCTCCATACGGTTACTTCTGAAAAAGTCTGGGTACATTTCTTCTTTTAGTGGAGCTCATGGATGTTTTCTTTGCTGTTTTGTTTCTACCCACCTACCTGGTCCTTGAATATGCCTGGACATGTCAGAACAGTGACAATCAGCATGCATTAAATAAATTAACTTCATACTTATCAGCAATCTTTCAGTTCATCCACTGAAAGCACCTAAAAAGAAGGGCAAAAAAAAAAAAAATGGAGCAGTATCTCGTTTAAGCTCACCCTGAAGATTGATGGCAAGGCAGGAATGGGGACAGGTCTCCTGAGCTCCCTCTGGTCTCCTCATTGAGGGGTCTGCATCATTGCTCTGGCACCAGGTCTGTGAGAGACTGAATCTGTGGGATTAGGCTGTCAAAAGAGCCTACGATACAAGCAGTGTATCTCCAAACTCTGCTTCTGTGTGCCTGCCAAGTGATAATGGGAGGGGGGAAAACCCAGCCCTCATGATACCCATTTGGTACTTGACTGACAGATTTATGATAGGATGAAGTTTCCTCTGTTTGTCTCGCAGAGAGCAACTGGGCCGTGAGATTACGTGGCCGCCTTCTTGCTGGCAAATGGTTCCAGCTGCATTCAGAGGACAGGAAATGATTTAGCTAAAGGCTTTCGGTGACAATTAACAGAATTCCTGCTGATAACTTTTTTTGTCCTCTCCCTTGGAGTATTTTTATAGCAAGCCTGAAGCTGTTGTGGAGCAGCATTGGAGGTGGATGGTTACAAATACTTGATGTGTGTGTCACAGAGCAGCTTGCATTTCTACTGAAAGTAGGAATTTTTTCTTGAAGCTTCATCTCCTTAATGTTCTGCTTGGTGATGAGAGCAACATAAACATTTATTTTTGCTACCAGGTGTCCATACCCTAAAAACAGCCCAGTTTGGCCTCAAACAAAGGGGATTTATTCTCAAAATAATCTACGGAAGAAGTAAGATTGTCCAAGAGTCTCCTGCTGCGAGGATGGGGGAAGCAGCTTACGCTGGTGTCGGGAACAGTCTATCCACATTGTGAGCTGCTCATTTCTGCCAGGAACAGCATGAGATCAGGTTAAGTCCCGGGATCACAACAGTAATGTCAGCTTTGGAGCATGTATTTAAAAAAAAAAAAAAAGAAGAATAAAAAATTGTGGTGTATGCCTGTGTAAAGTATCCCTCTCTTGCAAAGACGGAAAACCAAATCTTTATTTTGCTCTCGCATAGGATTACCTGTGTCAAAGAAAGCAAATTGCTGGTGTTGGGTGTGATTCCTCAAAAAACCATTGGAGTTGTCTTAGATGCCATGATGAAAATGCAGCATCTTTCCTCAGTGCTTGGTGGTCTTTAGACCTTACCATGGGTGAAAAACAGAACCTGAAAGACTTGGTATTGGTTCTTCTCTTAGAAAAGGAGGAACTAATTTTTTTTTTTTTGAAAAATGGAAATTAAACAGCTCTATTTATAGTAGATAAATTACAGTTCAGGAAATGAAATAAGTGAGGTGAATGTTTGTCCTTGTGAATCTGACACCTCTAAATAAAACACTTTATTTTGTGGCTTAAGGAGCCACTGTAGGCTCTGTGCTGGTTTTATGTTTGGGGAATTTTCTCCATCAAAGTTTATTGCACTGTGGTGTCCAAACTGTAATTTACAAAAAAAGAGTAAGAAGTAATGAATTTAGCTTTTTAAGATGGATTAGGTTTTTCTCCTGGGTTGCTCACATTGTCAGAGATTCTTGTGATGAAGTGTGATGTGGGAAAATGGTCTTTTATTGTTTGTTTAGTTATCAGAGTAGAGAAAAATTGCTTGTATCTATGTTGGGGTCAGTTTGAATACTGATGGGTCAGACCTTCTGGTCTGCCTTAGCCTGGTTGTTGGTCTTGCCTGGGCAGGAGCGAGCCCAAGAACAGGAGCAGAGCATAGAGAGGGAAAGCTGCAGTGGTCACACCAGGTGGAAAATGGGCAAATAATGAGGCAGCGGAAACCACTCTGAGAAAGCATAGGGGAAATGGACAGAGACTGGAAGAATCACACGCTGGAGTGATGTGACGGGAGGTGTAACTGCAGAGGCTGTGGTTCTAGTCTGTGTTTCTGTACATTTTATTCTAAACCCTGGGAAGAGAATGCCTTATAAAATTAAGTCAGTGTTTTCAACTTCACAAAATATGCCAAAAAAACCTCTTGTATTTTGACAGAATTTTGCTTCCCTTCCCCCACCTAAACAAACGCAGATGAAAAAGGGCTGAAGTCTTGCTAACTGTGTTTTTGGTATTGAATGGTGTGGTTTACTTGATTAACTCTAGCTATGCTTCTGTAATTTGCATTACAAAGAAGAAAAAAAGATGCCTCAGCCTTATTCGAGCACCTTCCATGATAAAGGATGAGAGCAGTGGTTTTGTCTCACAAGGCAGAGTGTGAGCATGTGAGAGGCCAAGGAAACGTCCCCTCCTCTTGCATCCAGGCATGGTGAGTGTGAGGGCTGCCCAGGACTGAAGAAACTAAATCTGGAGGTGGGGGAGTGAATGGGACTGGAGGGCTGGAGTGGGCCAGGCATGCGTGCAGAGCAAGAAGCAGCCCCATTCCCCTTTCGTCCTCGGCCTTTAGCACAACTGGAGAGCTCCCAAATAACCCACAAGCAATCTTCTGATGTCTTTTAATAAAACAAAAAGTGGAGTTTCTTCTTTTAGGTGGCTGGGATGTAAATCCAGAGTGCTTTCACTGGGCCAGGCTGCTGCTGGGCAGGCACCAGGGACTGTGAACATGTGCTACCCCAAACTAAAACCAGGGGTTCAGTGGTCGCCTTGGGACAGCTGGATGTAGAGCAGGTCTGCAAATGACTCTATGCAGCTCAGCAAATCCAAATGCTGCTGATAGATGAGAAAATGACTCTGAAAACAATGCAGCAGCATGCAGCTTTGAAGAGAACCTGCTGCTGGATGAGGTAGAGTCCTTCTTCCCTGAGACAGAAACCTCCGCTCCAGCCCTGCGGAAACCAAATCCTTTAATCCCTGATTTCCAGCACTCGCTCTCCAGAGCTCTGATAGAGGAGCTGCTCTGCAGCGTGGTCTCATCACCTCTTTTTTAAAGGAGATTGGTGACGTCACAGAATCATAGAATTGTGGGGGTTGGAAGGGACCTCTGGAGATCATCCAGTCCAACTCTCCTGCTGAAGCAGAGCGCAGCTGCACGGAGACAAGCTGACAATGCCAGCAGTTGCTTGAAACGCCCCAGACCTGTCTATGCACATCCTTGCTCCCAAATACTTATGGCCAGAATGCTGAAAAAACTTTTGCTTTGTAATCTCTTGATCTTTCTTCTGTGTGTTTTTGCCAGTACAGGTAAAATAGAGGTGCACTCCATGCTTTGCGTGCAAGGGTGGGACGTCGCTGGTGCTTCAACCAAAGTAAACAAGAGATGTTCCTAGGTAATTACAGAGAACATCTTGTCTCTGCAGCTAGTTCCTGTGACACAGCACACAGGGCAGGGAGACTTGCCCTGCCAGCATATCAGTGGTTGTTCTCTTTATTCAAACAACAAGAAGTTAGGTTCTCAGTCTGCTCCAGCTCAATTCCAACTCAAGTGTGAAGGAAAGCTTTGACTGAGGTTTGCTGGGGGTGGTGGGGGTGGGATTGGTAAGTCATCTGTGCTTTCAGAGATCTGTTTTAAATCAGTGAGGCTATGCCACATCCATGGCACATCTGAGGTTTCAGGTTTGGTCCAGGATGTGTTGAACTGCTGCCTTTGGTGCCACTTTATTTCTTACTTGAGGTATTACAGGCAACGATGAGACTATTTCAGCCTCAGGTCCAGCCCCAGGGATAGGATAACACCTTCCGTAAGTCCCAAAGAAGGTACTGTGGGAAGTATTTCTTATGCAGTTAAAAATCTCTCTTTTTTTTTTCCTTCCTGTTTTTAGCAGGAGACAACACAACTGAAAACAAACAGGACTTGGCATGCAGGTTGCAAAGCAGTCTAGATCTCACTGGATGAAGACATTCAACAATACTGGAGAAACTGATAGCTTTCCCCCAGAATTCAGCAGGGATTGAGGAGAAATCCCCATAATTATGTTCCTTTGTAGCAACGAGACACTCTCTGTCTACAAATACATGCTTAATTTGGTCAGCTTTACTTGGCTAAGTTGATTGTTGGTTTTGCTTCACAAGCTGCATGCCAACCTTTTTTTTTGTAGCATGCTTTATAAACCGAGCCTTTCTAAGTAACTTAAATGGAATTAAGTCCGGACCTGTTAAAATCAGGAAAATTTAGGCATTCACTTCAATAGTGACAGGAATGCAAGAACAGAAATGCTGGCTCAGAGGAGTGATTCATTTGGCTGAGAACCATCTTTCCCAGCAATGGCCAGAGGTGGATGTCCAAGGACATTGTGTGATACTAGAACAAGAACAAAGTGGCTGATGTAATGGCCCAGCCCCTCTCCATCATATTTGAAAAGTCATGGCTGGTCAGGTGAAGTCCCTGGGGACTGGAAAAAGGGAAAAGTCTTTTCCATTTTTAAGAAACATAAAAAAGAAGACCCAGCAAACTGCAGACTGTTGAGTGTCACCTCTGTGCCTGGGAAGATCATGGAACAGATCTTCCTGGAAGCCGTGTTAAGGCACATGTGAGACAAAGAGGTGATCCAAGACAGCCAGTGTGACTTCACCAAGGTCAGATTGTGCCTGACCAATCTGGTGGCCTTCGATGATGGAGTGACATCATCAGTAGACAAGGGAAGAGCAGCTGATGTCTACATGGCCTTCTGCAAGGCCTTTGATACAGTCCCACACCACATCCTTATCTCTAAATTGGAGAAATACAGATTTGATGGGTGGACTATTCAGTGGATAAAGAATTCGTTGGATGATCACAGCCAGAGGGCTGTGGTCAACAGCGTAAGTCCATAAGACATAAGTCCAGGTGGAGGTCAGTCACAAGTGGTGTCCCCCACGGGTGTGTCTTGGGACTGTTGCTCTTTAACATCTTTATCAATGACACAGACGATGAGATCGAGTGCACCCTCAGCAAGTTTGCTGGTGACATCAACCTGAGTGGTGCAGTTGATACAATAAAAGGAAGGGATGCCATCCAAAGGGGCCAGGACAAGGTTGAAAAGTGAACCCATGTGAACTTAAGGAGGTTCAACAAGGCCAAAGGCAAGGTGTTGCACTTGGGTTGAGGACAATCCCAGATGTGTGTACAGATTGGGAGAAGAAGAACTTGAGAGCAGCCCTGTGGAGAAGGACTTGGGGGTTCTGGTGGACAAAAAGCTGGACATGAGCCAGCAGTGTGCGCTTGCAGCCCGGAATGCCAACTGTGTCCTGGGCTGCATCAGGAGAGAGGTGGCCAGCAGGGAGAGGGAGGGGATTGTCCCCCTCTGCTCTGCTCTGCCTTTGTGAGCCCCCATCTGCAGTGCTGTGTCCAGGCCTTGGGCATCCAGCAAAAGAAAGATGCGGAGCTGTTGGAGTAGGTCCAGAGGAGAGCCACAAAGATGATGGGCAACCTGATCTATTGGGAGGTGTCCCTACCATGGCAGGGGATTGGAACTAGATAGTCCCTAAGGTCCCTTCCAAGCCATTCCATGACGATTCTATGATTCTGTGATTATAGGGATGCTTCTCTCCAACACTCTGCCAGCCAATTCAGGAAGTCCAGGTGTCTCTGCTTACAGTAATTTTCCTTTGGTTTCTGTGACCTTTCTTGGTCTCCCCATGAATCTTTGTAAACTTTTGGCACCCACCATATCCTATGATGGAGCTCTGCAGATGCGCTGCCTGCTGTGCAATGGACCATACACTGATGCTTTGTTCTGTGCGTGGTTCCTTTCTGTGGCTTCACTCTGCACCTCTCAGTTGTTGCCTTAGCAGAGGCTAAAAGGTCCCGGAAGCTCTCTGCATGCCACTCCTGATTTGGTAGGCTGCTATCATAGTCTACTTTTGTTGCCTTTAAATTTGGAGAATGTATGTGTACTTGGTATTTATTTATTTTTTAATGTAACTTGTTTTATCACTGTTATCCTTCTCGGAAACTTTTCAAATTCTAGTATATCACTTCTGAGTGGAGGGGACAGAATTACTCCCCTGTGTGAGGTATGGGCAAACCTTATGTTTATGCAGTGGAATGCTGTCTAGTTTGCTCCTTTTCTTTTTTCTTTTTTCTCTCCAATGGCTTTGACGTATCATCACCAATGCAGATGTTATCCCAGAGGCATGTACAAGTTGGAGGGGGTTCCTGTTTCTGGACACCTCTAGAAATTGTAATTTTTCTTTCCTTCTTTTTTCCTGCAATGTGTTTAAGGTTTGATGTTTTGGGGTGAACTGGGCAGTAAATTTGAGGCTGAAATGTAGTTCCCCAAAAGCAGTACTGAAGACTGTCTGTCACTAGAGCGTGAGACTGCTTATTTGTCACAGTGCTTTTAGAGGATGTGCAGCAGTAAGAAACAATGTTTTTAAGGATCATACATAAACACTACAAAAAAGTGCTACAAGACAAATTATTTTCCACTCCAAGCCGAACTTGCTTCACTTTTTTCCTGTCTCTAATCCAAGCCATGACTAGTAATGCCTCCCTCCCTCAAATAACTGTAACATAAATATCGTTTCAAGCTTGTGAAAGAGCAGTCACAGCCTGCCTATCCTGCCTGCGATCTCCTCCATGCAGGTTTGGAGTTGTCCTCTTACCCTCAGCACTCTTGGGAGGAAGCCCAGAGGCAAGTCCTTCGTGGCCATGGAAATGACATTGCCAGATCTGGTAATGAGGATCTCCGTCGCAGAGCTGGGATGCAAGCGCTGATGTCTGCAGTGCTGTGGTAAGCAGCGTGTTTGTTATGGCTCACTGCGAAGGCCAAGCATTGAGGATTTAGGGGACATCATTCTGCTTCTCACCTTACCTGCCCCCTGGTTTCTGTAGCAATGGATTGAAAATGGTTGTGTGTACACTGCCTTGGGAGGAAAACAAACAAACAAACATACAACACAGCATAGAATGCTATTAGATAAGTAAACACAAAAAGGCTAGAGAGTTAAATTTACTCCTGCTTGGGAGACCTGGGACGTCCAGGCATCACAACACCCCTCAGGGGGTGATACTAAAAAATGAATTAGTAACATCATTTTGCAGCGATTACTAACTCTGGCTTTAGTTTGGAAGGGGAATTTTGGTTCGAGCCCTTCACAGTGGTGCTACAATGCATAATTATACAACTTGTGGTGCAGTTACATTGATGCAAATCATCTGGGTGTGTTATCTCTCCATTTAATCAGTGATTTGTTTGCCATTTGAGTACAGAAAACACTTTGTTTAAAAATGAGTTGAATATACTTCCAGTAGGAACATCAGCAGGAAATAATGAAACGTAGCTGATTTACAGCTAGTTAAAAGTACCCAAGAGCTCCTTAAGCATAGTTCATTTTACCCGCAGAGCTTTATGCAATACACTGTCAGCTAATTTCACACATAATACAAACCATGCATGTTCTCTGTTTACGATCTTTCCCATTAATCTTTAACTTAATTAAAACCACATAAGCCGGTTCCTTTATCTAAGCGTTCCCCTTAATTTGAATCCTACTTCTCATTTTTTTGGGAGTATCTTTTGATGTTAGCATCACTGTATGTTACTAATCATAGAATGGTTGGGTTGGGAGGGACCTTAAAGCCCACCCAGTCCCACCCCCTGCCATGGGCAGGGCTGCCACCCACTGGGTCAGGCTGCCCAGGGCCCATCCAACCTGGCCTCGAGCACCTCCAGGCGTGGGGCACCCAAAGCTTCTCTGGGCAGCTGTGCCAGGGCCTCACTGCCCTCTGAGTATAAGGAATTTCCCCCTAACATTTGACCTAAATCTTCCCTCTTTTACTTTAAAACCATTCCCTTTGTCCTGTCACCACACTCTCTGATGAACAGTCCCTCCCCGGCTTTCCTGTAGGCTCCCTTCAAGTACTGGAAAGCTGCAGTGAGGTCTCCCTTGAGCCTTCTCTTCCCCAGGCTGAACAAGCCCACTTCCTTCAGCCTTTTTTTCACAGGAGAGATGCTCCACCCCTCTGAGCATCTTCATGGCCCTCCTCTGTACCCGCTCCAACAGCTCCACATCCTTCTTGTGCTGGGGGCCCCAGGCCTGGACGCAGTTCTGCAGATGGGGCCTCACAAGGGCAGAGTAAAGTGGGACACCCACAGCTTCAATGGGACAATCCCCTCCCTTGCCGTGCTGGCCAGGCCTGTTTGTACACAGGCCCGGACATGGTTGGCTTTCTGGGCTGCAAGCACACACTGCTGGCTCAAGCTGATATTTTTCTCATCAACCAACACCTCCAAGTCCTTCTCTGCAGGGATGCTCCACATTCATTCTCCACCCAGCCTGTTTTTATGCTTGGGATTGTCTTAATCCAGGCACAGGACCTTGTATTTGGCATTGTGTATCTTCATGAGGTTTGCACAGGCCCACCTTTCAAGCCTGGCAAGGTCCTTCTGTACAATATCCCTGCCCTCCAGAGCATTGGCTGCACCACTCAGCTTGGTGTCGTCCACAGACTTGCCGAGGCTGCACTCAGTCCCACTGTCCATGCCACTTCCAAAGTTATTAAGTAGTAGCGGTCCCAATACCGACCCCTGAGGAAAACCACTTGTCAGTGGTCCTCAGTCAGACATCGAGCCATAGACTGTAATTCTTCAAATGAAACACTGATGTTTTTCTGCACCAAGTTCTGGGGTTTTGGTCAGAGAACATAAGTTGTCCTCTTGGTGACTGCTAAGCTGGTGTGTGATGGTAATATAAAGAAACGGTCAGCAGATGAGACTGCATATCAGAACGCACGTGGGCTCTGGGATAGATCAGTGGGCACCACCTGAGTCAAAGCCCATACATGTGTTGCTGGCATTAAACAATATATGCACCTGGTTGCCAATTTTTCGTGATCATTTCTTAACCATGCCCTGAGATTGTATGTAAAGGTTCCTATTGCTGGCTGGTCTGGGTTTGCACAGTGTCCCACACGCTGGGCTCCTGACGAATGCCACTCTGCTCCATTCTGCTGCATCCATGGAAATAGTTGACCATTGCCCTTTTGCAGCATCAGACAACCACTAAATACCCCCAGATGGCAGAGGCATGGTTCAGAGCATTTCCAGAGGCTCTGGTTACCATGGGAAGCACATTTTTCTCTGAATTCTCAGACAGCAAATTGTACTGTGTTGTGAAATGGACAGAAATCAACAATTCTTACATGTGAGATACCTTTTAGCCTATATACTCACATTTTCCTTGAAAAAATGTAAGGTGTTTAGTCAAGCCTTGGGTGGTCCTCCAGCCTGTGCTCTGGTGTGGTCACCCCCTTGACACACATCTTGGGAGCACCCAGTTCTTAGCACTTGCAGCTACTGAATAACAAATATTCAACACACGAGAAATCACCTCTGTTTGTATGTTTATGATCCCACCAACAAGAAGATCCTAGTTCCCACAGGTGGAGAGAGGGTCGTGAAACAGAGATGCTAACTGTGCTGATGTCAGATAGCAGGTGTAACTTTTATATTCCCCATCTGCTTTCAACCAGCAGCTCAATGTTACTGCAGTGTCCTGAGACAGTGCCATCCAGTTATCCAAGTCTTACACTAAACATACTGTATACATTTTAAAATTTTGCTCTTATTAGCTAATTCTCATTCTGTCTTTGCCTAGGACACGTTAGTAATGTGCATTTATTCTGTGCCTTTAAAAAACAATCCTTTTCATTAGTAGGATAGCTCGTCTTCTCTGCTGCTAACTTTTCTTTTTTGCAGAGTGCCAAAATGGAGATGGTGGGTAACGGTTCTTCTTCCTCAATGCACTCCTTTATGGTTCCCTACATGTTAGCTAAAATGTAATTTCATACACACAACCATATTTCTAAGTTCAAGTGGTATAAGATGCAAAGCATCTTCCAAGAGCTACTGAGAAACAGGAGGTTGAAATAACCTATAATGAAATAATGATTAAGTTTTTGTTTAGCATTGAAACAGGGATTTCTTTGAAATTCATCCATTTCAATATTATGACAATAAGGGATACGAAATTGCATGTCTCAGCCTTCCAGGATTCAGATGCATTACGCTAACTTTTAAATTATTTCAGGAAGACACCAAAATGAAGAACAAATTAAACAGGAAGAAGAAAACAAACAAACAACAACAAAAATGAAAAAGCAAAAAAAAAAAAAAAACACCCAACTGCTAAGGGAAAGACACGGATGTAATGCAGACTTCTTCTGGTAACATCTGTTTTGTGACTCAGGACATACCATTAGCAAAATGTCAAATACTGAAGTGTGGTGGGGGACAGAGGCAAATGTACTAGGCATGTCAAATGAAAAAGCAGCTCAGGCATTCCCATGTGATTAATATGCAGGGTGTTTTTTTTTTTTTTTTTAATCCCCCCATGAGTTGTAGTTAAAATTTGGTTGTTCAGGATTCAACTGACAAGATGTTTGTTTCAACCCACTGCACTCTGTACTCATAGAAAGGGAGAGTTTCCAGTCTGGGGATACAAACGTGCAGTTGTTTCTGATGATGTCAGTAGTATCACATACAGATATCCTAAGTCCTTTTCTAATTCTTTTCATTTTTGCTCTTATCTCCTGGGTACAATTCAGCTGAGATGACAGAAATCAGCTGAGAACTCATCTATACAGAGCATTTCCTTCATCCGGGCCTGAAATCAGTTTGAAATACTGTTAGCATGAACCTCAAATCTTGGTCCATACTTGTCTTCAAAGACTCTTCCACTCTAGTTGGCATCCCAAACCCATCACTTGGTTGTAGTAATTAAATCCTTCCATCCTTCCTGGAAAGTAATCTGCAGTTGGGACTGATAGAGGTGGAAGAATCCAACCCAGAAGCAACATGCTGGTCACAGGTGAGGTCGTGGTGGCTGACACCTTCAAAGAGGATTTCTTGTACTTCCCTATTGGATCCCTATCGAGATTAAAAATAATCCTTACTGGATTATATTTAACCATATTGGATTATATTTAACCAATATAAATAAAATCCTTCCTTATCTCTGATTTTTACTTCCTAACACATTCCTGAGGCACATCTGATGTACTTGGTTTTGTATTTTAAGAGATAGTTAAGGAAGCAGAGTTATTTCTTTAACTGAATTTTAGTTCCTGCTGATTTCCCTAAATTACTTCTCTGCAGTGCCAGCTACCTAAAGCCTGTTGACTTGAACAGATAGAAAGACCTGCATTCACCTTTTCCATCTGTTTTACCCATCTGAAAGGTAGATTAGGCCTAGGGTGAAGACCTAGGCGTAGGGTACAGCCCACGAAGGATGGGCTTCATGACAGCTGTATGAGCAAAACGAATGACAATTTTCTTCCCTCTCTGGCAATATTTCCTATGGTCAAAACAAGCAAACAGGCAAATAAATAGGTATTAGAGCCCTCAATTTATTTCTTCATGTATGTAAGGAGTAATATGCCCACTATGTTAGTGAAAGGAGATGTCTCCTGCAAAAGAGCAGTATTTAATTGAAAACCAAACCAAATGAAACGAAGAGAAGAGAGAAGAGCAAATCCTTTCAATAGGAAAAAAAAAAAACAAAAAGATTGGAAAAAGCATCAAAAGCTCAAGGCTTTTAAAGCAGTCCTGAATTACAAAGCTTCCATGTTTGAAATATCTTTCCTCATGCTTTGCATGACAAAAAAGAATTAAGAAAGATAGGGTGGTATCCCTCAGATACACAATTCACTTGCAGCTATATTGCAATTACAGAGATTTTTCACTATTTTATTTTATACACTGTGTAAAATAGCTGTGTTCTTCAGGAATACTAATTATTGCCATTTTATTCTGCTTGCAAATATAACTGCATTTTTAGGCTTCCTCCTAGAACTGTCATTTTTCTAAGATTTTTCTTCCTCATGGAAATCTTGGTGAAACTTTCAAACTTTTTCCTTCCAGAATTAAGATACCGAGTTGTGGTGAGAGAGGTCAATCAAAATACTTAGATAATTATTTTAGCAAACTGTTGTCTAGTAACCATGTTGTATCCACAGTGTACTAGGGTCAGCCTCTCAGCTGGTAAAGCAGTATTAAAGATGGCTCAAAACACAATTGCTCTGCAATCACAATCACCGTGCTCTAAGGTCCACCGATCCTTCTCTTGCATAGGTCATGGTCAGGGGTGGGCTAGGGCTGAAGAAAGCAGCAGAAAAGGCAGCTGAGAAGGAGACTATTTATTATTTCCTTCTATGAAGATTCCCTTTTTTTTTCTATATTTTCAAGTTTGAACTTTCCAAAGCAATGAGAGCTTGCAAAAGAGAAAATCCAAACAAGGTACGTTTATCTCTTTGCTTTGTAGGGGAAGGCTTCGTTTTCAGGCAGCCAAGCAGAAAAGAAACCCCAGGAGACAGTGCCCGATTAACAAGTCTCCGGGGGCTGGCAGTGAGCTCTGCAAGGCTGAAAGCAAACTTGGTGTAACTGTTGGCACTCAATCCACACGGGAATAGTAAGTTCATTTTTGTGCGCTTCCTGATGCTTGCTCTGTGGTTGTGAGCTGATAGAAGGCAACGCTTCAACTTCCTGAGCTCTCCAAATAAAGCATTCATTCTGGATAGAACCTTTCAAAGAAAGGAACATTGTACTTTCTGCTCTGGTCGAGCTTTCATATTTGGCTCTCTGAATGAACAACTCTGGTTGCTAAACAGTTGAAAACTTATTTCAGAAGGCTTGAATGTATCTCAAGCAAAAATATCTTCAATTGAATGGCTTGGAGCAGCTCTCAGAAATTTATTTACATAGCTGTTGTATTGTGCCACAGTTTGAAGGGCATCCAGGCTTCCCCTTTAATCTAAACTCCTTTTACTAAAATAATTAATTCACAACTAACTTCAGTTTTCATTATTTCTAAGCTTGTTTCTTTCAAGAGATTATTACAGCAAAGCAGCAATTATTTAAATGCTTGAATTAACACATATATTAGCTCTTATAAACTCAGATGTATGAAATGTCGAGTGAGCCAGCCCCTGTCCCTCCATGCACGCCATAGCGTGAGCACGTGTGCATGGATAGTGACGATGCAGAGCTCATCCCCGCGCCCTAATGAAAACCTCACAAGGTCACTTGTGAAAGCTGTTTGCTTTCAGGACCACCTCTCCTGTCAGGAAAAGTGCGCTTGCCTCCAGTGGAAAGACCTTTGTAATAGTAAGAGTTAGGAATTGAGCCATATTTTCCTATTTGTACTAAACCAACTTGAATAAAGTGGGTAGAGCAGCAATGAGTGCTCCATGTTCTGTTTTTCTCATTCTTAATCAAAGACACTTAATTTACATGATTCACCAGCCTCCTCTAGTTACTAAATCACATTTCTCTTTGTCAGGCCTTTTTTCCCCCTCAGGGTTTTTTTTTTTTTTTTTTTTTTCCACCATTTGCTTAATATTCTGGATGGCAGCAATTCCAATGGATTGTTTAAAACAGCGGCATGAAGAGTTAACTCCCACAATGAGAAAAATGGCAAAACGAGTGCCCACAGCTACCGAGCTATCAAGAAATCATCTAGTACTTGGTGTTCGCTATAGGCAAAATAAAACAAAGCACTACAGTAATAAATCAATTCTTGTGCGCGGGTATTGTCAAAATAAGCTGTTCTGGCTCTCTCTGATCAACTCTTAGGCCAATAATGCTCTCTTTTGTACTTCCAAACATTTTGAAATGCCGCTGCGCTCAAGGAAGATCTAAGCTGTCTCAAATACGACTATCCATAAGGTAATGGGGAGTCTCCATTTTGTGTGGGAAACTTCATCAGGTGCCTTGAAAGCCAAGCACTCCTCAAGGACTCCGTAATTGTATGTTGCTTGTGATAAGGGCATAAAAAATACTCCAGCTGCAGCGTCTGCAATGTTCTTTTTTTCTTTTTTTTTCCCTTCATACTAGAAAGACGAGAAACAAAATGAAGGCTTTGGATCCAAATACACTGGGTTTTGGCCTAATTCCACCTATAGCTATTGTATTGAAACAGTCCAAGGCATTCTTCTCTTCCCAGTGCTCCCCTGCAGCTGGAAAGCACCGCACTCTGGTTTCATGAAAAGAAACATCAATGCCGCTGGTTGTATATGCCTCTCCTTGGTCCAGCTTGCTCTCGCTGAAGGGGCCTGTATGTCTGTAACTTCATGAGAGAGGGAGGTTGTGCATGTGGGGGATTACAGCCCTTCCACTCAATGTTCAAAGCCATAAAACACTTGGCCTGCATCAGGAGATCCCCTGTTTGTGCAAGATGAAAAGGAAATTCAGACATCATCATATTTTTGTTCCTTTTCCACCTTTCACATCTTAGGAAGATGTCAGCCTATTTAATTGGTGATTCATTTATTTATTTATGAGTCTAAAGTAATTCCAGTATAGTGCATTTTCACATCCAAAGTAGATATTCAAATGCTGCAATGGGGTAATTTTATTGACTTCTCTGTGGATAAACTGCTTCTCCTCTGTGCCTCAGCACTGGCACGAACAGCAAAACCTACGATGTAGAGATCATTATAAAACTTCCCTTTATTAAAAAATAAAGCCGAATATTTTAAAATACAGAGATTTAATTTTAGAATACTGCTGCAAACATCAGTAGAAATAGATTGTTCTCTGAAAATAAGTAATGAGATCTAAATGAAAGTTGAGCAAGAGAAGATTTCTTCACGTTTACAACAGAGAGCAATGTGTGCGCTGGGACTGTGTCAGCGCTAGCCAGTGATTACTGCAGCTGGGTCCTGTTGAACAGAGAAGCCTGTATGCCCAGCTCGGGAACAAAAGTTTGCTGGAGATAACCATCAGAAAGCATATTCCATTTCTCAGAATAACAGAATGACTTGGGTTGGAAGAGACCTCAAAGATCATCTGGTTCTATCCCCCTGCTGCAGGCAGAGTTGCCAACCACTACATTAGACACCAGATCAGGCTGCCCAGGGCCCATCCAACCTGGCCCTGGGCGCCTCCAAGGATGGGGCATCCACACTTTCTCTGGGCAGCTGTGCCAGTGCCTCACCTTCCTCTGAGTAAAGAATTTCCCCCTAACATCTAACCTAACTCTCCCCTCTTTTAGTTTAAAGCCATTCTCCCTTGTCCTATCACTATCAGACCATGTAAAAATTCTGTTCCCCTCCTGCTTGTAAGCTGCCTTCAAGTACTGGCAGGCTGCAATGAGGTCTCCCTGGAGCCTTCTCTTCTCCAGGCTGAACAAACCCAGCTCCCTCTGCCTTTTTTTCAAAGGAGAGGTGCTCCAGCCCTCTGATCACCTTTGTGGCTCTCCTCTGGACCTGCTCCAACAGCTCCACATCCTTCTTGTGCTGGGGGCCCAAGGCCTGGACACAGCACTGCAGATGGGGGCTCACGAGGGTGGAGTAGAAGGCAACAATCCCCCTCAATCCCCCGCTGGCCACCCCTCTCCTGATGCAGCCCAGGACACAGTTGGCCTTCTGGGCTGCAAGCACACACTGCTGGCTCATGTCCAGCTTTTCTTCCACCAGAACCCCCAAGTTCTTCTTGGCAGGGCTGCTCTCAAAGAGTTCTTTTCCCAGTCTGTACTCATATCTGGGATTGTCCTCAACCCAAATGCAACACCTTGCATTTGGCCTTGTTGAACATCCTTAGGTTCACATGGGTCCACTTTTCGAGCTTGTCCAGGTCCCTCTGGACGGCATCCCTTCCTTTTATTGTATCAACTGCACCACTCAGCTTGGTGCCATCAGAAAACCTGCTGAGGGTGCACTCGATTCCGTCATTTGTGTCATTGATAAAGATGTTAAAGAGCACAGGTCCCAAGACACATCCCTGACAGTGCTCATTATTGGCCTCCACCCAGACTTAGTGCTGTTCACCACAACTCTCTGGTTGTGATCATCCAACGAATTCTTTATCCACTGAATAGTCCACCCATCAAATCCATATCTCTTCAATTTAGAGATAAGGATGTGGTGTGGGACCATGTCAAAGGCCTTGAAAAATTCCATGCAGCCATTCATTCAACTGATTGCAAGGTTAAAAAAGAGTAGTAAAAACATTCATATTCATCAGCCAATTTGGTTTATTTCTGTTCCAGACAAATTAAGAAATGTTCTATTTACAATCTCTGACCATGCTTGATTTTTTTCTATGTAGACTTTGTTATGACAAAATCTCTATCATTTTAATAAAATGTTTCCAGATACTATCTTCATAAAACTAACACTCAGAGAGGCACAATCATTTCTTTTAATAAGAGGAGGGTTAATGGTTGTTAAAAATGCTGGAGGAGCATTTGCCACACTGAAGCTTCCTGTCTGCAAGGAGAAGATCAGCAATGGATCTTCTGCACGAGTTTTAGACATGGTCTAGAAAAGCAGGAAAGCGCTTGCTTATTTTCAGCATACAGATCTAGTAACTTAAGTGAGATTGTTGGACTGTTTGAACAATATGAGTTTAAAATGAAGTGTTTGATTGAATACTTGTCTGCCTTTGGGATTTGACCTTTTCTTCCTGCAAAGAGGAAAAAAACCCGCTGATTTCATACCGCTCATTTCTAGCTAACAGCCATCACTGCTCGGAACTGGATCAAGATTTCCAGTAGTATTCTTATGTATCACCGGAGGGCTAGGCGGTGGTAACAGCTTTCAGCACGAGCACGCTCCAGCTGAGCCAGGACGAATGAACTCAGGGATGTAGGGGAACGCAGCCTAGCCCTGGCCTACCGGGGCAAAAAGAGGCAGAGAAGATGAGTGTAGGGCTCCTGTCAGTCTGAGCTTTGCCACAAAAAGCTAAATACTTCCTAAAATGATTCTCTTGAAACGCCAAAACCCAGCTGCCCCACACTTAGGCATAGCTGTCGGGGCACAACCCAGGTGAACTGTCCTGTGGCACCGCTGACAACCTACACGTCCCAGCTACCAGAGGACATTTGCATGGCATGGATCTCCCATTGGGACAGCAGCTGAACCCTCCTGTGTGCGAAGGGTCCCGCAGGTAACCTGCTGCCAGGCAGTGTGGCTGTCCCAGCGGGCAGGCCTGCTGCTCAGCCCAGGGAAACCCCCTGGCCCAAGGCGCTGCTGGGAGACGTGGAGCCTCTCTGACTGAAGTGCCTTCATTGGGCGGTTACAGTACAACAGCTGAGATGAACGGAGGCTGGAAGACAAAGAACATTGGCAGTGCATTGTGAAGCCTTTGCTGCTCAGTTTCGAACTCTCTAGAACTGTGTTTTCACGAAATAAACTGTTCGAGCCCTCCGCAAGGCAGCTCCTGTAAGGGCCTGGGCCAGGTTTCTTCACTTGCTCAGCATGTGTGCCAGAGTGTGAGCCTCTCCTCCCCTAGTGCAGCTCCAGCTTTGTCTCTAATTCCAATTAGCTTTGAGCCCAGCCTCAGGACTTACTCCCTGGGCAGCCTGGAACAGGCAGCCATCAGTGCTCTGGTGCTGGGGCTGTTACCAGGACAAGGGCAGCGCAGCTCTGGTCTCTCCTGGCCCACTCCACCTAGGCAGCCGCCCTCACATCCCCATGGTGGCTCCTATTTCCTTCCTGTGTCAACCCTGCTGCTCTCAGTGGGCTGGCGCTGCTGCTCACGTTGCTGTCCCTGAAGCCTGTTGCCCTTTCACGCCACCCTGCCACCATCCTCGTGGTCAGGGGTTTCCACAGCCCCTCCACGCTGGGTGACCCCCTCCAGCTGCTGGGTTGCCCTGCCTTCTTCCATGATCTGAAGTCTTCGTGGTTCTTTTGCAGAAGCATTTAATCATGGTAGTTATTGCAGGAGGATCTGGTGAAGCGTCAGGCCCTCTGTGCTTACATGTCCTCCACAGGCAGAAGGCAGGCGCAGGTCTTCCATGGCAGCTCTGCGTGCTGCTGGTACAAAGAGAGGACAAATCCCGAGTGTTCAGCATGGGGCAGCGAAAGGGGGAAGTCTGAGGTGGCCTAATAGGGTTTTCTCTACAGGCTAGATGGCAAAACCTTTTTAAAACTTTTTTTTTTTTTTTTTTTTACTTTAATTTCAAGACTCAGCATTTCTGACGCCAAGAATTTATGTTCAGAAAAGAAGTCAGATAAGGCTGGAATCTGTACGTGTGGGAAAATAAGTGTAAATGTGAGACTCCCAGCTTATTCCTCACTGCAGCAACCTACTTGTTCCTGCAACCAGATTTATATCCTTAACATTTGAGAACATCATTTGGCCACGCTGTTCAGCCTGGCTGAATTGTTGTCGCTTCTTTACAAACCCAATCTGCTGGAAAACGCAGCGGCTAACCGGCACCACCACGAGTGTTCGCCTGCAGTTAAGAGCTGTGGGGAAAACACGGGGGAAAGAAGGAGAAGGATTCTCCGTCCTACAGCCTGAGCCGCG
>WBMW01001318.1:629953-662256 GCA_013396635.1 Penelope pileata
TTTTTTTTTTAGTTTTGCTGTGTGCGTGTGACTTAGTGCGAAGGTGAGAAGGACACCAGCTTGGAGCTCCTGCTCGCAACTCGCTGCTCGTGCTCCCCTTGTTCGTGTTGTCATGGGGTCTCTCCCGGTGCCTGGGTGCTCCCGGCCCCTGCTCCGTGCAGTGGGGATGCTGTCCCCAGAGCTGTGTTTCCCCCATGCAGGACGTGGGGGTGCAGTTTCCCTGTGGCTGCCCTTCTCCTGCCCGCTCGGGCTGTGTTAGCTTCCAGCTGCAGGGATGTGCTGCCAGCAGCATGCCTCTGTCCCCTGTCACCACGGCTCCCCTGATGCTGGTGTGTGGCTTGGGGACCAGATGGCATGGCTGAGGTGAGTGCATTCCAGCCACATGCTGGTAGAAGCAAGCACCCTGTGCTGCATGAGCCGTGGCCGCTCTGCTCACCGAGCAGCTGGAGCCCTGGCTAAATACCAGCACTGTTTGGTGCTCAGACATCGCCTGCACCCCCAGAACAACAGCTGAGTGAACGCGCCTCTTGCTGAAGCTGGCGCTGAGCTCGCTGCCTCCTGCCATTGCCTGTCTGTAGGCTGCTGGGGCCGGGAGCTCTGCCACTGGGGGCTGTGGGGTGAGAGCAGGGCAGTGCCAGAGTGCTGCCACCAAGCGCTGCTGGCAGCTGCTTGTGCTGCCCTTCATGGGCAGAAACTGCTGCTCATGCTCCTCTCTATTTTTTTTATATAATTATTACTTCCTATCCTTGCCGTGCCATCATTTCATCTACTTATGAGTATTCTTCCAGGGTTTGTTCCTCTATCTGTCAATTTCATGCCTGTTCTAGCCGTGACTGTCCGTATCGTGTCTCACATCTCCTTTTCTTTTGCTGACTCTTGTAATTTTAAATCCTGTCTGAAAACGCTTGCTTGCTGCAGCTGGTAACCGCTGGCTATTGTTTCCCATCCCTGTGGCCCCTGTATTTCTCCTTTGTTGGCACGGTTCACTGTTGTGCTCCTCGGCTCTGTCTCCTCGCTGCGTTCCAAGCTCCTTGTGCCCCGGAGCCAGGGCAGAGCGTCCACCCCTAGCTGTACAGACAGGAAGCCAGGGATGCTGCTTGCCTAAGGGAGCTCTTCCATGGGAGAAGTCACTGAGCTCAGGCTAAAACCCTCACTAACAACACTCCAGGCTTTCTTTTAGCATGAGGGAGCTAACCCAGCCAGAAGAACCCCCCAGGATGAGGCACAACACCTATGCGCATCTCTCCTTCAGGGCTTCAGGAATACCAAACATCTCTTGCAGCCCCTCGTGCCCTGTGCCCTGCTCCCCAGTGTCCAAAGGCGGCTGCAGAGAGGAGCTGAGGAGCTTGAAGGCCCCAAAGGAAGTATGAAGCCGCCAGTGGAAAACTCCCACATCCCTCTGTGGAACGCTGACCCTCTGCTGGTGGTGCAGGAGTTGGGCAGAAATTGAAGGTGGTGCTGCCAGGTCCTGTTACCTGTGCCAGGCAGTGTGGTTACTGCCTCTGGGCTGGCAGCAGCAAGGCAAGAGGCAAGCACCGGTGAATTGAGGGAAGAAAGCACCAATAAATTCAGGGGAGAGTCTGCCCAGCTGCACGTTTGCTGTGCATCTGTGTCCTGCCTGCTGTGGGGTTCTGCTCAGCACCAGCGCCTGCGTGGAGGTGTCCCTGAGGTGAGGGAGCAGAGGGTGAGTCAGCTTGTGGCTCACACTCTTCAGCCCATCAGTCTCATGCAATTCCAAGAACTTTAAATCCAGCTCAGGTCTAGGGGTTCTGTAGCAGGGAGAGAGGGCTGTTTATTTTAAGCTGTCAAAGGCTAATTGTTTCTTAAACAAAGCGTGAGTGAGGCCCTTCTATAAGTAAGGTAAAACTGTGCACAACACCTCTCTGAGCCGGGGAGGCCCGTATGTAAGCAGCCTTATTCCAACAGATCAGTTCTGAGGTGAAGATCCAGGCGAGGGCTGGGTTTCGTGCATTTTAGAATATTTTTTGCTCACTTGCTGACGCAGAAGTTTTCACGTGCTCAGTTTCCGCATGAAACTTAAAGCCAAGGGAAAGATACAGCTGAGCTGTGCAGGTTGAGAGTAGGCTCCACTTAATACCCACTGGAACGTGAGCATGGGAACCTTCCTGCTGTGTAGGGAGGGGACCAAGGGGTCCTCGTTCGGCAGCCAGGGGACTGGGGTTCCTTGTCCCTTGTCCAGGCAAGCATGGCTGGGGGTGCTGTGAAGGCAGCAGTGCCTCTGCGCACCTCTGACTGCAAAAAGGGTTTGGAAATGACTAGGGCAGTGAGATTCTGGAAGTGGGACCCAAAAGGCTATGCACTTCTCTGATCCTGCCTTCCTGTCCTTGGCAGAGGGCTTTTTCCCTATTTGCTATAAGCAGCTGTTGGGTGAAACGTGGAGCAAGGGTTCTGCTCTCAGATGTGATCCCATAGTCAGAAGAGGAAACGGGATGTCTGTTCTGCATCTCGAGTCAGCGCTGGCTGGGGACAGGGGCAGGGAAGTGGTGCAGCCCGCTCTTAGCTCTTCCTCTTTTTTCCATCTGTAAAGTAAGGTTGTTCTCATGCTTTGGAAGTAGAGGCATAAAAACCTGTCTTCAGGAGGATATTGCAGGCTGTGGATCCAGGTGGACAGGAGCACCTCTGGGGCATCTTAGAGAGGGTTTTAGGGCTCAGCAGCCTGTTGGCTGCTGCAGGCTTTATATACTTCAGGCACAAAGGTCCAAGCAATTGCCTGCTCTTTTTTTGGTTTGTGTTTCTTCTGGGCTGGGGTGCTACTCTGAGTTGCTGATGATGTATAGTCTGGCTTTTCCAGTTTGAAGGGTTTGAATTGTTTTCTTTTTCCCTGCTTCCTTTTTAAAAAGGGGAGTGCTTCTTCATGTATAAACTGTTTCATCCTGCAATTTGGTGCAGAGAAGGAAGTGTTTGGGAGAAGGAATTTACACCCATGGGTAACTTTTCTGCCATTACAAAGTATGTTTGGTACTGGATTACTGAACTGTGCTAATAATGTTTTTTCCCCCATTTTTGAACTCTGAGAGTGCCTCAGTTTCTGCACAGGCTCATTTCTATTGAGCAGCAAAAAGAATCTGTGATCTCATAGAGTCATAGAATATCTGGAGCTGGAAGGGACCCACAAGGATCATCGAATCCAACTCCCAGCTCATTTTCTTGAGTTTAGCGCTGATTTATCTTGGGCAGCCTCTCAATTTGTAGAAGAGCTTGCCTGAACTTTCTCACTTGAAATGAGCATCTCAGTTTTATTCTGGTTCTGTCACTAGGTTTAGTGCATGAGTTGTCTTATTGAATTTTGACTTGATGGCAGCATCAGTTACATTTTGTGAAGAGATGAGATGAATTAGGAAGTGAACAGCCTAGATAAAAATATTACAAATACCACAAAGGCTAAAATATGTTATCTTATTGGCCTCAGAAATGGTGCTAAGAGGAAAGATGTAGTGGCTGACGATGCTACAACACACCTATGCAGTATTTGCAGAAGTGCACCTTTTTTTCACCCTTCTCTTCCACTGTCTGAAATTGTGAGATACAGTTAAGGAGCACCGTCTATGTCCTTTAATTAACAGCAGTTTTCTCTCCTTTGCCAGCTGACAAAATGTAATTAGGAGAGAATAAAAAGCCTGAAGAAAGTGGAAGTGGCGTAACTGGGACTGCCCATAATTTAATTCTGATACATACAGAACAAAGTAATACGTGGAAGAGCGGAGGGAAGACGGATTTTCTCTTTCCTGTGGACTGAAGTGTTTTGTTTCATAGGTACTTCATCTCCTGATGAGACTTGTCGATTTGATTCTGTTTCTTACTATATTTTCTACTTTGCAGGCTTAACATTTTCAGAAATACCTTCTCTTTGTCATCATCCTAATGCAAAAGCACTGGTCTGAATTCTGCAGCTACTTTCGGTGTAGGCTGATGTAACTGAGAACATAAATTGGCTCATTATGTGCCACTTGCAGCTACATGGTGTATTTCTTTTCTGTGATAGCATTTTAAGCCTGAACTATACTATATGCATTATTACATACCTTAATTAACTTTATAATGAGTGCTACGTAGCAGAGATAGGGACATACAAATAAATATCTGAGTCTTGCCTACCTTGCATTTCAATAGATGTACCAAAGCCTATCTCTACAGTTATCCCCTCACATTAACAGTTGGGCTCTGCTCCAGCTTTGCTGCTTGTAATGAACTTATTGTGATGCTCACCCCAAACACTCTAACAACAGTGCCTCTCTAAATAAACAATGGCACAGGGCTTTCCTCAAAGCACTTGTGTGGGAGCACAGCGAGTGAGGAGCCCGGGCTGGCTGCCCTCTTTCAGGCATTCTGCTTGCACACAGAGCACAGCTCCGGTGTCAAGGAGCATAGGAGTCGCCTTAACTGCAGCCTTATGATTTATGAGGCTGTACGCTGAAACGTAATATCCTTGGTTCAAAGAGCTCTTTATCAAAGGACAAACAGAAGCAGAGAGTAAAGCGGGGTTAGGGAAAGAACCAGTTGATTTAAAGTAAAAGTGAATTTACCCCTAAGCTGTGTGGTGGTAATAGAAATAAAAGGAGACCCAAATTTTAAGCAAAGGCAAGTGATGTGGTGCTCCAGCTTCTGCAGTTCTCAGCAGGGCTGTGTGGGAAGTAGTTGGGAAAGAGAGGGGAGATTATTTAACCTGCATGACTTTAAGTTGTATTTAGCTGCCTTCTGCATAACGAGGGGGTTAGCTAGACAGTCTTTATGTGGTTCCCCGATGCACATGCAACCAGGGGCACCCTATATTTTGAGAGTGCCCTGAAGGAAGGGTTGGCTCCATCTGTGACTGCTCTAACAAGAGGAGCGCACACCTCTGGGCAGCTGGCATCTCACTGGGCCGCTGCGGTCATCAACACCAATGGTGCTGCTGCCTTCTGTGGCTACTACAGGGCCCTGTCCCCTGGGTCTGCACCTGGTGCTTGTGGAAGTCTGGTGTCTGGTTGCTTTGAAGGGTCTGTGCCTTCTTGTATGAAGGGGAGAGCAGCGGAGTTCAGGCCTGGCTGTGATGCACTGTGTTAGGGGTGTTTATAGAAAAAACAGAGAAGGAGATGGAGTGGTAGTTCAGGATTTTACTTTGTTTCCTCATATTTTTTTACTTATTCAGAGATGGATATTTTAACAGCTTAGGTTGGAAGGGACCTTAAAGCCTACCTGGTTCCACCCCCTGCCATGGGCAGGGTCACCACCCACTGGGTCAGGCTGCCCAGGGCCCATCCAACCTGGCCCTGAGCACCTCCAGGCACCCACGGCTTCTCTGGGCAGCCTGTTAAGGATCCCTTATAACTGATTATTTCAAGCCTTCATTTATGTTATTTTAAATCTGATTCCCTCTTGGCATTGAACCATTGTCCATGAGTACGTTGATGCACAGACGCTGCCCATTGTAGGCCCTGGATTGCAGTGGTGCTGCGCCTTGACTTCTTGTGCTGAGGGCGAGATGCCTGGGGCTGAGCATTTTTGTGTGGAAAGGGTCAGATAAAACGGCAGGAATGTTTCTGAGAACAGGATAAGCAAAAATGCATTGGTTATCCCTGACTTTTGTTAAAGAACAAACTTGCAGAACCGTGTGGAGAACCACCCTGAGTGGCAGTGCAGCCATGAGGCCTGCTTCTCCTCCAACACATCACGTGCCTCTTCCTCTGCTCCTCTTTGGCCCAGCCTTTGGAGGCTGTGAGATGGGGAACGATCTCACTGGGGCTGCCATGACAGCGTGGGCTGTGCTGGCACCTGCCCCTGGCTGTTACCCCAAAGTAGTGGCTTTGGAGTTAGCAGCTCTGCACCGCTGGTTCTGTTGGCTTTGCTCTTTGGCTTAGGGGGAGGTGGTAGAGAAGTCAGAAGGGCGAGCTCTGGATGCTTGGTGTGTGTGGGCAGCTAGGTGTGTGTGGTGCGGCAGGGACTGGTGTGTGAGGTCGAACAGGCAGCATGTATTGGAAACAAAGTGGAAGTGAATAGAAATGGAGGAAGGTGGGCAGTTGCTGAGGGGTCTGCAGTCCTCTGCTGACAGAAAATAGCTTTGAAAGCTACTATACTTCTTTTCAAATTACTTTGCTTAGAAGCAAGCAGCCTGGCATTGCTGCTGCTTAGTGTGCTGTTTCAGATGGTGGAGGTCTGTGCTGAGGCTGGTCTGGTCTCAGACAACTGGGTATTTGTATTTTTTCCACAGGTTTTGGTGTTGTTTAGGAAAATACATAATAATGCTGCCTTCCCTAAGAGAACATCTGAGTTGCAAAATCAATTCCCCAGAAAGAGTTATAGTAGAAATAATTTTAAGATTGCCTATCCTACCTTACACAGGTCACTTTAAAAGCACAAAGCAGCCCTTACTGACATGGTCCTGTCCATATTTGCAGTGTGTGGCAGCCTGTTAGAACACTCATTACCTAAGCATCACATGCACTTAGCAACTAAGGTTATACCTAATGAACTCCCGTAATCTTCTTATATATAATAAACTTAAGACAGTTCATTTGAACTGCCCCTTTAGGTTGATTGCTACCATGTGACTGAAGGCACGGAGTTGAAATTCGTTTGGAATCACCTGGCAGAAGGCGACTAGAAAAGCATATGGAGGTGTGGCTGTTGTAGTTGACACTGTAAATTGAACTTACTGCAGGAATTGATGTTAAAACAGTAACCAAGTCTTTTCTTCTTTGACCTCTGGCAGATAAAAATCAATGTCATTTAAAAGAAAAACAAACCCTGAAACTGGAGCTTTTCATATGAATCACAAAATACAGAAGCTTGTTATCATCCAACGCTTGGACTTGTTATCTTGATTTTCTTTTAAAGGCTTGTTTGAATTTCAAACAGTTTTTTTTTTCCTGCACTTGACATATGTAAGTTAATGAGTGTTGCAGAGGCAGCTGAAAGCATGTAGTTGCAGAATTAGAAAACAGCTGCTGAAGCTCACGGTAAGCCCCAAACTTTAGCACCTACAGTGTAAGTGCCCACAGTTAACAGACAGAAACTCAGCTCGCAGGGTTTCTTCTCTTTATTTGTGCTAGCATTCCTGCCTGTCTCGCCACCATGCCTGGGGTGCAAGCTGGAGCCCAGCAAGCACAAACCACCAAGGAACCCTGCATGACTTGTGTCATTTTGCTATGGGGAATTTCAGCTGGCTCCAGAGCATGTCTGCAGCCTGATGCCTGTGAAATTTTGGGTAGTTATGCAGTCTTGGGCTCTGCAATTGGGAAAGTTTAACTAGGCAGCTTTAGAGGGCAACTGTGTTGAATGTGACAGGTATAGTTTTATCTTAGTGCAATATCTGTCATTATTTGTAAAGTCCCAACTCCCAGGGCTTTATGAATTTTGGATATCTTAAACTTCCATTTAAGCAGAAGTGAATTGCTCTCCCTCATGGATGTGGAGAGAAGCTTGAAAACAGGAACGGTCACAAAAAACATGTAAGAAGTACCCTGAGTTTAGTAGTAATTTCCTTCTGCTGTCTTTGTATCAGAGCATGTGCTTTGCACGACGGGTTCTCCCTACTGGTACTGGAGTGCCTGGGACTGGAACACTGCTTTTGGCATGACCTTGTTGGTCTCATTTTGAAGTTGACTTGGAGGTCTAACACACTCTGCAGTTGTTCCAGATAACTGAATCAGTAGTGTGCTTTGCTTAAATATTCTCAGTCACCTTTTGTGTCTGGTTAATATTTTCTTAGTGTTAGGAAACAATAAATAAAGCAGTAAACAAAATCAATAGATTGGGAAAGACGATTGGTTTTCAAAACATTGGGAGCAGATCTTTCTAGTTGCAAAAAATGCAAAAATACATCACTAAACAATGTCCATTTTCCCCCATCACAGAATAGAAGTTGTAAGGCTACTTACAAAATTATTTTCCTTCATTTAAAAAAAAAAAAACGAACAACTGTGCTGAGTGAAGAAGGTTAACTGCCAGTTAATAGCATTAACTTCGACATCTTGGACAATTTCTGACTTCCATTATTGTTTTCTGCCAAGGTGGATTTTACTCTTCAGCTTCAGCTGAATGCAGCCTCGTTTCCTTGCCATCCATCGTTCTTGAGGTTGTCTGTCAATATAGGCTTCACTCATGTTCCAAGTTGGAAAAATGGCGCCCACTGAGCTTGGCTCTGCAGACAGCTGAAAAGTTGGAGTGAAGAATTCTGCGGAATTCCGTTGTTTTAAAATTGATGTATGGAAGAAGAGGTCAGGCTTGCTGATGTAAAAATCTGGTAGGACAATGCCTGTAGTGCTTCTCAGATTGAAGACAGAATTTAGTAAATTAAGCTTTAATGTTTAGCAGATTTTGTAAGTATTGAGCTGCTGTAATAAATATTTTGGATTCTAGTCTTACTGTCACAACAATAAAGTTGAATGTTGCAGTGAATACAGAAAATTCAAATTTCAGGTGAAAATTTCAAGTATCTTTGTATATGCAACCACATATCGTTGCTGTCATAGCGTGCTGTTTATAAAGTCTATTAGAACACAGAAAAAAAGTCTTTGTCTTTAAATGATAAAAGTACAAAACTTGCACAATTTAGTAGATATTGATTTTTTATTTTTAAGTGAGGAGGCAATAATTTATTTCCATGGATGTAGTTGACAGTTTGTTATAATAATATATATACTTCTGTTTAGAAAAAGTAACTAACAAAATAGCAGCCAAGATCCACGACAGTATTACCTATGTAGGTGATGTGAGATGTAGGTCCTATACCTGAAAATCTGTAGTCTTAAAAACTGTAAATATGTTGTTAAGCAATTAAAAAAACAACACCTATTAAAGAATGTCCAAGTTGAGATTTCTGCTTCCCTGGCTACCTCTCCAGGATTACTCATGGAGGGATGAGAATTTGGTCATGAAGTTATTCAGGGGCAGGCATCAAGCTCTTTGAGGAGGGCACTGCTATGGACCCTGGGCAGCTGCGGGATTCAGGTTAGAGGTGTGCTTGGTTTATGTTAGCGATGGCATCGCTTCCAAAAACAAACCAAGGTCAGGACCTGGCAGGCATTAAGTCCTGTCTGTATTAACTTTTGTAGTTGAACAGGTTTTTCTGCAAGTGAATGTAAGGACCGGTTACTGCATGATTGATTTATTTATTTTTCCCTATGTAGTACTTTGTAGGACATAGTAAAACCATTATACGTAAAGTTGTGTCACAACACCTCACTGGAAGCAATGTTGTGCATTGGTGTAGTGGAGTCAAACTCCTGGCTGTGGGGTCATTTCACCTGTCTGTTTCCTTTCTGTGGCAGATTAAGCTGTTTGCTGTGATGGAGCTCTGCTTAACACAGTCGTTTTACTTGAGTATAGCTGGAAGTGGAACTGTTGGTCTGAGTTTTCAACTGTAGGTCTACAGTGTTTTTAAAGGGAATTGTTGTGATAAGAGATGGGATGCAAGCAGAGGTCATTGACAAATTGCGGTGTATAACACAAGACTCCAAGTTCTGGATTAGTGCTCTGTTTTATAAAGGTTGGTCTAGTGAGATATTCAGTGCTAAGTTGCATAAATTGTTTTATGTTTGCTTATTTCATGGTAAGCCTTGGAGAAAGCTAGTTGTGCCAAAACTGATTGGTTCCTTAAAGTTTCCATCTATCAAACTTTAAAGTACATATCTAAAAACTCAGTATGAGTTTTATCACATGAAAAAAAATGAGCTGAAAAGAATTTTATTCTTGCTGGCATAATTGTTGTGCTCATATGTTGGGTGGAACCTCGTTGAGACTGATAAGTATGATTACTGCTCTTCATTTGTCATTGAGATATGAGATAAAATCCTCTTCCTTTCTGGACTAGGTAGCTGAAGCGATAGAAGTCACCACCCAAAGCACATACACCTGGTAAAGCCTGAGTAAAAGCTGAGCTGTGTGACCCAAGAAGCTGGGTCAATGTTTTCCTTAGAAAGAAGTTCAGCATTGGCAGGGCAAGCTATGTAGGCCTAATGCATAGAACTGCAAAGAAGGAAGAACTCAGTCCTAGGCAGAGCAAGCCTGCCACGTGGACCCAAGGAAAATAAAAATGAGAGAGTGCCGTTTTGCACTGTTCTCTCTGAAAAGTGTAATCAAAGAAACTTTGACTGATTTCTTCTGTGTCCAGGAAAACAAGAGTTTACAAATAAAATTCTGAATAGATGTTAATGAATAAATGATCAGGAAAATACTTGACAGCATCTCGGATTTTTCTTTAGAGTTGGACAGTCATTAAGTGTCCAGAACTGGCATAATCACTTGTGACTGATGGTAACCTGGTATCGTGAGGTGGATCCAACCTCCAAAATGGTAATTTGTGACTGGTGTTCTTGCAGAGCCATGGTATAAGAAGCAGTCGTAGAAAAAAGTGAACCATTTAAAGATAGAATTGATATGACCTCCGATACTAGAACTGGAAGCTTTACAGAAGGTATTAAAGCAAAAATAAATCTGTCAGCTGAAAAATGAACTGGACAAATTGGAAAGAATCAAATATCTGGGGAGGTTTCTTAGCAAACACTTTGAATGGTGACTTGCAGTTGAAAGTGAAACCTTTTATGGGGTTGCAATTAAAGACTGTCTGGAAACAAGCAGGCAATACAGCCATTCTCAAAGGGCAAGGTGAGTCAATGGGATGGTCAAAAATACATTTACTGTGGTCCTGATCTGGTTTTGCACAAAATGTAGTTGAGGAAAGCTTCGGATTGCTTTGTGTTTGAGCCTCTGCAACAACTTGTGGACTTCTGATTACTGTAGTAATCACTTATCCAAGCGGGAATGAGATGATATGCCTCATCCAAATGAACTCTTTGGAGGGTAGCTGCAGATACTGCCTTAGGCAAAAGAGCAGAGAATTGGTTATTTCAAGGAATGAGACTGCTGAGAAAGAGATTACCTTCCCATAGTTTGCAAAACCTCCTGAATCATCCAGTTGAAGAATTTATTTTGCTTCCTGGAATGGACTGCAGAGCAGCCAGGAGCTTCCCAAGGAGAGGATTTGGGGAAGTAATTGGCTCTTGCAATTGTCTTAAAAACATAACTTCCCCTCTGATTGGCAAGATAAATTTTCTGGTCACATGAGGCAAGCATAGAGTTTAGAAGCGAGGTACCATGTAGGAGGTGGGGGAAAACGAATGACTGGTATCATTGTTGCCTGGTTATGTTACTTGAAAGCTTGTATCAATGTCTTCAAAACTGCTGGAATTGGGGGGCTGTGAAAGTCATAGCTGATGTGAAAAAAGTACGATTTGGTGATGTGTAAGCAGGATGTGGAAAACGGTGCAGGAAACGTGGTGTTTGCATGATAGATAAGAAAAAGAGAGCCCCAGTGCCAACAGTCTCTTGCGGGGACATCAATGGAGTGTGTTGCTGTAGGGCCTAGCTTTCTTTCTGCCAGAGAATTGGGAGTTATGACTTCAGAACGATACTCACAATTGACACAGTTGTGACTCATTTTCAGGAAGTGGCCTGACACTTGCTAAGTCGGCACCAAAGAAAACTGGAAATAAAAGAAACTTTTCCAAATGAATTTTGTAGTGTCAAGAGTAAGCCACCTGTGGATCAAAGGAAAACTGTAAATTCAAAGTATTTAAATAAGTCTTTGAGATTGTAGGCTTGCATAAAACATGCCCAGCAGTGGATGAGAAGTTTTGTTTCAATATAAAGCAAATCTTTTTATAATGAAGAAATTTTGGGGCAGTGAGGACTGTGCATGGGTCCAAGCACTAAACTGGAAACATTCAAGCCTGTTTGGTAATGTGAACATCTCCTGGGCACATTTTTACGTGCAAATATACAGAGACTGAGAAGTGTCTGGATGTTAGTTAGGCACCATGAACTAAGGACAGTTCAGTTTTGGTTGCACTTTGTGCCTCATTTTTGTATGTAGTTGAGATGCAGTGTGTGATAGTGGTCTAACTTGTAGCGACAAGTGCATGAACTGAAGTGACCAAGCTGATGTTTAGACTTAAGAAAGATTTCCAGCAAGCTGGGATGAAAAAAAGCATTCTTGAGTAGCTGCTTTTCATCTCATTATCCCAGTTTAGCAGAGGGCATACAAGATCTAGAGGCATTTTATCACTTTAGTAAATACGGACTGAAAACATCTGGTCAGCTCTTCTTTCCAAACATTTCAGTCCTCTCAGTGTACTGAAACTATTGTAACTCCGGGCTTGCCTGGGTGATGGAATGTCTTGAGCTATCTACAGATGCCGTCAGAGCAGTCCCTGCACCTTAGCTAAGGGAATCTGGGTTGGTGCTTGATGTTACCTGCTGTGAGAGCTCTGGAATTTCTGCATTCTGCCTATTTCTGCTCAAGAATGGGATTTTTTTATGTGATGATAGTTTGAGGGGTCAGATCTGAGTGCTTGTTTTTTAAGGATTTCTCAGAGGCACTCATTATTTCTATGAAAAAAACAGGTACAGTCTTTTCTTCTTCGGTTTTGCATCCAGAAAGAATATGGATTTGCTTTATAAGCTGGACCGTAAATATCTTCCATGATTTCTTGATCCTTCTCCATACAGAGCAGGATGGAATCCACCTGCAAGAAATGCATTCAGTGCTGTGTGCTGGTAGCTCTTTCTGGGTGATGCTCGGTCCTGCTCTCCGGGCTGTGCAGTCTGAGACGGTTCGCTGCGGCTCCCCGTTCCCAGCAGTTAATCTGCTGTGTCAGTTGTGGAGGAACAGGATGTTCATTTTGTCCCCGTTACCGAGCTCGGGAGCCCTGAAAGAGCAGTTTGTGCTGGCAGAGGCATGCTTCGGAGTATCTTTTGCACCACTGTCGCTGCTCTGACTTTCAGCCAAGGTGCTTGCAGTTTGCGTGGCTGGAGGGAGGATACTGAAGGGAAAATTTGAGCAGTAGGGGTCCACACAACTCAAACAATTGATAGCAAACAATTGTCTGTTATTAGTAAAGAATCAATCTGATTATGCACAGTTTCTGCTTCTTGAGTAGCTTGAAAACTTCAGAGTTTCAGAATGCTGGTGAACTTTGGTTTTCTGTTAGTTTACAGGGAGAAGGAGATGCTCTGTTCTCAGCCCAGGTCAGGGGTTTATCTCAGGGGGCTGTTTATTCCTTCAATACCCAGTTGCTAGACTGAAAGAGATATCTTCTGGGTAGGCAGTGCATGTGATGGGACTGAAGATTGCCTGAAGATTGCCTGGAAGAAGCTACCATGTTCTTTGTATCAGCGTAGATGTAAGTGGCTGAGATGCTCCTGCAGAGCATGAGCTCTCCAATGAGAGGCAATGGGTGAGGCTCCAGTGCTGCCCCAGTGAGACAGCGGCTCTGTGTGCTCTATGTGAGCCAATGGAGCTGGCGTTCACACCTGAAACGGGCACCTGATGGCCAGATCAACTTCTGGGTTTCTGGATTTCTGGTTTGTATTTGCCCTAGTACTGAAGCAATCACTTTCACATGGGTCTTCGCCAGAGGGGATTGCTGGGGAGCACTGAGGAGTCTTTAGTTCTGCCATCTTCGTGCACTGAGAGCCGGGGGAGGTGGGAATTTGTAGCAGCTGACCAGTTCCCTTATGAACAGAGAGCTTGCCCGTCAGCTGCTGCCTGGGCACTTTGCATTGCCTGAGGAGGTTGGAAGGGAATCTGACCCAAGTGCCAGTTGAAAGTTTGTCCCACAACTGTGACAAAATCTGTGTAAAGTTCATTGGCAGTAGCTGAAGCCTAACTTTGATGAGTACACGTACTGTGATACCTTTTTTCAGGACAAGTTAGATACAAACTTTTATATTAACGCACAGCTTTATATACAAACAAATAGCTATTTTCAGTCCTCACTTCCTAGAAAAAAAAAACCTAAGTTTGAAAGCTAAAAATAAAGAAAAATGCGTTCTAAAAGATCTTCAGATTGAAGGTTAGAAAAAAGAAACAAGAGCGGTTCGAGCTTGTTTCCAACTCACGTAATGGCTAATGCAAAGCTGCAGACCAGCCCGGTGAGCTGCACGCTGCGAGGTGCAGGAGCGATTTGCACTCCTTTTAAGTTGCCTGAGCAGTATGCAGCAGCATACGTTCAGGGGAATAATCCTCACCTCCACTTCCACTTCTTTAAGAAAGACTATTCATTTAGGTTTAACTAATATCTGTGTATACACAGGAGAGCTGTTAACTGCTGACGTCTTATTTAGGGTGCTGTACCCATGGAAGGATTTGTACGTGAGTAAACTGCAGTACCAGAGGTTATCATGCCTGCTAGGTGAACGGTTACTCAAACCACTGAGGCTGTGCATATGCGTTTACTTTGCAAGCTAATTTTTATCAGTGGCTGCATGTTACTGTTCACCATCAAAACAGTTTATGTGAGTGCTTCTTAGCTCTCTCCGAGCAATATGAGTTCGTATACTTAAACAATTTAGTCGATGGTTTGTGCTAGCTGGGTTGACTGTTGCTTGGAGACCATCAGGCCCTGAAAGGTTGTAACATGAAATGAATGAACAGGCCTAATGTTTACTTTTGCCTTTTCCTGCATTTGGGTCAGCTTAGTCCTTTTATTGAATGCTGTGATGTACGAGTGTCACTCAAAAGAGTGCCAGGCATCACCTAAGCCAATGCTGTTTTGTTTCCATGTGTCAAATTGGAAAATAATAGAGCTCTTTTTCAGAGAGGTGCGTGGGGCAGGGCTGGCAACTGCATTTCCCAATCAGAGAAAAAGCTTGAGCCGAGCAGGTCTGTTGTATGTAGCAGGAGGCCAGACCTTGTACCACTCAGGCTGAAGCATCTCAATGACCTTGTATAAGGAAACATTAATCAAAATATAGCAGACAAATTGTTTATGTGGGTGGTTGAGATTATCCCAGACAACGTGGTGCTGTTTGACTTGGAGAAGAACTGTATAACCATACACAAAGCTGCACTGTAGAGATAGTTGCTTGGCTTTGTGACTGTAATGAAATCTGGAAAGGTGATAAAAATGGACTTGATTTTGGGTGGGGTGTCATATTATCTCTTCAAATCAGCTTATAGCTGAGTATTTGATATTTACTACGTACGAATGAGTAGGGAATTGTAGCTAAGGCAGTGAGCAGGTTTTTAATCTTAATGTGCCAGGCAGCGGGTTAACTTCTTGTGATAACGTGTAGCAGTCCAGGAGGCTTGTGGAGTGATAAGAAAAAGGCTAGAACCGTTTTTCTCTGCTGAATATCATTGCACAATGTTAGATTGACTTTAACGGGGCTTTTTAAACAGGATTGTGTACACCAATTAGTTTGTTTAACTTGAAACTAGATTTGAACTTTGGTATGCTCGTTTGCACAGGTTCCTCTTGCAGGGAAAACGTCCAGCAGCAGGGCCGCCTTGCTGCTACCCTTCAAAGTCCTTGTGGGAGCCGTGGTGGCATGGATGTAACAGTGTCCACCCATACAAATAGAGATGGAATACACAAAGTGTCCTGAAAAGTGCAACACCTTCCTCTGAGAATGGCTAGTAAAATGTATCACGTTTATGTATTTTTTCCCTTGAAGAGATATAAAGGAGTAGCACTGAAGAACTGACATCTGTGAAAAGAGAAGTGGGTAGGATTTTAGTGCGTGCTTCTGTGATCCCTATCACACTGGTTGAGAGTCCTTAGAGTCAGAGAATAACCTGGCTTGCAAGGGACTTGGGCAGATCATCACGTCCAACCTTTCATGGGAGAAAGGAGCCTAGAAGAGATTATGTCACAACGATTTGTTGAGTTTGAGAGCTGACTGGCAAAACTGAGTGATAATGGCCGCTTGATGTCACCCACCTTGTTCTCACCTCACTTCAGTTCCCTGTGGGCACTGCACAGTCTTCTGCAAACCAGAGCCTTTCCCTTCTCCTCCCATTGCTGTTAGTATCATTCACCTCTTCCCCCCTCACTTCAGAGAGTGATGGACTTGTATAGCAGGGCAAGCCAAGAAATCCTCAGTGCTGCTTTGCAGGTTGCAACTCGGGACTCTGCTCTGGGGTGCTGGCAAGCTCACCCTGGCTTCCTTCCCCTGCCGTGCCTCCTGCTGGCCAGGCTTACGGCCACTGCCTGCCTGCTGTTGTGGTGGGTTACGATGGTGAATGGAGAAGGGGAAATGGCTTTTTTCCACACATACAATAAAGGGAAGCACTGAAGTAAACAAAGTGAGGTAAAAAGGCCTTCCTGGCACATTACCTTGTAACACGTTTTCATCCTGTTCCTCTGCTCCAAGCCCTTGGTGGGCCAGTGGGGGCTGGCAGGCCAAGCTCGGCCCTCTGGCAGGCCACACGTGCTGCTGCTGGCTGCTCGGGCTCCTTTGGACAGTGGGGGAAGGCAGCCCGCCATCAGACAGGACCACCAAGGTGGTAGGTACCTCCTTGGTGCTCCTTGGTACTCCTTTAGGCGCAGTGGTTGCAGCAGAGTGAAGAGTGGTGAAGCTTCTTGGCTTTCTCAGCTGCCATCAGAGAGGACGTGAGGCGGCCTTGATTCATTGCACACCTCTGCCCTGGGTTTGGGATGGAGAAGGGAAGCTCTTGCATGTCTGGGCGCAGTGGAGAGCAGTGCCATTTCATTGCTGGCATAGTGGAAGGGATAATAAAGTATCCAGAAGTGAGGTAAAAGACAAGACCCTTGGCGGGGTGGAGAGAGGAAATACTTGGAGATGTCTGCAGTACTTCCTGTTTGTTTCTGAAAATTATGAGTCAGATCCCCCACAAGCAAAAGAGATGGGTTTGAAGAATCATGAGATTTCAAAAAAGTAATCATGCATGGATTTGTTCTCTTGGTATTCTGGTTTTTGAACTTTAATACCTAAAGGCTATTTTTCACATTTCTGTGCACAGCAGTGATAACAAGAAACACATGCTCCTTTCCTGTTCAGTGAAAATAGTTTCTGTATATATATGTATGTTTGTACAGCATCAGGATATAAACCATTAGAGAGCATAAAAAGATGAGAAAAGACCGAGACTTGGAACAAAGCGTGTACTGTCTTCTCAGTTCTTCTAGAATCAATTGCCATTGCCAATGCTGATTTCTCTTTGGTTTATGAGATATACACTTTGGTATAGGAGTGAGAAGGTGCATCATGCATGCCTGGATCCTGCTTCAGAATAACAGTGCTTTCAGCTCTGATCCAGAATGAGACATGCTCCCTGTCCTGGAGCTACCCCAGGTAAAACCTAGTTTGCGTTGTTAAAATGGTCCATTTTATGGGATTGTAATATAACTGTTAATAAGTGTTTGCACAGCAGCACTTAAAACGAAAAATGAAGTGGATTCCGTTCTTCCACTTGCTGTATTACTGAAGTGTAAGCTTTTCTAGAAGATGCGGTTTATTTGCCTGTCACTTAATTTTGGGTTATTGCATGTAAGTGATCCAGAACTCCAGTTCTCCAAGCAGAAAGTGATTACTTGCAGGCATTTTTCCTCTGTTATGGTGTCAGGATAAACTGTATGAAGAGACATGGAAATGCTTTGGATCAGCTGAAAAGAATGCTGCAAAACTGGAGAGCCTTCAAGTAAAAGGCCAAATTCACATCTTTGTAACAAAGCTTGTTGTTAAGACACACCTCAGGAGGTGATATAACATTTGGACACCTGACAGCACAGCCTGCGAGTCAGCGTTGTTCAGCACTCAGCAGTCGCTGCTCTGATGTTTCTGTGCTGATAGAAATGCCCTTGCTGTCCCTGTTCAGCGAAATGTCATCGGCACTGAGAGCACAAGTGGAAGCACTGGGTCAAGAATGAGACCATTTTCCAAAAAACTTCCTGCTGCATCAGTATTAATAAATCAACATGTGCTCTCTTTTACTGGGCTGTGATCGCCTGTACCAGCAACCTGCCAGCATGGCTCCTGGTATGATTTTGGTGCTTCTGCTCAGGCTGCCCCCAAGCCCTGTGTGGGAGCAGGGGCCAGAGGGCTCCTGGAAGCTCCTGCAGAGTGCGGCCACCCCACCCTGTCGTCAGCACAAGATCCTGCTGGCGTAGATGTGGGCTTTTCTACTCCGCTTGGCCCCGGAGCCTGGGAACATTCTTGGGCACGTTTAATTTGCTATTGTGAGAATAGCCTTGCTGCGTTAAAGCCAAAAGGGATGCCAGCTCGCATTGTGGTCAACTTGAGAAAGGTCTGAAGCGGTTCTGAGGTTGCAACCTGCTTATTATGGCATTTTCCCGTATTAAAATACTAGTTATGAAAGAAACCAGCACAGCAACGCGCTAGGGTTTTTTTACACCTTTGCCTTCATACCTGCAGACCTGCACAGAAGCTGCTGTCTTGCCATCTCATGTATGGCTGCGGTTTCTTGACTCTCCCACTTCCCAGCTCCTTCGCTCCATGGAAGGAGCAGTATCTGCTGTTTCCTCTTTGGGTAGCTTCTCCTCGCGGGTACCTGTAACTTCTCATAAGCGAGCAGGTACAGGCTGGGTGTGGGTGTGGCAAAATGCTCCAAGAGCTGCTCCCAGCTACTGGAAAAGAGCTCTGAAATAATCTGGAACAGCTCCCAAAGTAATCTGTCCCAATGGGAAACTGGCTCCGCTTAGTTTGAAAACAAGTAAAAGTGACTGTAATTTTTCAGCTGTTTTTTGTTTGGGAGTTTTTTTGGTTTTGTTTTTTGGTGCTGAAGAAACAGAAAAGCAACAAGAAATCTGCAAGAATACCTGGCCCAGCTGCAAAAATTTGTAAACATTTATCATTGCAAAATGAAAATTTAAAAAAACAACCTTTTGTTTAGAAAATTGGAACATGTGTTGATGTAAAGTGTTCTCTTATGCTTTAATAGCTGTGCATAATTCTCATTAACATCAATGAGAGCTGGACGCATATCAAAGGGTGAACAGCCCTCTTGCAGTCAGTTCTCAGGAGCCAAGTCCTTGTCCCTGCAGGCAGAAGTCAATGCTGAAACCAGCAGCAGGATTATGGGAGCTGAGCTACCTGCTGGGTACAGCCTCATGGTTCTACCACTGTTAAACCACAAGCTGTCTCCTTTTATCTGAAAGCAAAACCAGTCCATGCCTTAATTCCAGAGAAACAAGGGTGTCAAGCCCAGATTTGTTCCCAAAATTGATGGCACAAGTCTTACTGTGTGACAGTGGCAGCGCAGGAGTGCTGATCTGCCTTGGGGACAGGCACTGGAGCAGCTGAGCTATAACACACCGAAAAACAAATATTAAAAGCACTGGGACAGATGCCTTGTTGCTGTCAAATAGTGCTGCTTGACTAAGTTCAGTGGAATTACACGTGTTCGTGCTAGCTCAGGGCTTGTCACCGTCTGAAGGCCTCTGAAATCAAGTAAATCCTTCTTTGATTCATGACATGTAACAAAGTTTGGATAACAGAGGGCTTTGGTGTCTCTGTTATATTAAAAAGAGTTTTTTTTTTCCCAAACTTTAGAAAAAAGTTGAAACACCTAAGATTCTCCATTGCTGCGTGTAATAAACACTGCTAAATGTGTACAATGTCAGCATTTTGATGAAGAAATGTTCTATACACACGTTTTTGCACATGACAGGATTATTACTCTTTTTGCTACAAGATCAAAAAGACTCGATTTGGTGTCCAGGACCTAGATTCCAAGTTGTGTTTTGCATTTGTGTGTTGTGTGTGCTTATGTGTGTCTCTATGTTTTTGCCTATGTGTACTATTGTCACAAAAATTGCTGAACTATGTTTGAGTTCTTGCAGTAACATTTGGGAATGGTCTATCTAGCTAAATGGTGATATTTTTACATGATAGTATTTCAGCTAAATGTAAGTGTCCTAATTCTCCCCTTTTGCTTATGCAGCCGTTATATAATGAGTTGCCTTTTTTGTGCGTAGGCATGAGTGCCTTAATTACCATTTTCGGTGATGAAGTCACTTTTTTAAATCACTGGACAGATATTGGCACTTCTCAACGGCATTTTTCTGAGTAAGCCTTTCTCTCTATTTCATTAAATGGTGTTAACCATGGCAAATTCAGCCTTTCCTCTTCCTTTCATTAGCACATGGTTCTTCAAAACAGTCCTTTCATGTGGATGCTCGCAAGTGTGCAGTGTGGCTATAGACAGTGCTGAATAAAACGCATGAATTCTTCTGGTATGAGTTGAATGTAGAGTCTAGAGTGCAGAGTGAATTTCTCTCGATTATGGTTATTTTATTTTTGCTTTGCTCCCTGTGGCTGTGCTAGCCTTGCAACAAGTTCTGCATACCTGCCTGCTTCGGAGACCAGAGATGCCAGTAAGAGGAGTGCTTCTACTTGTGTACTGTGGAAATTTAAGTTACTTGGTCTGACAGGGACAAATTTGTGAATTGCACGACTGAAATTCATGTAAAGATGCAAGTTTGCATACTTCTGAAAATCCCATTAGTGATTAGTGGTGGTCAGCATCAGTGCTTCTATTATGTCAGCATTATGTCAGCATACCCCATACTTTTACTTTCTCCATGCTTCTTTACATGGGGAGGGCAGGTGGCAGACGTATTATGGTTAATTGTAATGTGTAAGCAAGCAGAGTTAAAATCAGTCGGTTAAGTAGCTCCTAAGCTACTTAACGTAGCACCCTGTTTGTGTTGGGCCAAATCCTGGGCTTGTTACAATTTTGGCATTCAGTGTGTAGCTAGTTGGAGTAAGGACTAAGTAGAAGAGCCACAGAAGTTAGATTGTATTTAAAAACTTCAGGGAAGGATGCTTTGGATGCTCCTAAAAGAAATAAAGGGAATATTTGGAGATGATCATGGGCATTTGTGGTATGTGGCCTCTACCCAGAAGAACATGAATATAAAGCCTCAGTTGAGGCTGTAAATGTACACTTTGTGTGCAGTAATACCTCAAACATGCTGTAGCACAGCTGATGAGCAGGAGGTGACAATTTTGGATTTGCTTATATAACGTTCCACTTTTTAAAGACTTTTCTCGAAATGGTCAAATTTGCAGCTTTAGGAAAATTTTAATTCTTTGTACAACAGCCCTCTTTACCTTCTTTATCTTGTGTGCAGTTAACTAAAATGGTTCCTCACAACTGTCCTTGCAAGCAATAGTTGAGCAAGCTTAACTGAGACTGAAGGAAGGTTTTTTCTCTTTTGTTCCCACGACACCTTGGTGATTGCAGTCTTTAGAAACAGACTGTATCACATGTGGGAAACGAGCAATGGGGAGAGAGAGGCTGTGTCCAGCATGTGTTTCATCCTCCTATTCTACACATCCATCCTAGAAAAGGTTGATGTTGCCCTCTGGAGGTGCCTGTCTCAATCTGGACTGCAAAAGGAGCTCAGAGGGTGGATTTGAGCTGCACAGTTTACACTTTCATGGCCAAACTGAAGTTGTGTGAATGCTGTTTTCCACCTCACCTCCAGGTGTGCTCACTTTGGCAGTGGCGAGCTCGCTGGTGGTGGCTGTTTGAGCCTCCAGTATATCCATGCACTTGGTGCTGACACTTTGTGTTTCAACAATGCCTCTTCCGCAGCGCACTTGGGGAAGGTAGGATCCTTGGCTGAGTTCTTGGCCTTGCAGGCGTCAGTGGAAATGTTGCCAATGAGTTCAAAGAGAGCCAGGATTTCACCCAAAACTGAAAATGCATCAGTAATGGAAAAGTTGCCCAAGCTCCCAGATGCTGCATGCATCTATGTTCTGCAAGTCTCTACTGCTCTCTTTCAGAAAGCTTTCCTAATATTCGTTTTATCCTTTCCATTTCTTAGCTTTTAAAGAATGTCTTAATAAAAGTTTCTTCTGAAAGAGTATGTTTTCCTGTATAGGGTTTCCTTCTATCAAATGCCTTTAGGTTATCATAACCTCTTTGTAAGGTAGTGCTGCTTTTCATATTTTCTAAAAAGAAATAAAATAGCAATCTGACATTTCCTTGGTTTTACGGGAATGTAATTTGTTTTCCAAAGCTACTGGGGCAGACTGAAGCCAAAACAAGCCCTTGAGCAGAGCACCAGCATTTTGGAGAAGGGCTTTGTGTGACTGGGGTGTAAGCTGGGTGGGGCAGACCAGCACCCCTTCTCCTCCTCCCGTTGCTGGTCCTGAGGTCTCATTTTGACAAGAGTAAATAAGGATGCTTTGTACCACTAAAAAGTGCAAACATTTAGTTTCTTGGCAAGATGAGTATGCCCCAGTTAAGTTCAGTGCCATTTTCCTTGTGCTTAAATGACTTGCTATTATGCTGGCTAAGAAAATGGCAGAATCGACACTGAAATCTAGGCATCATGTTTCCTCCCCTGCACTGCAGTCTCCAAGTAGCATTGTGTTCTGTTGTTATCATTTATTTTAACTCTATTGTTATTTATTTTAATTTGCACAATGTTTTAAACGTAAATGTAGCTATAAAACGGGTAAACAAGTTCTATTGAACAGATTTCTGAAGCTTTTACAAGCTAAAAGCATGATTGAATATAACACAATACAAAAGAATAACAAAGTGGCATTCAGGATTTATAGCTGGAGTACTTAATTGAACAGGCCAAACTTTTTTTTCCCCTGTGACATGTAAGCCCGGAGGTACACTCACAAGAATATATGAATGTGCTATCAGATAAGGAAAAAACTTTGGGGCTGCTTGTTAGTGCAATTGTTAATGCAACTGTGGCACTGCCTACTTGCATGCTGTTGTTCCAAGTCCCAGTATGTGCTTGTACCTTGCTTTGTGCCCTTCTGCCTCCTTGGTATTGGGTAATATAACCCGGAGTGACCAACACAAACATTTTTCAGCATGGTAGGAATGGCTGGGTGTTTTATGTCAGTGCAACTGACATCGAGTGCACCCACATTCTTGTTTTTCAGTGAGGATGTTTTGCAGTGCAGTTTGCCTGCTGTTCGAAATATTTCAGATATATAGAAGATTTTTTGTTTGATTGTATTCCCAGAGTCGGGGTGTTCATTTAACAGCTTCTTTCAACCTGTGTTGAGCTTTGTGCTTGTACTAATTAAAATTTGTTCAGAAAAGGAAGAATAAAGTTACAGAAGCTAGAGGCAAGCAAGAGTCAGACTTTGCAGTCTCTATGCTGCTGTGCCTCATTGGCACGTAGTGCAGGTATTGGGTAAACACTGTGTATGGTGCTCAAAAGGAATTTTTAACATGCCATCTTCCCAAATGGCACAGGAGTGTAATAGTCCTGCTCTAAGTGCAGGGAAGATCTTTTTTATTTTCTGTGCAAGCTAGGGTTAATGTAGGAGACCCTGAAAGATCACAGATGTGAAAAGGGTGAAAAGTTAAGCCTCAGAGAGGAAGGAGACAGGAAAAAGGAGAGATTGCATACAGCGGAGCTAAATCATAGAGCTGTAAATCAGTTGAATCAGGATTGGTAGTCAAAAAGGAGTATGAACTCACATCTTGGGAAGGGTGAGGTATAATAACGCCAGAGTTTTGGCAGGAGACTGCTTGAAGCAAGCAAGAAGTGGGCTGACCTAGATGCCTGATAAAGAGAAGAAATGAAATGAAAAGTGGGTGGACCTGGAGAAGAACTGGGTGGACCTGATTGTTTTGGCACTTGGGTATTTGGTGCTTGATTTCCAGGGCAGCAAAATTTTAATCACCTATTGTTTGTTATTGGTTGGCTCCTTAGTAATATGACTAGCAGCTCTCTTCCTGAGCGGGTACGGTGTGCTGGGACGTGGGGAGTGCAGGGGAGGCTTTGTGGGAAGAGCTGCAGTTAGGAGGGGGAGAAGGGTGTTGGGTGGAAGGTGTTGCAGAGGAGCATTTCTGGTAAGGAGGTTGTGCCTGTGAAGGGACAGCTGTGGAGAAAAGGGAGGCTTTGAGGGTTGCTGCTTCGCTCGTGAGAGTGTGTTGAGGTCAAGTCTTTGGGATGTGGCATGGTTTGTGAACTGATGCTGAACAAAGGTTGGGCTTGGCTCCACTGGCAATTAAAATGTCCAGCTCCACTGGCAATTAAAATGTCCAGCTCCTCTTGCTGACATCTGTTGTCATCGTTGTCCCCTGTTCCTGCTGCTGAGAAAATCAGTGAAATGATGATACAACAGGAACTAAGAGAGTAAAAGCTGAGCAACCAAGAGAGGAAGTGTTTTTTGTCTAACACACTCCAGCTTTGTTGAGCTTTTAGAGGGATAAAATACATGTGTAGAGTACCAAACTTACTTCTGCATTTCCCCATGTATTGTAATAGTTAGACATCAGTAGCTGTCCTGTGCTTTTTAAGAAGTTAGGCACTCAAACCTGCATATGTGTACTTGTATGAGAGAGTGTATATGCTAGTATGTTTTGTCTCCTCGTATGTGTTATTTCTGCGCTGTTGTACTTAGTAATATTGGCAATAAAATATAAAAGTCTCTCTGTTGGTAGAAAGAGACAAAATACCTTTCAGAGTGATATTTTTTTAAATTGAAGATACAACTCTACAGAGGTAGGGTAAATGAATACAGATTATGTGACTACTCTCCTGGATGATCTAAAAGGCATCTAGCATTATGACAGAGCCCTAAAATTCATGAAATCCATCATCATTGCTTCTCTGGCAAGGTATCTTTTTTCTTACATTGTTTTTTGTTTTACCAGAATATGATTACCTGGAACATGATAGGAACAGGTTGCCCAGAGAAGTTGTGGATGCCCCCTCCCTGGAAGTACTCAAGGCCAGGCTGGATGGGGCTTTGGGCAGCCTGGTCTAGTGGGAGGTGGCCTTGCCCATGGCAGGGGGGTTGGAACAAGATGATCTCTAAGGTCCCTTCCAACCTGAACCGTTCTATGATTCCATGGTTCTATGATTGTATCCCAGTAGTAATTTTAAACTAGTGAAAAAAAAAGTAAATTTTAAACAGACTACTGCTGTACAGCTGTTCCCTGACCCTTGTGCTCCAGCTGCAAGTTCCTTAGGTATATACACCTCAGGTATATTCACCTTTAGCCTGTGTTAGGTAATCTGAATGGCGTGTAGGATGTGAAGGCTCATCTAGCATATATGATTCATACCTATAAACCCATCTATCATTAGTCTTTTCTGCCAACATACCTGCCTTATCAGTTATCCCTCTACCTTGTAGTCCTGCTCCTCCCATCAGTGCGTTCTCCCTCCTGTTTCCCCAAATACACATGGAGTCCTACTGGTCTTTCAGTGGAAGTCCCTAGAAAGGCTGCTGCTGTTCCCAGCAGAAAGCTGTTCCCAGCAGAAAGATGTAGTGGGAATTACCCGAGGTTGTTGTTTCCCTGCTTCAGCTCAGTGCCCAGGGAGCGGAGTGATCGTAGAAGCTGTATGAGAAGTTTGAAGTTGATAATAGGCAAGTTCTGCATGCAAATAATGAATAGCAAATAGTTAAAACCTGTCAGGTTTTGCATGTGGAGAGATAGGGCAGGTTTAACGCCACCAGATACTGGGGGAGGATGAAGGGAGAGGAAGGTGTGTGTGGGACTCCATACAGGTTGGAGCTTTGACTACTTCACGCGGTGGTGCACTTACCTTGGCTAATGCTAGCAGGGGGTTGAAAGCTGCCTTTTCTCCACTGAGAAGCAGGCCTTACCTCCTGGGTATTGTTTAGATAGCTTTAATTCTTTCTCAGTGTGGCTTTGCACATGGTAGCATGAGTTCTCAATGATTTCAGTGCTTGTGAGCGGCACAGTGAGGAACTGCCCCTACTTCCCCTGCAGTGAGTGGAAAAACTCCTGCTGGCTTCAGTTGGAGAACAGTTGGGCGGCTAAGACAAGCAGTCCCATGAACCTTGTTACTTCCAGGCCCTAATTCTGCAATTACTGAACACAAAGGGCTATGCGTAAAGGTCTGGTGCCACAGTTGTTACTCTGACTTCTCTGATGATTTATCTGCAGCACCACTGAGCTACTGTACAAGTTAATTACAGCTCTGCAGGGACTGCTTGGAGGCATTGTGCATAAACCAGATATTTGTAACGTTCAGAGAGGAACTTGCACAAGTAAAAATCATACTGTATATGTGCAGGGAACTTGTTTGTCATTTATATGCAGCAAGCATGAAAAACTGAGATGTGGCTATGCCATATCTGATGGGTACTAAGTGACAACAGGGGGCACAAAGCAGTTTTGTCTGTTTGCAGTCCAGCTAAAGAATTGAACCCTTTGAAGTCTACCAGAGCTTTTTGATGGTACAATGGCATGAGCATTTGCTTAATAGTTTAAATCAGTATTTAAGTAGTGAGCATGTTTGATTGTACAATATAGTAAATTCTTCCTTTATCAGCAAAGTCGTCACTCCTCGGCCTCCTATGCAAAACAGCGAGCAAGCGACAGTGCAAAGTGCAGAGCTGTGGGCTGGCGGAAGCTGCAGGTGCCCAGGACCTTTTGTGGTCAAGCCTGTTTGATTTCACACCTCGGATAAATTGTTTGCAGGTTGTGTGGGTCATTAGCTACCAGTTGCTCAATGCAGCTGCCCTGCAGTCTTCAGCAACACGCCAACAGCTGCTCTCTGTCTCTCTTCAAGAAGTGGGATTTGAATATAATGAGTTCTGTACTCAGGGAAAGTGCTCTGTGTTTGAGGGGCCTCTTCTGCTCCGGTCTGCAGCAGGGGCTGAAGCCCTTGCATTGTGCGCTGCGTGAAACTCAGCTCTCACAGGGCACTGTACCAAGTGCCTCTGCAGTGAGTGAGCACTCCTGGACTCTTCAAAATATGAACTTCTGGAGTACAAGGATGAATGTCATCGTATGAAAACATTGGTGATTAAATCGCAGGAAGACTGTTGTACAGACAAAGCAATGCTTTATTCAGTTTTTTGTCCTGTGTTGCAGGACACTTTGTAAGAAACAAAGGTGCCAGAAGCTGAAGCAAGGGCTCAGGAGATGTTTCAGTTCTGTTAAGCTGCTGTCCTGCCCAACATCAATTAATCTCCCTGAGCTGTCATTTCCTGCCCATAGGATGGAAGCAGTAGCAGTTCCTTTTTCCTTTGTCTGCCTTGTCTGATGTCTTTGGTTCCTAATGACTGCAGTGCTCCTTTATGGTCCTTATCTGTGTGCCTTTAGACAATGCTTAAATGAAAGTGACTGATAGTAAGTGTTTTATCTCAATTTTCTGAGCCGAGGAAGTCCAGCATGCATTTGAATGGTGCAGCTAGCCATCTCAGAGGGCCTGCAGGACCCTGTTTGTTCTTCTCAGCACCAACACCATGTTTTGTACATGGCTGTTGTTGCAGTGGTGTGGTGCCATGATGAGCGTTTTGCATTTTATCCACGGTTAGTGTTGTCATTAGGGTACACAAGATGTCACCAGGATGTTCCTCTTGAGTCACACAGCTTCCCACCCCCACGTGTGTTTAAGGATTAAATCTGATGGGTTCATTTAGACAGCCTTGGGGGGATTTTGTGGAGGAGGGAGTGCTTCTTGATGTTAAAATCCCTGGGCAAGGCATTTTGACATTTTTCCTTCTTGAATCTCCTGTTTTCAAAAAGTCACTGAAGTTGGTGAAATTTGAAATCCAGCCAGATGCTGCGGTTGCCTCCTGCAAGAGGCTGCAGTGGCAGCTCTCAGCAGGCGCTGCTGCTGTAACGCCTGGTAGGGCTGCAGCTGCCTCGTGTGCAGGTGAGGAGCGGGGCAGTGGGGGGAGAGCCCAAGGCCTGGCTGCTCTCCTGCCTTCTGGCTTCAGTCCTAGTCACTCTCTGCCGCTGGCAGACCATAAAAGCAAAGTATGCAGGTGTCTGTCAAGAGTGACGTAGGTAGTACTGTTCAGGCCTAACTCAGGGCAAGAGGAGTGGGGATAGTCCTGTCCAGCCCTGTTTTTCCTGTGATTGCAGGTTTTAGGTGCTGCTTACAGAGTGCTTTGACACATTAGATCATAGGCAGAAAGCATCTTGCAGGACTGACTCTTCCTAAATCCTGCTATCCAGGCCTTGCTTCGATGTTGCCAAGCCCCGTGGTATAAACCTGTGCAGAAAGCACACCTCCGTGAGGCCATGGCTCCTCTGAGTGCCCCTTCACTTCTCTGTCCTCATGGAAACCTCGTATCTGCAACCAAATATGTTACGAGAACTGAGCTGCTGATTTCCAAAATTCTTGCTGTCCTATTAGAGGTGCAAAATTAATTGGCATGCTGGGGAATCGGTCTCGTGGTGCAAACCCTTCAACTTGAGTGAAAACTGAATGCATCTGTCGCATAACTGGGACGAACCCCATCTGTGCTCTTTCTGTCAGTTTCCCATCGGAGATGCTGCTGAGGCTTTTGTTGCCATGCAGCAGGGCAGTTGTGTGCCTGTAACCATGATTTTCCTGAGCAGTTGTTTAAAACAGGCGGTTTATTTACAGGATACTTCCTGAAGGGAAGCTGAATTTATGTTTAGGAAGTTCTGTGATAAGATTAACAATTTTCTATCTGCTAAGTGGGGCTTATCATCTTTTTTAATTGTGTTGTTTATTTAACTTCTAAAGTATTGTGAAAAATATATTTAGCTTGTTATTTATATTTTCTGTTGTGGGTTAAATAAATGCTTATTCATTCTGCCAAAGGAAAATGTGCTCCTGTGAATTTTAATTGGAGCTGAATCTTAATTTTGCTTGTCCACTCTAGAGGAAAAAACCTGGAAATTGTGAAGAAGAATAGCAGAAGACTTGAAGACTAAAATCTGAGGTGTTTTATCAGACTCTTCATTCTAATTCTAGCTAAAACTGTTGTGAAACAGCAGGTCATTGACAAACTCCCCTGTATGTCCTGGCTGGGTAAGCAGGTCGACATATATTCCTGTACCCAAGAGAGGGCTGCTTGCTGTGGTTGCCTTTGGACGGGCTCAGTGCGGATGCAGGGATGGGCGAGCAGGGTTAGGGCCAAGCTAACCTGCTGGACTTCAAGTGTCCTCTCTCATATCTGATAGGAGCATAGCTTCCATTGTTTGGCTTAAATTGGGAAATTGTGTAAACTTCTGTACTGAAGGAATGACATGTATGTCTGCATTTGTGTACACTGTTGTCAAACACGTGCTTTAGTGAGTGTAATAACTTTTGTTTTTCTAGGTTAGTGGATGACAGATGTGTGGTTCAGCCAGATGCAGGTGACCTTGCCAACCCTCCCAAGAAGTTCAGAGGTCAGTAAATGAGGACAATTGTTTTTTTAATTGATACATGTTCTAACTTTTTGGGCAAAGATTTGCCCTACCAGACAGGTAACTTCCCAGAAGCGTTGGTGAACACGCTGCTGAATTTTCAAGCCACAACTTGAACGGCCAATTTTGAGGAAAAAAATGCAAAATCAGCAAAGGCATTAGGAGTAGATGGAGAACACAGGGAAAGAGACTAACCTGCTTGTAGTTCAAGAGCTGGTTATTCTGTTCTGTCTACTGAACATGGATCCCTCACTTTGGGACCAGCTCCTTGCTCCAGCTCTGCTCTTATTGTAAATGGGAAATAACTTCATGAGGCTCACAACTACTGGAGCTGTTGGTGTATTTATTTTTTTAAAAGATAAACCAGCATTTTAAGGATTACCCCCAAATATTTTTCAGCTTTTTGTTTTTCTTTTGCTTAAAACTGTGTCTCATTTTTCTCAGCTTGAGCTTGTAGATGCGGATAATTCCACTGTTTCACTTGATGGAAAAAATAACAAAGCACTGACAACATGCAGTTTCTACTTCTTGAATGCCAAAAATACTGCTGTGGTATTAGAAGTTGTGTTTATATTTAGGGAAGGAAATACAACCTTTCAGGGTCTTGTCTGTACTTAATTTAAGCAATAAGCTCTCGCTGCACCAACATGGAGCCTTACTAGCCTGATCCAGACCTCTGTTGGCTTAAATAGACTTTCATTCACACCCGTTACAAGGACAGTTTTGACTTGCCTGGTTTACAGCAGGTGAAACAAATTTCATGCCCCAGATCGTAGCTGATTGTGTTTATTTCAAGAGGTTGCATAGAGGTGATAACCTTATTTTATTTCTGTTGTTTATTGTACTGTAGATGTATACGTTATTATTGCAAAAAAGTTGCATTTAAAATATTGAGAGACTGCAGCTCTTCTTTCCCAGGGTATTCAAGGTTTATTTTCCATCATATATTCAGGAAATGTCACCAACTGGTTCCTGTTCCAGATGTGAGATTCAGCACATCTGCAGATCTTGGAAACTGGAAATTAAGAAAATGAGGACATGTACTTAGAAACCAACAGTAATACATTTCAGCCACTCACACAACATCATGGAATAACTTCAGAGCAGAGATGGGGATAGCATCTAGTTCTCCAATGTGGCTTTCAAGCTACCTAGCTGTAATTTCATCTTCTTACTGTGTTTAATTCACAGCTTGAATCTCGCACAAAGTTTCAGATGGGGATTTTTTGGACAGTAATTCTCTCACTTCACCACCCTGCTTTCTTCCAAAGTAGAGCATATGTAGGTTTCTAGATGAGACAGGAGTCACTGGAAAAGATTTGCGTATGATAGTGCAATTGCAGAATACGTTGAAATGCCTACAATTGAGGAGGTGAACAGAGGCTGAAAAGACAGACTTAAGTTTTTTATTTTCCAGCTTTTGACTGTTTGATTTTATAACGTCACTAGAGTTCTTATTATTGTAGTTCTGTGAACTTCTTTCCTAGCTTGAAAGGATAAAGAAGGAAGAAGGAAAAAGGTGATAGCATGCTGTGTTCAATTTTTCCAAAAAACATTATTTCAAACACTATCAAGAAGCTCTGAGCACTTTGATGCAGGGTGTGAGGTTTATGAGTGCACAGCACTAATGGCATGCCACTAATGGTGGCAGTAGTACATGGATATGTAGGGCAGACACCAGAAGGGGATGAGACACAGAAAACCTACAGCTGTTTTGTGCTAGTAGGGGAGTGCAAAGACTGTGCTTCTGAGTTGCATCCCAGCTTCTTGCAGGGGAATGTTTTCTATTAATTGTAGACAGTTTTGGCTCTTTTCCTGTTGCAGTCTCATTCTGTTGCTTTTTCATAACGCAGCCCTTTCTCTCTAGTTCCCCTTGCTCTGTCTTCTCCCCAGCATTCAAGCTTTACTTTCTTCTAACTCAGTTCTCCACTCCTCAGGAAACCCCTTCTCTTCCCTTTTGCTCCCTGCCCCAAATCTTGTTACTAGCTGCTTCTCTTCTCCTCCCCATTGCTGCCTCTTAGCTCTCTTTGGCTCCAGCAGCCTCTCTTCATGTCCCTCCTTATTCCCTTCCACTTTAGGATGTGCCCATACTTGCCAATTTTGAAGTGGCTTGCTCAGCTGTTGTTTGGCGTTGTGGTAGCATGCAAGTCTGGATGAACTGCAACACCTGCAGAAGAAGCTAAATTAGTGCACAAGTGAGTTTTGTTGCCTTAATAGATGCAACACACCATGTTAAAACACCATGGCTGTATTGTTAGGTGCCCCATCTAGCATCTAGTAGCATTTTTGTGCATGAAAAATGGCAGTCATGAGAAAGGCTGCGGCAAAGATACAAACACAGTTGGCTGCCTTCTTTGCTTTTTAAGTCAAATCGTAAGGTAAGTGGGAATAGCAGGGGTTTTGCTGAGAACACAGTAGAGACTTGCTGTCTAATTGGAATTTAGTGCCTAGTACCTCTGGGACCTTGAGCTGCAGCTCAGGACTTTTTCTCTGCCCAAGCATTCTTGGGATAAATGACACTCAGTAGACAGTGAGGATGACGTGTCTGCAGCAGCCTAGATTGGATAGGAGCTCTGAGATGGGGGCACATGGTGAGCCTAGACAGACCTCCCAAGAGTATTTTAGAGCTGTGTCTAAACAATTACCTGTGAAGCATGGCCAGGACAAAATTTTTCTGAGAACTTGGAACAGTATGGCAGTTAGCTATCTGTATTATGAGAGAAACCACAAGCACATCTCTGCCGCAGTTTGTTAAATTTCTTTGCTCAAAAGCACTGAGGCAAAAGAGCTGCTAAAAGTCATCCATATAACCAAGACATGTAAGAAAAATACATGTTTTTCCTCCCTAAGAATCTCCTGGGAAATGAGATTCAATTATAATCTCAAAATTTGTAAAACAAACAAGAAATACTTTAAGTAGGTTCTTGACATGAAAAGATGACTTAGGCATGAATGATTAATTGAATGATTAGACATACGCAACTAAAAATAGCGCCTAACAGCAGGAAGAGTAGGGCCTCTTCAGTAATAGGAGCTGCTGTCGGCGTGCTTTACAGTGCTTTTATCACTCATAGCTGGAACTGGCGTTGATGTGAGGTTAGAGCATGACCTACGAGTCAAAGAAGTATGAGAAAGGCATGTTTCTAACAAGATGTTTAGATTCCAAGGACTGACTCTGAAAATGAACATTAGAGGACTATGTTTGCTCCTCTCCCCTGCCCTCCCCCTCAAAAAAAAAAAAAAAAAAAAAGTTGTTTTCTAACTACTTGTGCCCCTCCTACAGAGTTCACTCAGAGATCAAATTTAGGTACTGAGCTGTTGGCTTGAACTGAAAGCCAACATGAAGAGATGTCTCAAAATAGAAGTTTCATTTTTGTTATGTGTTTGCTTTTTTTTTTTT
>WBMW01001318.1:662274-707034 GCA_013396635.1 Penelope pileata
TTTTTTTTTTTTTTTTGAGTGGGTGGTAGCTATTCTAGTTGCTTCAGAACATCCTACAAAACAGAGTATTGTTAAACTAAGGAAAACTGTGGTTCCTTTTCATTTTGTGTCCACATAAAGAAGCTGTGGTCCAGATTTCCCCTTCAGTCACACTGTAATGAGCCTGGAACTGCTCTTTGTTCATCAGTGTGCACATCCAGATATGCATCACTGTAAAGGAGGGCAGAATTGGTCCCACACGTGTTTCCTGAAGTCTGCTGAAAAAAAGAAGCATTTACGATTTTGTGGTTAAATTTAAGGGACTAATGAAGCCAGGTGCTTCTTGTCCTAATTCTAAGTGAAAGTAATGAGCTAAAGCACTTAGTGTGATGGTAGAAATGCTTACCATGTTGCAGGGACGAATTCACTGTGGCTAGGAAAAATAGCGTATGCAAGACATCTCTTCATATGAAGAAAAAGCACGTCATGAGCTACAGAACTGCACGTTTCCTTAAACTGTGACATTAAGCACACTTCAGGTTCGCACTGTTATCTCTAGTGGGAAACAATTTTGGCTTTCAAGGTGTAAAATAGCACAGGTAAGATCTGCTTGTTGGTCAAATGTAGCAACTCTGAAAAAGGAATGCAGGAGTCTCTCCTAGTTTCATTGTAAAATGGCTTAAGTTAAACTGATTTAAATTTTTCTGTGTTTCGTACTCCTTTTTCTTGAGGCATCTGCAATGAAGGCAATGTTTGGGTTCCTTCTTTCTTCTCTCTTGGTGTTTCACCTGTTCCTCTTCTCTCTCTCTCCTTTCCTCCTTGCACCTTTTCCTCTACCATCTGCAATTTTCCTCTTTGTGTTCTCCTACATCATTGTGGTTTATTTTTGTTTTCTTGTGTCAGTTCCATAGAAGCTTTCATTTTCTTCTCAGATTTCTGATTGCTTTTTCTGTTGTCCATCTTATGATTCTTCATTGCCTCACTTCTTACTCCTTGTTCCCTTGCATTCTTCTCTTTCCGTTCTCATGTCAGCTGTGCAATTTCTTTAAAACACGTAGGTTGGCACACACTGAGATTTCATAGCCCTGCTACTTCCACTTCTCCATTTGTCAGCCCGCTGTCTTAAATAAAACCATAAGTTAATTTTGCTAGTTCTCCAAATCACTGAAATCTTCCATGATGGGTAAGAGTTGAATTTCTAGTACTTCAAGTAAAGGAAAAAAAAAAAAAAAAGAAAAAGCAATGGCAAATATTGTTCTAAGCCATCTTTATCCAATGTCAATAACTACTTAAGAAGCATAATAAGAGTTATTTTCCTTTGCAGACTTCCTGAGTGTAGTTGCTTTTTGGTCAGAGGATGTGCTATATGTGTTAGGTGTTTGTTACACCCACTATTGGGTTCTTCAGAGCACTAATACAGAAGGAGATCATGTGCATTTTTGCAGGCTCAGACACATGGGCAGTTTGGTGCTAAGTGCATCCTCTGTGGTTCATCTCCTGCACTCTGGGAGTTGCTGCTTTCTGTCTTTTGATAGTAAATTATTGAATGTCATTTTTTCCCATATAAAATAAGTAATTGGTATTCTCTCTGCAGTGATAAACTGTCACGTTTTCTTACTTTCTAATAAGCCAAGGTGTAGTGTAGGAGGTTGTCTGGAGTGTGACCTGCAATTTGGGGGAGGGGGTGAAGAGTTCACCTTTTCTGCATTGTGTAAAGAAAACTTTAAATTTTATATTATTTATAAGAATGCTGCTTATTTGTTTATTTTTATAAAAATTATATATATATATATTAGATTGAGTGTTTGGGGAGAGCTGGGGGATGTTTCTCATTTTCTCCATCTTCACTTTGTGCATAGGTAATTCAGATTTTGCCAGGAAGACTTTGTGGATATGAGAGAATTGATGGAACTGTAGAAATTAAGTACATGAAAGTTTAGTAAATGGAACTGGTAGATACTTCTGAGCTATTTGCTTTAAAGCTATTTGTTTACGTTTGATCTTGTCTACTGATTGTTTTTCTTAAGGAAGACAAGCATTTATATAAAACTCCATAAAGTAATGAGTTAGGAACTAGATGTGTCCGAGAATGTCTGGAGGAGCCAGAGGAGATCTGTCTGTCTGTCTGTCTTGTGAGTGGGTTACTGGACTGATCTCCAGGAGGGCTGAGCTCTGCTGTGTGCACTGGAAAGTTGCTTTGTAATCTTTTATGCCTCAGTTTTTGTTTTTACCTGTTCATTTTAACTATAGCTTCAAGAGGGCAGGGACTGCTTTGTTATTCCTGATGTTTAGGATAAAAAACAAAATCAGGTGAACTATTGTCAACACACACCTGGAATCTTAAAAGAAAAAAAAAAGGGCAAAAGCTTGTCTGGGAACAAAGAGTGTGAGTTCTTTCTTCTCTAAATTGAGGAGAAGTAATTCCAATAGTACTGATCCTAAAAAAGTTACTGAAAGTTCAGCTTTTAATCACAAAGCTGGAACTCAGGAGAGCTGTGTTGTGCATCACGGCTGCAGATTTAGCTGTGTGGCTGAGGCTGTGTTGCACCTGTTCTGTGTTTCCATTTCTTTGAGAAGTCTCACTAGGAAAAACCCATTTGACTTTGGGAGGCATACACCTGCAGTAATGATTGTATGTCCACGTACATTTTGCGTTTCTGTGCAGTGTGGTAGCGCTGGGCTTTGAGGCTCCACACGAAAGATGGAAGCTGTTTGTTTACTCAAGTTGCAGGATGTGTGGGCAGTAACAGAACTGAAGACTGGTCCTATAAAAAGAAGGTATTGTTCAGAGAAATAAGTGCTTCAAGAAGTGTTCTGAGAAGGCACATTAATTATATTATAGATTGTAACAGAAAATAATAGCTAACTTCTTGTCCTATAAGCTCTGTAAGCTGGAATCCCCTTATTCAAACTAAAATCTCCTTCAATGTACAGTATGATTTAACAGCATGGAGTTTTCTGTAATTTTTTTTCTTCTCTATATCTGATTGTAGTATTGTAAAAGTTACCCAAAGTTATCACATACTCTCTCTGGACTGTGTAGTATAGTTCTCATCATCAATGTTCCCCTTTGAAATGAAAGTAAGCATTTCTTCAAAGTGATAGGGTTGGCTTTGATAGTGTAGTGAAACACTTTCTGCTAGGAAGAGCAGGCAGCTCAGGGCCGTGATGAGGGAGCAGACCAGTCAGGACTGTGGGTATGTGCCAGGGGAAGTTCTGCTGCCAATGGCCTTTCTGTGGACAGATTTTTCTCCTACGAATATTGGAAGACGATCAGTTGCAGTGAAGGGAGGAGGCAGTGCAACTGAAGTCGTAATGTAATGATGTGTGATACCTGGTGTTTTGGCCAATGTAGGAGAGACCAAATGACAAGCTTGAAGAACTAAAAGCATTGCAGCTTAGTTTGTGGCTTGAGAGTCAGTGCTATAACAACCAGTTAGCTCTGGGGGATGGAGGTGCTGGCAGGAACATGTGGCACGGTCTCACTAGTGGTTTTGGCACCACTGGCATTAGATAGCTATGCTTAGGTGGGCTTGATTTTACCTAGAGTGCTGCCTGTTTTATTCTGTTAAGTAATGAGAGTTCATTTTTTGTGCTTAGGAAGGACATGCCCAGTCTTCTCACTAGATTTCCTTCTCCTCTTGTGTTGCAGGAGGTGTTCGTACTGTAATATGGTTTCAGTGACTCCTCACAGACTGTGATGGGATGGATATGTTGAGCTGAATCTCTTTTTATCCATTTCTGCATGAAAGAGAAATTCCATTGAACTGACGGTTTTCAAAATGAGAATACAACCTGCCTTTGTATCTAGCGTCTTCTAGAGAGAGGTTGTGAGTTTGACACTTGAATTTATGCTCATAGGGATGGAACAGATTTAGGCAACTTTTCTCGTCACATGTGATGCATGGGACTTCCCACCTGCTGTTGTGGATGGGAGGGCTGGAATTCACCCTAGGCTGTTAGCAACTGTGTATGTAAACTCAGTCTAGGAATGAGATGGTGAGTAAACAGCATTGTCACACAGAAGCTGTCTGCTGCTGACCGGGCTTATTGTTTAAAAGCCCAGGCTGTGACATCTGGTTGGCATTCTGTAGTTTTCTCTGCTGATGTTTTTGTGACAGTAGCGAGTGAACGACAAGGTTCCAGTGTATTTAAAAAATGACGTGTAAGGTTGGTATATTGGGCAGGGTGGCTTACGCATTGATACAGAAGAGCTGAAACGTGTCTGATGTGGATCTTGTGTTTGCTGTTTAGTATTGCAGAACCTTTGCTGCACAGTGCTGTCCTAAATGTTGTCTTTTCTGAGAAGATAGCAGGAGAGCTGAGCTTTGTTGTTATACAGAATCATATCAGGATGGCATCTTTCCATTTTACTGTGGAACAGTTTAGGAAATTAGGCACTTTTATTTTAGAACCATGCTGTTATGTAAGCATAAGCCTTTGTGTAGAAATTTTTTTTCTATTCTTTACGATTTCCTTTTAATGATATCTATCAGTTATACAGTAAATGGTTATACTAATACTAATTTAGGAATCTACAATCAGTGAGGTACTAGCAGAAATACTTTTCATGTGGGGATGCTTCATACTTTAAGATTCAATGACATGTTTCTGTATCAGAACAAAAATATCTTGATTTTTCCAATTGTTTTCAAATTATTCTATGATATGCAATGGGTATGCCATTAACTGGGTGTAGGGAAACTGTTTATCAGGGCCTGAACTGAAGATTGAGCACCTGGAGGAGAAGCCTGGCTGGCCCAGGGAGCACAGGCAGAGTGTTTGCATCTGTGCTCCCCTGGGACTGGAAAGGGTGGGCTGGAGAGAGGAGGGTTGCCCTAGGCTCCTGTAAGGGCCAGCCAGCCAAAGCTAGAGCAGAAGCTCAGGAAGTAGCAGAAGCAGCATGAGAAAGAAGAGCTCCAGAAGGAAGCAGAGCTCCTGGCTCTTGGCAAGATAATGATGTAGTCTTGTGGGTTTGAGACTTTCTATAACAATGAGTTAAGTGCAGTGGTAAATAAGCACTTAAGGTTGTTCACACAGAGCTGGAGTGTTTGTCTAGTCTCCTCTCTTATGCATTTCTCAAGGAGCAATTTCTGTGCTTTACTTGGTGCAGTGGGGCCTTCCAGTGGTCTTGCAGAGTCTCTTCCCTGTGTGACAACTGTCACGGCCAGCAGAGAAGTGGCAGTGCTGATTCTGGCCAAACTGGAGCGTGTAAGCCTGTGAGGAGTGCTGAAGTCAGAAGAGGAATCCTTTCATTCTTAATACTGTCCTGGGGCAAAACCTCCTCTCAATAGGATCTGTTTCCCCTGTGACTTGGCCCTAGCTGGTGCCAGAGCCAGGTGTAGTTTCTTCCCTCCGGTCCCTGCCTTCATGAGACCCAAACAGAGCAGGGAAATGGGAGGAAATTTTTCGCAAGTCTTTTTCCTCTGGAACTGTGTTAATCCTCAGAGAGTGCTTGACAGTCTGTGACAGTTAAATATGGAGGGCTGATAATTTGAGTCTGACCTTTTTTTGTCATGTGTCAGTCCCAGTTTGTGTCAGGGAAAAGTTTTGTGGTATAATACAGGCAGAAGAGGACCTGCAGAGCTGTGCGCTACACTGGCCAGTGAAGATGTCTGCCCTCCCGTGCCATGGCAGAGCTGTGACATGGGCATTTTGTGATGAGTGGTCAAAGCCTTGCAAGGGACCCTGCTGCTGTGAGGCAGCCAGGAGGTGCTGACACTCGGCTGTGATCGGCTGGGTGCTGGGAAGGGGAAGGTGGGGTTCGCTTTCTGTGATGTTGTTGCTTTTACTGCTAGAATCAGTCTTAGAGAAGGCTCATGAAGAACTGAGTGCTGTGTTAACCTTTGTGATAGCTTACAGCTGAATGTCTGTAATCCGTTGTGGTATCTGTGCCAAAAGGAGCAGGGTAGCCAAATCCATGACGTACGCGAAGTGAGACATGCCTTCAGACAGTGAGTCTGTGAAGTTGTGCTGCAGCAGAGTATTAACAAAGCAGGAGGGAGTCTGGCATATGGCAGACTCCCAGCCACGCCGGGGTTGCAGAGGGTTTTCTCAGAGTGGGAGTGGTTGACTCAGATGTTCTGCCGCCCTGTTTATGGTAACATTACCATCAAACTGTTTTCTGACTGTGCTTGAACATTGTCATATCCGAGCCATTTCTGGAAAATCAACCAAAGCATACTCACAAATGAAGGAAGTGTCTTTCAACATTGCTTATGAGTATTTCTTTCAATGTTCTACAGACTGCCTTTTCAAGGTGTGTCCTATGAACCGATATTCAGCCCAGAAGCAATACTGGAAAGCCAAACAAGCCAAGCAAGGAAACCATACAGAAGCAGCACTGCTGAAGAAACTTCAAGTAAGAGACATCTGTATTTGCAATCTTATCTCAATCTGCAAGCTGTAGAGTAACAATAGAATAAAAAAGAACATTAACAAGTCCCTTGGGAACCATCATGATAGGTATTATGCCACTGTAGCAACCTTATATTCTCGTTTCTTAGCTCTCCTACTTCTTGACTGGCATTTATTGCCCCTGCCCTGCTTTTCATCTTGCTGTAGGCTGTAGTTCATTTGGGCTAGGGGTTGTGCCTTTCTCCTATCAAACTTCTGAAAGCAATACTTGTTTATAAAGTAAAAATACGGAGTTAATAAAATCAAGAACGGGCCCTGGTTTAAATCATATGATTATTTTAGAACTCCTTTCCTGGGGCTGGGCAGAGAGTGGGCAAAGAGGTGCTTTGCGTGCTTTAATCTGGAAATTCCTCAGAGTTGCAATTTAGGCAGATTGAATGTCACTGAAAAAGAGCTTGCCTGATGTTATAATTGAATACATAAGACTAAGTGCTATCAAGCATGGTTGCTACAGTTTCATGTCCGGTAGAGAGGCTCTTGGTGGTTCCTATTGAAAACAGCAATAAAGACACAGGATATGTGTCTAGAGCTTGCTACGTAGCAGTTAGAGCAAGGTATTTGACTCAGACAGTCTTGCTTAACCTTGGTCTTGCAGTATGTGACCAACTAGTGTTTTATTATATATAAAGTCAATGTATTTGTACGTAATTAAGAGATGAGCAAAAAGAATGGTGACCAGGAGAAGGTAGACACCGGCCCTTCCTTTTCCTCCTTTGGGATGAAATAAAGCACCTGGGATTATTTTTCTTGTTTGAAAATTTTTGAAATAGCATGCTAGGCTGTGTTAGCATGCATTTCAGGTGTGATCCATAAATTGTAAATGAGTTTCTGCTTACGGTAATAAAAATCCGAACGATTTCAGGTGTCTATTGTTTAGAAAATCATACTGCAGGAAGAAACAAGTGCTAATTTTTTTTTTCAGTGCAGCAATGCTTGCATGTTAAAGGGGGCATTTTTAATATGGCACGATTTCCTTTTTGCACGTTGAAGGAGGCATTTTTAATACGGTGCCATTTTCTTTTTGCACTATCTGTCTGAGTAGCTGAATCCAGATATTAAAAAGAAAAATCATTCTTTTGCAGCATGCAGCAGAACTGGAACAAAAGCAGAATGAAAGTGAGAACAGAAAACTGTTGGGCGAAATTGTAAAATACAGCAATGTCATACAGGTAAACCTATTAAAATACATCTGCCTTCTCTCAGAGCTGAAAAGGAAAGAGTTGTTTCATTTCAAGGTTATGGTGAAAATGAAACTAAGCACTGTAATCTGGATTGTCAAGGCTCAGGTAAACAGAACTTGGTGAAGTTTACACTGTTGGGGTTTTCTGTCTGATTTAAAGACTACCAGAAGTACTTTATATTCATGTTTATGTAATATGCCATAATATGGATTTTGTGTAATTTTTGCTGCTGCAGTTTAGAATCTGAATGTCAATACATGTGTTATATTTTCAAGATTTATTTCAAAATCATGATGTGGAAGTGCTTTGCAGTTCCCTTTAAATCACTAAAGTCATTTGTACTTCATGACATATAAATGGGACAGAAGTTATGTTCTTAAGTGCAGTACAACTTCCCTGTAATGGATGAAGTTTCTGAAGATAATGCTGTTATTGACCCTTGTCCTGTCTGTGTAGTACATGCTGTAAAACTGTTCATGGATATAATTCTCTCAATTTGATATATAGCATCTGTTTTCCTAACCTGCAGTATTCTTTGGTAACTCTCTTCTAGTTTTATTTTGTCTTTGATAATGTATGTTATAAAAAATCGCTGTAGTGTGAAAGCCTGTGCCTGCTCTTTGAGGGAGAAAAAGTAAAATCTATATTAATTTTAAAAATTGTTTGTTTACAGCTACTGCACATAAAAAGTAACAAGTACCTCACAGTCAATAAGAGATTACCAGCTCTGCTAGAGAAGAATGCTATGCGGGTGTCTCTGGATGCTGCAGGGAATGAGGGATCCTGGTTTTATATACAGCCATTCTGGAAACTGAGGAGTGAAGGTGACAATGTATGTGGAAATACTGAATGTATAAGAAGGAGAAAGTAGAAAAATTCCAGAAGATACATGATTTCTTTGCTAATGGCATAAACTGTTCAGGGAAAAAAAAGTAAAATTAAAGCTGTGTTTTGAACTATTAGCACCAAATTATATGGTCAATAATCTGAAATGTTGCCACGTTCATCTGGGCCTCTGCTTAGCTGTATTGGGGCATTTTTGCAAAGTCAACCTGTTATTAGCTGGTTTACATTAGAGGAAAAGGAGTGCCTGTTTTCTCATGTATTTTTCTCTCATTAACTTTGGGGTTACCCAGCTCTTGGGGCGTTATTCAGTATGAGGGTGGTTTCATGCAATTCCTTTTGACAATATGTTGTGAGAAGGGGAAGAATTGTATTCCCAGCTCATGATGAGAAGCTAAAGTCGTAGTCTTTCCCTGTTATGTGTTCCAGAGAAAAGAAGCAAGCATGAGTAAGCCTGTGGGGCACTTCAGCCTGGTTTTTCAGCTAGGCAAAAGAAGTGTTGTGGATCAAACCTTAAGCCGATAGTCCTTTCCCTCTTTAGAAAGAAAAAAGTGACCTATTGCTTTAAGATTTTGGCTTAATTTCTTAGACTAACATGAATTCAGCATCTTGATTTTTCATGTCTGGGAAGTGAGTGCATGTTATGCTTTCCAGAGTGAAGACCTGGCGTTCCCACAGTGTGATCTGCAAAGCCATCATGAGCCCTTACACTTACAGCAGAATGATCTTAAGCCTTGGAAGTCATCCTGAGTGTTGTAGAGTCTTTGAAATAATTTGACACAGTTGAGGGCACATAAGAAATGTGAGAATTTGGAAGCAGTTCTGCTGATCTGAAAACTTAGTATATCACTGCAGCAATCACTGTAGCACCATGTTCCACAGGCGGGTCTCTGCAGACCTCTCTCCTGCTCTGTTTCCTGTGGGGCCGTATTTGTCAGGCTCTGCACTGAAAAGGCTGTGTGGAAAGCTGTCAGGTTTTCTCATGCAATAGTAGTTTCTTTTGGTACCTGACTGCTGCTTGTTTTCAGTTACCAGGAGTTGTTCCCTTTCTGAGCTAGGAGCTCTCCGTTATATTTTTCAGAGGGAAGTCTCAAGACCCAGGTTTTTCCTCCTCCTAGGCGCAAATAGGTGTTGATAATTTCTTTGCAAAATTCCAGTGCTAACCACCAGTCCTTTGGTAGCTTTCTCAGAAATGGTCTAACACGTTTCCTCTTTTTCAGCAGATACAGAAACCAAGCAGCTGTTATTAAGATGGACAGGAGCAGAAAGTGATGTGGGAAGTCCTTTAATTTCATGTCATAGAGTGACAGAGGCTCCAGCCTTTCATGTACTCCCTCCCTCTTAGTTGCTCACAAAGCACCCAATGCCACGTGAGCGGGGTCCATTTTATGCACCCACTAGGTTATCTTTTAAAAGCCTTAGATTATTTGTTTTATAGTTGTCTTCTTCTGACCTCTTAGCACATGAAGTTAGCTTGGTATATCAGGTTCTTACTCTTTTTGGGAACTTGTGTTTGTTTGTTTTGCCTTGTTTTTTTTTTATGTTTTTTCTTTTTTTTCTATTTTCAACTACTGTGCTATAGAAATGAAATTGCTTCAGAAAACCAATATTAGAAAGTCATACCATTCTGTCTCTAGAATGGTTTAAGTGAGTATTGAGTTACTGCTTGGGTGACTGCTACCGTGTGAGATAACTCAGGCAAAGTAGGTCCAAATATATCCTGAAAGAGAGGAAGGTGGTTTTGTCTGGAGGAAGCTATGATATAGGAAGTAATGTGTGTAACTTTTCTGGTAAGTCATTGTGGTTATTTAGCTTTGTGAAGTATTTTAAAAATAATTTTTCTGAAGAGGAGTTTGCTTAGCTTCAATAGCAACTGATTAGATATGCAAATAATGAAAAAATATTGCCAGCGTTTTATGGTAATTGGCATAACTCTGCAATATTTTTTGCATGTATCATCTCTACTTCAGTGGAAGATTTGACTGGTTAAGGCCAGAGTTGGTTCCATTTAGACTGAAAAGCGAGATTTGCACTGATAGCAGGCTTAGCTCTGCATGGATTACATTTTTCATGGCCTGCCATTTTAGTCGCTTGAAATGTTGATCATGCAGGATGCCAAGGAAGGTGGTTGTGAACTTTGGGAATGGCCATCTGTGGGAAAGTTAGAATGGCTTAGGTTGGAAGGGTCGTAATGATCATCTAGTTCAAAATTCCAAAAGTTCTGCTAATCCTCCAAGTCTTTGAAGTAGGTAAGCAGTGTGATTGGCAGGCACGTGTACTTACGACACAGAATTGATGAAGATGGAAGCAGCTGAGCTTTCACTGTGCCTGGTAACCTACTTGGACTATTAGTCCAAACTAAAAGCACTGTTGCTGCATCTTCACAGCTCTTTACAGCTAACATAACTTACTGTGACAGGCAGTCTTTGTGGTATACCACACTTGTGCTACAGTATTTGCTCCTGCTTCTTGGTTGCAGGGTAGCTGTAGCTGTTAGGTGGAATTGCTGAGTTTATATGCAATCAAAGAATTGCTCTAAGCGATGCCAGCCCTGGTCCCCCACCTAGAAGACAATGCAGTAGATTTTGACTGTGGCTCTTCTCTACTACCTCTTCACCATTTCACAGATAAGTAGGATTGCATAAGTTTAGAAGATCTCTGCTGGATCCAAGACTGAAGGACCTTGTAGGTTTATTTTGAATACAAAAGCTGAATTCTCATTGGCTTCAATATGAATTTCATCATTCTCTGATGAAATGAGAGCAGAAAGAATAAGAGTTTTGTCAAAGGAATTGGGAATTAAATCCTCAAAAGCTATGTGTCGGATGCAGATTTAAGGATTTGGTTTCTATGTGTGAGGAAAGAGTCCCAGCAACTTGTCAAACTGTTAGCTGGCTACTGATTTGCAGCATGCCGTGGCTGGCTGTGCCCATGCATAGCTAAGGAAAAGGAGAAAACTGGTGTTAATTTTAAATTTGCAGAGGAAAACCTTGGGAATGCATTACTTTCTCTTCTATAATCTCTATACTGAACAGTTCTGCAGACAGAATTATGGGCCTGTGGGCATGTGTGCACATGTGCTCTGCCTCCATTGCGTTGGGCATGCAGGAGCATTATTTGGAGCGAGATGTGGGAGATATGGGCATGGGCAGGGAATGGGAGGAATTCAAAAGAGAAGACTTGCAGCTTACCAAAAGCTGCTATATGTAAGAAAACGAGATTCTCTCTTTGCTTTCATTTTCTTTATCATTGATGGAGAGCATACAGGGAACAAATGTTGTTAAATTACCTCTGTTCTTTCTTTCCCAACCACTTATGGAGGTTAGAAGCAAGGAGAAAAAAGAAGTAGATGAATATAGGATATCTTATTGATTCTATGGCAACTGATGTAGCTGGTGAGCACCGAGGGCAGTTACTGATGTGGACTTGGAGCAGGGTAGGAAACTGAGACAGAGACCATGACCCCACGTAATGATTCTTTCTCAGGTGTGTGTCTAGAGCAGAGCAGCTGTGTACTTATTCTTTCCTCTGGTTGCCTCCATGATAATCACAGGATGCATTCTAAGATACCTTCCCCCTTCTGCCTTTTTAAAAATTTTTAAATAGGATGCTCATGGTGTGTTCTTTCCCTGTTGTTATAGTCCAGGTGTACTTTCAATAATTTTGAAGTCCTGATTCCACTTTGCAGGTTGCAAGCCTGATGATTTTTTGATTAATGAATTGTCTGGTCTTAACTTCTTAAAATGGGCTGTAAGTAATGACTGTGTGAAGCATGGCATGCAGGAATGTATTGCATAAGTAAGGTACCATAAAGGCACCTTGTCACCATTTTTTGGTTCAGTTACTGAACTTCTTCTCATTACTTGGACCCAACAGGATTGTTACCTGTAGACTGAGCATGATGACACTGTCTTTCACTACTTTTTATTTTAGCTATGTTGGTAAAGAACAAACAACCTTCCTTTTTTGCACTCCTGTGGTATGTGGGCCAAATTCATCTGTGCTGAAGTTACACAAGGCTGAATTGGGCTCTTCTTTTTTTTGTAGGAAATGAGCTATCAATGCCAAAAACATTTGTTTGTTTGCATTCCAAAAAAAGCATGGCTTCTCCAGCATTTCATATAGCAAAATCACCTTTAGCCACTTCTTGTCTTCATGTGTGTGCACTTAAAATTGCTGGGAGCAACATAAGCAAACTAGGACACCAATGCCAACAAATCTATATGTATTGATTTTTTTCTCCTCCCGGGTATGAACCGAATTCTCCATATGCATGTCTCAAGCACTTCTTAAGTTAGAGACATTTTCATATGTTGTTTCTCCCTGTCTATATAATTAAAGAATTCCAAAGGCATGAAAATTTGCTTGCAAGGAGTCAGCTAGGAACTTGTCTTGTATAGAGAGATCATTCAGCTGATGAACCTGTGCTGAGCACCAAACATCTTTTAGGGAGTAAAAGGAAAGGGGATAGAGTGTGATCACCTGAATTTCCGGTGGTTTATGTTCCTTCCCAGGTTGCAGTCATGCAGTCTGAATCAGAGAGCTCCTGTGCCTCTCCTGATGTTTGCCAGAAGGTGGCACACAGAGTGAGGAATCTTGTCTTGTCACAGGCAAATTTTTAAGGCTTCTCTGCAATGAAAGACATTGAGGGAGGAGGCTGGCTTACAGCAACAGAGGGAAAACAATCCTGCTGACTATGGATTGTTTTCTAAGCTTTCTCTGCCTTATGACTGGCAGTGTATACAGGAGAAAGGCTGTTCAATGTAAACTGTAGATTAACTGATCTACTCCTGGAATTCATAGGTTCATATCTCTACTTCATGATCTTGAGTTTCTGCTGAACTGAGTGACATGCTTACTGGGAATGTGAGGACTCATTAGTGCCATGTCTTGAACCCACGCAATTGCAGAGGCACATGAGAACAGAACTGGCCAAAAAAAGGATTCCACTGTTGTGTGAATTGTGTGCAAACAAATTCACTAAGTGCCTTTTCTAGAGCATGCACTTGAGTCATTTTTTTGAAAATGTAACATTACTTCATTTTATTGGATAATTATATAGGTCTAAATTACATTTTCTTTCTGACTTCCAGGTTGTTGTGGGAGATAAAGTTGTACTGATGCCAGTCAATGCAGGGCAGCCTCTGCATGCTAGTAATATTGAACTTCTAGATAACCCTGGCTGCAAAGAGGTAAGTTCGACAGAGGAGGTAATTGTCAGTCTGAGATGTATTATGCTGTTTTCTTTACTGGTAACCAGAATGCCACCATAGGCTAGATGCCAGTATTAAACATTGTTTTCAGCTTGGCCTCAGAAAACCAAGATGAAATATACTTATTCTTGGCGCAATTCCTTCTGGCACTGAGAGCTTCACGAAGCTTGCATGAGTTTTTGAAACCCTCACTGATGTAAGAGTAAGTCCTCTTCCATCAGCTATTTAGCTCTTTGATTGGCTGTAAACAGACAGAATAATGTTATGCCCACTGAGTCTTCTCCAACATCACCATCATTATGAACCCTAGAGAGCAGCAGAACTCATGTTAGGTGCTGGAACTAAGCCACATTCCTTGCTACTCTAAATGTAGTGTTCTTATAGAAAAATAGAAAGTCTCTCTCTCAAAAAAAAAAAAAAAAACCTACCTTTAAGACTCCAATTATGTTTTGTTTTTCCCAAAGGTAAATGCTGTCAATTGTAACACAAGCTGGAAGATAACTTTGTTCATGAAATTCAGTAGTTACCGAGATGATGTACTGAAAGGAGTAAGTATGTTTTTATTGTTTTTTTTTTTTAATTTGAATAATCATGCCTCATTTGACATGGTGAATAAAAGAACAAATGAGGACTTAGTGGATTTGTCAGGGATCCCTCACTTTAGGGTATTTTTCCTTTGTGGTGGTGTTTTACCAAGTGGGATTGTCTGGATTGTGCTAGCTTCCAGCCCTTTCCCCCTACCACAGACAATTCTTGTGAGAAGATGACGTTCAAGGTTAAAATGAAGAGTGCTTTGTACAAAATAGCTGTGATGTTTCAGTTTAGGCCAAGATGACAAAAGCAGGTGTAACACGCTACAGAACGGAGTGAAGCATGAAAGATGACCATAGCTGTAATGTAGCTTTAAAAGCTAATAGTTTGCTCAGCTTCGTGCCTCCAGATCACTTATTTTTTCATTTTAAATATTGTTTGTTCTCACATGTAGCTTACTTGGTCATTATCAACTGGCTATTTTTTGGTAGGTATTGAGCTTTGGAGAGAGACGGAAGGAAAAATGATGCTAGTGGAAGAAATAGAGAGAGGGCATTGGTTTTGGTTGCAGAGAAGGAGAGATGAGAATATAATATCAGAGAAGAGCAAAATAATAGGAGTTCTGGATAGTGAATGAGATCAGGAGATACTTGTGAGTACATTTGCTGTGTTGGAAAGGAGGGGCAAGGTGACAGGCAAGGCAAAGCAAGAAGTTCCTGTTGTATTTGTTGAGAAGATGAGGCTGGAGCAGGAACTGAATCTGGGTAGAGAAGGGAGAAAATACTGTGGGGTGGGTTTGAGAGAACCTGGAACAAGAGAGAGGGGGGAACAGAAGTTGAGAGTCTGACTTGTGGCAGGTAAGCCTGAGAGAAGGCTGGAGTTGAGGAATGACTCGTGGAAAGTCACCTTTGGGTCAACTGTTCATTGCAGCTCTCTGAATCAAGTTTTATTTTCACAAAAGGGCATGGATGTCATGCAGGGGCGAATTACCGCATTTTATATGCAATTTCCAGATTCATTACCAAGATCATATGCTCTATACTTGGTACCTGCTCCACCACCTAATAAATGTTTTCTTCACATCATCTATGATTACATCAGTGGAGTCTAGTGCAGATATAAGAGGATGACTCTAGCAACTTTGCCTTCCACTTAGTAATACTTCTTTTTCGTATTACTTTAGGGAGATGTTGTTAGATTGTTTCATGCAGAGCAAGAGAAGTTTCTGACCTGTGACGAATATGAGAAGAAACAGCATATTTTCCTTCGTACTACATTGCGTCAGTCAGCCACCTCTGCAACAAGTTCTAAGGCACTATGGGAAATAGAGGTATTTTATCCCTTTTCATAAATATTTTAGTACTTGAAGGCCAGGGTTCAGAAAAAATGCTTTACCGCAACATGAATCATTCATAGCCTCTTGATATCATCATACACCTCCCCATAACTATTACTATTTTATGAAACAGTTTGTGTAGGATGAACACTGAAGAGATGCTTTATTGCTGTGAGTGTATGGAGAGAGGATGTTTTGTTACTATATTTAGCTGCACTGCAATGATGAAGGGTCAAATTGAGACTTGACGCAGATGGTGCAATTTTGTCAAAGCCGAATAGGAGGACGCTCATGTATCATGAGTTCTGAGTGCTTAAATATGACTTTTTGTGAAATATAGAAAATTGAAATTGATGATGACTGACAACAAATCTCACAAAGGTGGATGAGCCTGTTCTTCTGCAGCAGTGCACATCAACATCTGTTTAAAGTTAGGCTGAGTAAAGTTGTCTTTGCTGAATGGAATGATTATAAGATGATTAGCAGATACGTTATTGTTTAACTGAGAAACATTGGAAACTGGGATGTTTCAAGCTCTTACTATTATAGTAATGTGACTCTTGTATCCAAAAGTTCTTAGATGTAGAACTAACTTTGTGCATTTAATACAAAAACTCCTCACTCAGGCAAATGGTAAATTTTGCCTTCTTTTTTTGAGTAAGAACTGTATTAAATATGTAGAGTATATTGCAGTTGTAATGATTTGAGATTACCCCTTATGAGAGAGAGGCACTGTTAGATTTGAAGGTAGCAAGTGACATACAGCTCAGTCAAGGAGAAAAAGAAATAGCTTGGGCTACTTCAAATGATATGAAGATATTTAATCACTTGGAAGAAAATTTATCAGAAGTCCCCAGTGCTGTCAAAAATCGAGCTGTTATAAGTTGTGTAACACTGTAAGAGGATTTGAGTTTTTTGTATAAGTAATACTTACGTAATTTAAAGCAAAATTTGGCTTATGTTTGTAGTAAATAGATGAATGACAATATGGAAAGTAATAGGAGGCATATTTTCTGACACCTGGTGGAAGATTAATGTAATTAGTTGTCTATGGTGGGCTTAGTGTGAACACAGAACTCCTCTGTGTGTTAAGACTGTTTGTAGTTTACATATTTTTATTTGGGATGTAAGAAATTTCAATGATCTAAGTATGATCTTGAGAAGCACAATTAAAAATCTATACTTCTTACAGGTTGTCCATCACGATCCTTGTCGGGGAGGGGCAGGACAGTGGAATAGTTTGTTTAGATTTAAGCACTTGGCAACTGGAAACTACTTAGCTGCAGAGGTAAGAAAGTCAATTAAACATGGGGTTGCGTGTTGCCTAACCAAGTACTATGCAAGTCATGCTAATTCAGAACCACAATGGTCCACAATGTAAATCTCTGAAATGATCCCACATTAGGTCTGAATGGGGACAGCTGGACGTGCACCACTGTGTCACACTGTATGACTGTAAATTTTCTGAGCTACAGTGCACTGGTAGATGAGTTAAAGACAACATCTAACCTTAATTTCCACTGTACTGTTGCATCTTGTATCTGCTGTTTGTTGTCATGGCACCAAGGCAAACTTCGCTGTTATATATCCACTGTTATTACATTTCAAATCCTTGGATTCATTTACCTCTTGTCTCTTTTTTGCCGTTGATTCTTGTTGTGTTGTGATAAGTCAAATATTCTTCTTTTCTGACTCAGACAGCCATATATAGTGATTAAAGCTTGTAGAGTGGAACTGAATCTTGAATCTTGAACCATTGAACTTGATCAGAGAAGCCGATGTATAGACACTAGAATACAAACTCAAGACTGCTCTAGTTCAGTTATTGTCATTTTTTTTTCCTGTAGGCTCTAGACCTCTTTTAAAAAAAAAAAAAAAAGTTTCTACAATACTGATCTCATTATGTTGGTTTCTTTGTGGCCCAAGGCATCTTTGTGTTCTCTAGAAAATCAAGAAGGACAAACTTGTAATATGTTGGTGTCGTGACTTTTGATGTTGTGCTAGTGCTTGTGATTATAGCGGGTTTGTGTGTTCTGTGATTGCACACTTGTCTTTTGACTAAAAATTGGAATAAAAAAGAGTTTGAAGAAATCTTTGCACCTTTTGGTGGAATAGGAAGTTCAGGAGGAGGAAAAGAAAGATCTTAAAATTTCTCTGATTATTATCTAGTATTTAATGTAAAGGCAAAATAGTGTTGTGACTCCACAAAAGAGCAGCTTAATAGCTTTTAGGACATACCGTTGTCCTTAAAAAGTAGGGCTCTTGACAAACTGGGGGAGAACAGACAATAGAAACTTTATGAAATGGGAGAAGGTAGAGCCTTGGATTTTTGCCTGATTGCAAGAAGCCATGAACTTTAAGTTCTTCCTAATCCATGTTAGATTTGGTCTGCATTCAAGTTATATTGATGAAATAAAAAGTATTTTTTTTCCACTGATTTAGTTAAGTTTGTGTAGGATTGCCTCTTTGACTTACGCTTGCAAGCGTGAGTGTGAAAATTTACAGCTAATAGAGCCAGTTATAAATCACTGTATGTTAGAGAACCCCTGAAAAAATTCATCCTCTAACTGGGTTGAGTTAAATTTGCAGCAATGCATCTTTTATATGTAGGCAAGTCCTTCATATTCCCAGAGTGCTACTTTCACTTTCCAGCTCCCGTCACAGCCTGCACTGATTTCAGAGTAAGAGCAAAAGGGCAATCAAACATTTACTTATTTCTAATTATTTCGAAACCAGTATCAATATATAAACAATTACATCATTTTCCATGTAAGACTGAATGTAATTCGGATCTTTTCATTGGTTTTGGTAGTAATTCACATTGCAAGTTAAAAATCTGATAGTGGTAAAATCTGTCTGAGAGAGTGAAGAGCATCATCCCTTTATAGGCAGTGGGCCAACATTCCTTTACTATTGTTCTGTGCACTGCTGCCTCCATACTGCAGCCATATTCTGGCTTGGCTGAAGCCAGCTTGCTTGATTCTGTATTTAATATTGGGTAATAATGGCTAAATTTTAAGTGGCTACCAGTACTCCCAGTTTCATTTTTTTCTAGAGAAATTAAGTAAGAGATGTTCCTACTAGAAAGATTTTATTCGGACTAGCTAGACTGATGGAGTCAGAAAAGACACTTCTTTTCTCCTCTCAGCACTCAAGCTGGCTGACTGACTGATGGGCTTCCTTCTCCTATACCTCATCTGCTCAGGGATTTTCAGGAGAAAAATCTTCGGGTGAAGAGGTGTCACGCTTCACTGAATACAGAACCTGAGCTTAGGACCTTTCTACCTCTGGAAGGGAAATCCCCATCAGGAAGACTTGTAATGTGGAGAGTGCAACTGGTGCAGTAGAGTGAGAGCTGGAAAAGCATTCGGGCTGAACAGAAGTGATGTGCTGTGATTGGAGAGCAGCATTAGTTACTGTGTCTATGAAGTGTAAAATACCTGCTCGTGGAGATATTAAAGGCAGTGCTGTAATAAAAACCTGCGAACTGTATTTTACACCGTTCACATGTCAGGCCCAACACACCGCCTAGACACCCACGTTGAAGATGTATGAACAGACACCAGGTGTGTGTGAGCTAACTTTAAATCATTTGGGCAAAGCTTACTGAACTCTTATCTGTACTCTTGCAGTGCAGGAAGATTACTCACAGTATGGATTATCAATAGCGTCACACATTGCCATGACTTGATTTTTTTTAAACTTCCATGATAAACATATCTAGAGTGGAATAATAAGTACAAACAAGTAAACAAAATTCATGAATCTCTTGGATATTCTGTTGTCGGCTAATGATACGATTTATGTCACAGTCTGAGCTATTGTAAATCAGGAGTTATTACTTTTTACAATCATCATTGCCTTACTTCATCTTTCTGCAAATCAAGGTTATGTTTAGTGCAGAGAGTTCTGCAGTGGAATCTTGAATGGGTCGAGTCTCATACAATGAGCAGAAGTGTCCTTCACCTGAGTGTTCCCTTCTGCTCCTCTTTAGTTAAGCTTCTACTTTGTGTCAGTAGTGCTGTGCCTTTTCTTCTCTTTGGCTTCTTGTGCCAGGTGTAACTGGTCAGCCAATGGGTCTGACCGATGTGGCAAAAGGATGCCACTGTGGCTTGTTAAGGCCAGGGGGTGGTCTGGGGACTAAGGAATTTCAAGATACTTACTGCAAGGAATTCAGAAATTTTCAACTAATAAAGATGTTCCAATACTACAGTAAGTTTTAAAAAATTGAGGCAATACTGTTGTTCAGCAAACAAAACACACAAGTGAGTACTCATAAATCTAATTTTTATAAACTTGAAAGAAAGAAGTCAGGATGTGTAAGTCCTAAATTACAGGTTCCTAAGAATCAGTCACCCAGCTTTAGGTACCTTTGAGAGACTGAGCGTTCTCTGATACTTCTGAATTCTGATGCAGTTTCACTTGTACCCTTTCCTTTAATCCTCTTTCCATGTGGCATTGCTTAGGCCGATTTTCATCAATGTGCTTTGAAGTTTCATAAGGCCGATTAATGCCATAGACCATACAACTCTGTCTGAAGCTGAGTCATCCTGAAGGGCCCCTGCTAAAGGAGAGGGACTCAGTGGGAGACATTTGCTAGTTACACATTGCTGCATTGTCATTCTGCTACTAATATGCACAGCCTGTGGACATGCTCTGATACATCAGATGTATGTATGCTCTCGGCCCGTTATTTAAGACACGAGATGGCTATGCTGAAGAAAGTGTTTCATCTTTCATGGTAAGGCTTGGGACATCTGGAACCTGGTAGGTGGTAACGTCTGTTCTGTGTCTGACATTTGGAAATCTGAAGCCAGTGGCTCAGACATACCCAAAACATTGACATCCTAAGAAGGTGGACCAAATATTTAACTGAGAAATTCTCTGCTTATTCTTTGGAGACCGTGGGAGTTCTGCTGTTAATGTCAAAAGGGCTTGGTTTCACCCAAAAGTGTTGAGCCAGATCCTTAGCAGGAGACTCGAAGCCACCAGCTAAGATCCAAGCTGCCAAGTTTTATTTTCATCTTCACAAAGTCAGCGGTCTTTTAGAAAAAGGTCTGTAGAAGATTCTTTTTTTAGCCCTGGCTTCAGCAAAATGACCCAAGTTATTTTGAAGTTTTATATTTTTGAAGAGGGGCTGTACTGTTAGGTGAAAATGAAATGTTTCAAAGTAACAAAGACTTTTCCAGCATTTTTTAACGTCTCTTCAGTGCATGCACCACATGCAGAATGCACCCAAATCAGTCTCTGTGTGTATGTGGGAATGAGCTGCCATTTGCTTGAGCAGCCTTTCAAATGCTGTAGGTTGAGACCACACACCTGTACCTTTCCCATGACCACACCTAACCTTTTCAATATTCTAATCACCCGAATAGTTCAAAGTCTCTTTGAACTGAATGTCAGCTTATTGATTGTACTCAACTTCTGCATGCACCTTTAACGTTGTTGTCCATGTGTGTAACAACTCCACTTCTGTGACTTCTAAATTGGATAAGCTATACTGTAACTAGTTACACTTGCTGTATGAAGATGTTAAACAGAAATGTGTGTGTCCATGCATACATGTATGCACACACAAGAAATGGAGAGTGTCATTCCATGTTCAGCTTCTCTGGTGAGATGTTGCTAAAATAGTCATGAAATACATGTGCAAGCATCAAATCACACACTAATCTCAGATATTCCAGTAGATAATAGATAAACCACAGTCCATTTCTAGTGGAACATTGTGAACATGTAATCACACGTAATCATAGTGCAGAATTTGTAAGAAAAAACCTGCGATCATTTTGTTTTATGTAGTTGAATAGAGTAAGACTAGAGTTATCGAGGTACCTTGACAAGATAATGCTGTGAACCTGCTGAGGTAATTGTCTTTAACACTGGATTAACTATACTATACTAAATGAATTAAGATGATGCAGAAAATGTTTACCTTCTTTGATTCTATATAAAATTGTGGTCACGAACAAGTCAAATTAGTGTGTCTTCCAAGAAAATGCATAGAGCACTGGTGTTTGGAGCATATTGCTATAATGTTGAGCTGTCTCAGGTAAGTCTTTGTAAAAAGTAATCAGTGCCCTGAAGTTCTTCTAGGTGAAGGAGAGAAGACTGGGAACAGGCTGGCTGACCAGGGTGCTAGGCTGAAGCAGAAGCTTAAAGGTAATGGCAGAACTGAATATACTTTTCTTGAGTTGTAGTGGTTCATTTACTAAATCAAATTGTTGCTCCTACAAAGACCCTCATTCAGTGAAGTTTTCAGGAGTAGCTTTGTCTTTGAAGTCAGCGGAACATGAGCATTTACGTGCTCAGGATCAAGGGTCTTTCAGATACTGATGTGATGGGTTTGGCCTTCCTCTAGCAGTTTTCCATTGTGCAGCCACCCTGGGACTTCTTTGACCACTGTAAAACTGAAGCCTCTGTGACAGCCACTTTTAACTTTTGTATGTGAGTATGCTTTGTACCAGCTTGTATAAGATAATGGGGCTGGTGAGGTCTTTGGCAAATATCCTGCTGATGGTCAGGTTACAGAGCTAAACCTGTCCCCTAGTTAGGGCAAAAATAGCAATCATCTGATATGCATCCCAGATGCATGTCCCACTGGAAGACTCCTCAAAACTCCTCTGGCTTTCTTATTGCGTCTTCCTGCAGAGCTCTTCTGTTGGCAGGGTTCCATAAAATGGATCAAGTCTGATAAGTCTGATCAGAGTTTTGTTATAAGCTCTTTTTTTTTTTTTTTTTTTTTTNTAAAAATCCCCCATGAAGCACACTTCCAGCTGATCGCCGTTTCTTTTGAAGGTAGGAATGATTAAAGCTGGCTGGCCTGAGAAGTACTGGGTTACATATTCATGAGATGATGTGACAATTACGTGAATATTCTAAATTGAACAGGAAGTCCAGTCCAAACCACCAAAGATGTAGTTCAGTGATAAGAGCAGTTCAGTGACAATGTAGGCTTAAAGAAATGTTGTGTTTCTGCAGGTTTTTGATTGTGATCCCATGACACGTTGTGCTGTCGCTGAGGCTGTGCTAGCACAGACTGGGGCATGGCAGGGAAGGAATAGACGGTGCTGAAAATCAGATCAGAGATAAGGTGTGGGGGCACAGGTGGTTGGGGTAGATTAGTGGGAACTGCTAGCATCAAAGCCAGCATCAAAAGCACTGGATTTCGCCTTGCTCTGGTGTAAACTGCTTGCTGAGAACCCTTGAATTAATGATCAATAAAAGCTCTTCATTTTCCTCTTGTCTTTCATGAATTATTTCTTTCCATATCGTCTCACTCCTCTTTTCTGTCAAAATTGCCCAAGATTCTCTTCACTTTAAATTGAGAACTGCTATTAATCTTGGTTTACCTTCTTTTAAATGGATTTTTGTATTATGTCTCCCTCAGTTGGTGTTAAAAATACTGTCTTGCCATGTGATGTATACTGCTGTAATATGCATTTATCCAAGTGTTCAGAGCCAAACTGTTTGGAATAAATTCAGTCCTGTTGCAATGATCACTTGATTTGGATCATAGTGAAGATAACCAAATGCACATTCAAATTAATATTGATAGAAGATAATACTTTCCAGCCTTCTGAACATAAGGAGGTGAAACTTGCTACCACAAGAATTGAAAACAAAGTATTTAATGAAATTTTAAGAAAGATTACGTATTTGTATGAGTAATAGCATCCTCAGCATTAGCTAAGGCAAAAAAAATGTGAAAGGGAAATCAGCTTTTAAACTGGAGGCCATAAACCAGGTTTAACTCCTTTGAGCCATGGAGAAATGTTGTCTATAGTTTTAAGGACTTTTCCCTTTCTTTTGCCTTCTTAAACTGCTGCGGAAAATGGGATGCTGCATAGGATGGTGTTTTTAAAGGCAACTGAGATTAAATGCGTGAAGGCCATAGTTTAGGCTTTTTGGCACCCAGCTGCTGGAGACTGGAGTACTGACAGAGAGCTTTTCTGTTCAGGAAGCAGAAAGAGTTTGCCAGTGGTATTTTTTAGGGCAGCACAGCAGCAAGCCTTTACAGAAAAATTTACTTCTTTTCTGGTTATGCAGCTAACATAGAGGAAAAGAGTATAGTGGTAAGTTCTGTGTGGTTTCTTCTGCCTTTAGAAACAGTAAGTAAAGTAACTGGATAAGAACAGCCTTTAGCTGAGATGTGCAGGTACCTTTTGCTCGAGGATAAGTTTGCAAACTGGAGAAGGTACCAGGAGATGGCAGCATCCACCAAGGCCTTCATGAATCTGCTCACACATTTAGTTTGTTGTTATTGTAGGACCTCCTTACCTGGAGATTGCTTCAAAATCTTCCATTGAAGTAGTTTTTTTCCTGGTGTTTTTAAATGTTAATACAGCATTCTGATAGTTTCAGCCTGTTGTGCTCAGTGATTAAAGGATCTTGTAAGAAAAAGGCATGCCAGGGAGACAGAGTGAACTCAGCCCTGTAAGTGCTGTTTACGTTTTTCACTGTCTCATAGGAGGCATGTGGTTTTGTTTTAAAGCCCTGTCAGGACTGCTGGATAATTTACAGTTATGTGTGAAGAGATGGAAGAGATCCAGAGACTAAGGAGAAGAATGGATTACTGATTTACAGAGTGAGTTTGACCTGTTCCACAGACTTGGATATGGCTTGGTAAAGTGACAAAGTTAAGGGCTGTTCTTATAGCAAAACCAGGGCTGAGTTTTCAAAGGTTTTTGAGGACCTTGGGAATGCAGCTCAATTTCTTGGCCTGATGTCTCAGCTCTGTGGAAGTTAGGAACACCACTTGTGTATGTCAGTGTGCATATACCTTCAAAAATACGGATCTTTGGGGGAGAGTTTTTCTCCCAGCAAGCTGGTTTTGCAGTGGTGATCTGTGAGCCTGTATTCAACCAGGCCTTTTCAGGCCTGTCTAAAGTTGGCTGCAGTTGAGCAGCGTTTGTATGCATATGAGCTTTATGAGGACAGGAAGTGTGAAGAAATAAACACAACATTTATGGTCATTTAGTCATTATAAGGACTGCTGCTGTTGTTAAAAACCAACATCTGCTGGTATTGCATGTTGTTGTGTTCCAAAACAGCAAATGCAGAAATGTGGTCAGTTCTATGCTGCATTTTGTTTCCTTAATATTTCAAGGCAACTTGAGAAGCTTTTGTTAAACTATATTTGTGCCACTTTTTCTTTATTTTTGATGCCTGAGGGAGGTTTAAAAGGTTTGTTTTTTTTTTGAAACCGTAAAAGTTTCAGTGATGTCTAATTCAGCCCTAGTTATTTCCGGGAGGGCCACTGAAAGTCGTATGGGATATATTAATATTCAGAATGCTTTTTCATATGGCACATATTGACATAACTGTTCCTACTGAGGTTACGGCCCAGTATTCAGGTTAGCCTAAAGGATCTCTTGTACGCTTTTCTTCCCTTTTACTTCCTCTGCAGAGTGGGATATTGCTGTGTGGGACTAAGCATCAGGCATTGGTGGTCAGATTCTCTGCGCTTAATCACAGCAGCAGCAAAGGGATTTCCCAGCCAGTAATCCCTCCTGGCATAAAGTAGAGCTACATGCCTATGCAGCTCTAGTTTATGCCACTGGTATGTGACCTTTAGATCAGTGGTGAATTAGGCATTCCAGAGTGTTGGCCTGCCATTGCTACAGCAGCTAAAAATGCCTTCAAGATGACTTATCCTCTCTTCTTACAACAAGGGTGAGCAATTGGGTCAGGAATGTGTCAGAGCTGATTCTTGTTCCTGTTTTTGACTAGCAGATAGCTCGCTCTCACAGAGGGTACCCAGCACCATCCCTGGCCATTTACTTGGCTTGTGCAGCATGGGGGCTTGAAGCTGGAAAGATTCAGCTCTGTGAGTGCTGCCTGGAAACTCCTCTGACCTGCTAAGGCAGGGCTTGTAAGCAAAACAGCATCAAAACAAAATCCTGAAATAAATGGCCTTTTGAGGTTTTAAACTTCCCTCAGATGATGATTGTCAGGAGCCTTGCACCAAATGTTGTGGCTGTACTGAGTGGGGTTTGTCTAGGTAAAGTCATAGCTGCTCTCTCCAGCAAGTTATTAAGATGACAAGAGTTCTTTGAACACCACTGAAGTCTTTGAAATTGCGCAAAAGTCTTCTGGATTTATAATCAGCAAAGAACCAAGTAAGCCTAATGAAGATGAAAGGTTTGAGAAGTTCAATTTTTTTTGGGGGGGGTGGCTTTATCCTCTCTAACTACTCGACCTCATTGATTGGGTAACAGGCTGTGTGTTAGCAGGCTGGCTATCAAATGAAATGGAAACTTTTTTTGTGTTGCATTAGAACCTTTCATTCTTTGACTGGTGCTGGTTTTAATCAAGTCATTAAACTGGTCTTTTAACTGAAATTTGGCAGTCTAATTCTTTCCTTGAAAATGTATTTTAAACATCCTTTACCTCGTCAACAAAATTTGATTAAAATAAGCATTTTTCCCCAAACTCCCTTCTCTCCTTCTTAATTGAGTATCTGAAAATAGCCAGTTTGAGTGCTTGTCATGCATTCCTCTGTCTAGGAAAGTAGCATCTAGTATAGATGTGAAATTCTTAATTGTTTGCTCACAATGTGGACTGAGATTTTTAATTCAGTTTTTGGACTGTAAAACATATCTCATTATGTGTAGATGCAAACCAAATGAACCACCAACCAAAAAAGCAACAACAACCAGGAATAGCGTATTAGAGAGAAGCTGTTCTACTCAACAGTAGAACCTCAGGTGATTATGCAATTCGAAGTCTTATGTATTGAAAAAATAACTTTGACCACCTTTAACACTCAGTGGAGCTAACAGAGCCTGGGACCTGTGGCACTCGATCTAACGTAATACCTTTCAGGATTAGCTGGGTGCTTACATTTTCTGAGCACCAACTACCAGAGTTGACACACAAAAACATACAGCTGAAAGTTGTCTTCCTCTTGTGCAGGCCTTACAGGACGATGATCATTGTGAGGGCAATAAATAAACATCCAGGAATCTGATTCCTTGCTCTTCCAGAAGCCTCCAAATTATTTTAACCAGAAATGGTTAAAGACGTTATCTGTCCCTCAGTTTTCCACCTGTGAAAGCTGGCTTCTGTTATGTTTTTGTCATACATACTGGGGACCTCCCGGTTCTCCCACAGTATGAGTATATTGGTATATGTACACATTCATACATCTCTTCTTATGTGCCACCACGAACAAAGGCTGAACCTGAACTCCAGGAGTCATCAAGTTTTACATACCTGGGGGAACCACCTCCAATGCTGAACCTGGCCTTCAGGCTCTTGTGGATACCCTGTGTAGATCACAAGTTGGGAATTTGACGTCTTGGCTTGAAAACAGTGCAAGTAAATGTGAGATCTGTTTATATTTAAAAGAATGTATTGCTTTCTTTGTAGGTGCAAGTCTTTCTAAAAATGCCAAAATAGTCAGTGATTTTCGTGTTTGAAATATGGTCTTGTGTGGTTGTGGGAGCCTTCCCAGGGTACTGGCTGTCCTTGTTTGCTGACAAGTTCCCTAGGCCACTTCCAAGTTCTCTCCCCCAGTAGAATCAGTCCAAAACAAATCTTGTTCCCAGATACTTCCTGTGAGCAAAAGAGTGCAAATTGCATTTGCGTTTTCTGTGGTACTTACTGTATCTACTTTTGATAAGGCTTTAGTATAACGAAAAGCTTGTGTAGCACATAAGTCAGTGTTCACTGTTGGCCCATACATGTAAAACCATAATGTCTTTCTTGGTGCTATGATGCGAAGAAAAAAGGATAATGAAGTAACCCCATTTTCTGGAGTGTAGGAGATTTTGTGTGGTCTGGAGGATGCATAGAGTTGGATCTGGGTTCGTATTTATAAACAAGTGATAAAGACCAAGTATCTGTGGTGTCAAGAATCATTGTCATTTGAGCTGTGACAGCTGGTTATATTAGCCTTACCTAACTGTAAAATCCCTGTAATAGAGCTGGCCTTTTACATGGCAGTGGAGTGACTGACAAGCAAAAGTACTATCACTTACTCTGACCCAGCTACTCAGAGGTAGTCTTTAAGCCACACTGATTCCATCACTTTTTGCCATGTGGTCATTTAACTGCTTCACTAATGTGAGTTCTCCTTTATTCTTCCCTAGTTACTCTCTACTAGTGCAGTCGTCTTTACTTGATGCAGATTGCACCTCCCTTACTACCATGTATAGCCATTGCTATTTACTCAGGTACTGAGTGGCCTTAAATAGTGAATGAACATTGGGATGATGTGGTGAGTCTCATGAGCTCGCCATAATGCAAAATGAGTTTCAACATCTTTGATATTGTTTAGTTTTCAGCCATGGTGAAGCTGAACTCCCATTTGTGATACTTTTTCCTTTCCTATTCAGGAAAAGGTAAAAAAAAAAAAAAAAAAAAAAAAAAAAAAAAAAAAGTTCCTAAGTTTCTTGAAAAGAAAGCTGTGTAGGATTAGAATTTTTGAATTATTCTGCATCAGAAAAGAAGCTGTTGGAGATATACTCTAAAAAAAAAAAAAGAGCTATTATGATAGTGGCAGTTGCGCTTCTTGAGCTCTGCAGTTTACAGTGCATCATGTTCTCCCTGTGTATTGTCTGAAATATACAGTATTTCAGCTACCGTTCAGGAACACTGCAACTTCGACATGTCTGATGACCTCAAAAAGCTTGAAGGCTGCTAAGCTAAAATGAGATCCATTTTAGCATAGTATTCTTATTTACTTTCATAATATCTGCAAAGAATTTTATTTGATTTCACTAGCAACAAGGAACAAATATTAATGTTATTTTCAAGGGTTCTTTTGTTTAGGAGGATTACTGAAGAGCAAAGAGGTGATCTTACACCAGTCAGAAAAGCAATAGATTTTGGAAAGTTAACACCGTCACGGTATCCATAGCTTTTTCTGTTGTACTTGGATATTGAAAAGGACTCAGAACAGGTGTAATATGACTGAAAACACTACGTGATTGAGTCTTCTCTACCTGGAGAAATATAGTATAGGATAATAGCCAGTAGTCTGATATTTTTAGACATGCTCTGCTCCAACAACCTCAGCTGAAATGAAAATGGGAGCTGCTGAGCTGAAAAGGGGGCCATTAATGTCAGCCCTAAAGCTATGTTCCATCATGTTCAACCTGTTTAGCCGCAACATCTCAAACTTTCTCCAAACGATATCTTTTTATTTTTGTTATTTCTGTTACAATGGGGCAAGAAAAACTGTTATTGAGGATGCACTTCATGTTTTATTTGAGCCTTCTGTCTTCCTCAGCTTCTGTCCACAAGTGAACTGTTTTGGAAACTTGGAGACAATCTGTTTAGTCATTTTTGAAGTAGGCAAGAAGTGGCATAGGAGAGAGATTTTTCCTACTTTCTCCTGTTGTTGATATGTATATATATTTTTAAAGCATCTTTATGTTGAGAGCAAACAGGACAGCAGGATTCAGGGCTTAATTCGTATTGAGTAGACAGCTATATTCACACAAGTCCTTTAATGAAACACCATAGGTTTATTCCAGTTAGAGATCTAGTCCTCAGTGCACAACTCTCTATACTGAGTCTAGTAGACTAGACTGAGTCTAGTATGCCAGACAAAACTGGCATAATCCAGACTTTTTGTGGCTTGCTTACAACCAGCAGAATCTGAAGGTAGGGTTAAATTTAGCCTTTCTGTTCCTTCTCTGCAACTGTGTTGAAAGGCCACTGTATGTGGTCTTATGTGATTAAGGAGCACTGCCCAATAATTGTCTCTGCTCTCAGCGGAGGACTGAAGGTACAGAGCTTGGCTGTCAGAATGGGCAACTCAAATTGTTTTAAGGTGCTAGATGAACAAAAGTAATGCTGAAAGAAGTATGAGAAAACTAATGAAGAAACTAAAACTATATGAAGACTTTTATATATGTTTCTGTATATGCATAGATACACATTCATCTTCTAGTTTTCTGTTGTTCAGTGTTCATCTCTCATTCCTGTTCCTGTATAACAGAAGTAGGTGGGAGCTGGAGATAGGAGATTGTGTGAGAATGTCTCGGAGGTGCAAAAGGGAAGATTTGGGATAGGTGTTAACGCAGGGGGGAAAGCAGGCTCTGTAAGTTAGATATGTGAGGGTAACACAGTCGCTAATGTGAATATTGAAGTGTAGGCAGGAGAATAGAACTTACTCCATGTATGTGTTAACTCATCGAGTCATGACACAGAACAAAGAGATTTGCAGCAATTTTAGGATCATGTAAAAGTTTTCCTCCTGTCTTGAGCCTTATTAAGTGGAGAGGAGGTGACTTTTTTGGTTAAAGGGATGTAAATGATGGAGTATTGCTAAGACCCTTGGAAACTGATTTAAAAAAAAAAATTGTCTGCTCAACAGTTTTCTTTGTAATGTTAAGCGTATGATGATGGTGTAGTATTGAAAACTATTATTGGACGTCATTCAGCTTGCCCTGTGCAATTCACTTATGGCTCTTCCACAATGTTAATGGCAAATTCATGCCAAGAAAATGACTGTACTTACCTGTAAGATGTACACACACTGTCGTTGCTTAAAAACTAACCTTTTATAACTAGTTCGACATTGTCAACACTTTGAGGGCATATCCTGTGTCAGGGAATATGATAAATAACGAGGTAAAATTGTTTCATTATGTAAGTCAAATCAGGAAATGTTTTGTGTGCAGTCAGTGTGTGGGTGTATGTGTGTTTGTTTGAGAATGTGTCTGCCTACATAATCCCTCATCTTCTAGTCTACATATTCCCCTGTCAAAAGTAAAATCATGTTAAACACTGTTAAATAGTAATACTTTACATTTAGTAGTAGTGTTTTTCCTCCAAGCATCTCCTGCTACTTCAGTTATTACTTAATGTTTGATAATCCTGGTATGACATAGAAAATACTATCCCCTTTAATAATGATTAAACAGATTCACAGAGAGTAATTAAACACTTGTCTGTTAGTGACATTGCCACTCCTGTTTCAAAGAGGGTTTTTTTCTGAGTTAACTGTCTTCCTGTAAAATCTTAGTAGACATGAAACGTGAATTTTTATCTCAGTACATCTGCTCAAGGTCAGTCCTGGAAGTGTTTGTGTGTTGGTAGGGGTGACCGTAATTTGCTGTGTTAAGAATAGTAACTGTCTGTGCTTTCTCCCCGTCGTTTTTTTTTTTTTTTTTTTTAATAATTTGAAAGTTTTCTCTTAACAAGCTTGATTGTAAGATGCTCTTTTCTGAAATGAGGACACAGCCGGTAAGTCAGTCAGAAATTAAATTGGTAATTCTCATACTCTAATTACTATACCTGTTTCAAATACTCCACAGTTCTTTTGCAGGGTGAATACATAAAAGAGTACAGAACCAATCCCCCCCCTCAAGTTCCGCAATGTATGAGAGCTATCAAGAAGTTTTTAACTTCTTTTCTCTTCCAGCTTAACCCACACTACCCAGAAGGTAATAATGAAGGAAAAGCTTTGGTAAGTAGAATTTATATGTTGCATGTAACCTGGGAAATACTGTATCATTAGTCTAATGAAGCCCTGCATATGGAATTCCTTTGTAGCTTTCCTTGTAGTTACGTCACAACCACTGGTGTTGTGTTCTGTATCACATGTAAGCTAGGGTGCAACTCAAATCTGTCGTTACAGAAAGTTTTCCCTTGTGTAAAGAAAATGATAGGAAGCTTATTCAAATTCTGCATCAAATTGGCAGTAGTTGGAAGTCAGTTCTGCTTAGCAACTGCAGATATGAAAGGTATTAATGCTTATCAAATCAGACGTACTACCTTCTGGCAAAAACCAGGAACAAGCGAGTCTGGTTACTTATGTACCAAAACCAATTCAGAGGCTCTACTAGTGGAGATGAGCGCCTTTGGGACTTGTTAGTTGGTCAGGCTTGGCTTTAAATCTAAGAACATGCTGAGGCTCTCTTCATTACCTGTTATTGAATACGTGCAATCAGATACTCAGGCTTAGACTGAGCCCTGCTGCACTTCAGGCGACTCTACCACAACACCTTCACAAGGACCTAAGTTGTCCTTTCTGCAGCATGGGTTGGTTGGACATGAAGACAGATGCTTCCAGGCAGTCTGGAGCTATTATAGACAACGGCCTTTATCTTGTACAGTGCTAAGAGCATGCTAGCTAATCCTAACTAACAAGGCAAGGTCAGACATTGTAGTTTTTAATGTGTGAAGGACATGGAGATAAAACCGTGAGGGACTCTTATTCTTAAACAAATAGCCCAAAAGGAATAATTCCTCTGTTGCATTCATGAGATTACCTTGAAAATACTGAGATGTTAGGAAAAATCGATTTAATTTCTTTCTGTTTGCCTCCTGGCTTTTGTTCTTTTAGAGGACACATTTTCAAGTTTTTCTCTGTATGGGAAATGATTTTTTCTTTTTCTTTTCTTTTTTTTTTTTTTAAATGAAAACCAAGATTGTTACATAATCTTATGCCTCCAGCGCTGCAATTTTTTTAAAAATGGAGGCTGTTGTACGAGTTGGTAACATTGGCTTTCCATCTTCTCTGGTATTTGGTAAAAGACTGAGAGAGCTGGAGCTGTTCAGCCTGGAGAAGAGAAGGCTCTGAGGTAACCTGATAGAGGCCTTTAAGTATCTCCAGCGGAGCTACAAGAAAGAGGGACAGACTCTTTAGCAGGATCTGTGGTGACAAGACAAGGGGAAATGGTTTCAAACTAAAAGAGAGGAGATTTAGGTTGGGTGTAAGGAGGTACTTTTTTACAGTAAGAGTGGTGAATCAGTGGCACAGGTTGCCCGGAGAGATGGTGGATACAAAGAGCACAGTAACACTGTTTGTAGCAAATTCTCAGCTACAAAACACTTTTTCAACATAGTCGCCACGCTTAGCTGTGCATTTTTGCCAGTGCTGAACAAAAGCCTGTATGCCACACTCATAAAAATCTGCACCAGTGGAGGTGATCCACTGTTGCTGTCTCCACTGCAGAAACGCACCACCCACTGCCTCACTGTGCTCACAGCCACTGTTTGGTCTCCAAAAACGTTCAGCAAGCATCAATGAATATCAGTGGGTGCCATATTTTCCACATGGAGGAACTCGGTTATATACCTTTGCTTCATCCACACTTCCACGTCAGATGCCGTTTTGTCAGACTGCCCCTCTGCTGCTGTCTGTTGCACAGCAACAGCATGTAATGGAATTTGAAATTGCTGTAGCACCAACATCGACCTCTGATGTCATGGACCAACATAATAAAATAGGAGGCAATACTTTTGGGGAAGCCCTCATAGTTAAGTATTCCCTAGACCGGATGAAGAATATTCATGAGTGATCTGAACATGAATGTTAAAGGTGACTTCTCTAACAATTTGGCTTAATCCTCCTGGGCATTGGCTTCAACTAAAATCCAAGACCAGAGAAATCTGATTGGACAACTGTTTCCATTGAAAAGTTAATCAAAACTGATTGATGGTCAAAACTGATTCTCTGTGGAAATTTTACTTTGCACAGACAGCACTTTCATGTGAAAAATGTTTTGTGAAAGAAATCCTGATAAGGTTTGGTAACACCTCCATTTGAATTGAAGCCTACAGATACTTCTAGCATGGTAAAAATTCCTTTGGATCCTTCACCCCTTTTTTATAGTCTTATTGAGAATACCATGAGTCAGCACTGGCTATTTTAAGTCTTCATTCTGGCCTTAAGCGAGTGAGTAGAAAAGCTTCACATCCCTGTGCAGGAATTTTTGTTACAATGATGCAGTGTTTTGAATTGTCCCTCAAAAGAATTGTAAAATATTTTGAGTTCTTGAAGGTCCAACCATGCCAGTCTTGTATCCAATACTCACATAACATAGAGCACACAAGCTTTCCTTGCACTGTATTTTTCATGTGATGTTTCTTCCGCCAGGTGACTGCCTAACTGGCTTACTGCAGAGTCATATTCTTTTTCATCTTTTGAAGCAATTAATTTTGAGGTGCTGCCTGTGAAATAGATCTGCTGCTCTAGAGGGGGAGGTGGAAGCGGACCTATCCCAGCGTAATTTGAGGTCCGAGGAGTAGGGAAATAGAAGAGGCATGCTTGAATCTTTTCAGCAGGAGGAAGAAGCTGAGCCTGCAGCCTGTGTTTTGCTTTTCTCTGCTAGTCTGGAATAAAAGGGTTCCAGCTCCTCTGTCGGATGGGTTTTAAAGAAGGCACAGCCATCTGTGTGTTTTGTGCCAACCTTTAACTATAAATGTGATAGGGCTTCTTGTGTGTGTTCACTGCCTGGTTTACGAGTCCTGATTGCAGTTGCTTAGGCAACTGTCAATTTTAGGAAGCAGAGATGGAGAAGGATTTTCTGTGGTGCAGAAGTGGGCATAGGCACCTAGATTCTGACAAAGTCTATCTTTTTTGCCTTAAGTGACTTAAAAACCTGGAGGGGTTTTGGCTACTGAGAACATAAATATTGCTGGAAGTCACTAGGGCTTCTGTTCCCAAGCCACATTTGGACTGCAGTTCCTTGCTCATTTATGGGCTGCTTCGTGAGATTCCAGCCAAATTGTCTGGTGAAACACTGCTTGGATTTCTGGTAAAATTTAGCCTTACATTGAGTCAATTAATATTCCTTGTACATGTTTTTCCCACATCTATAGTCCTGATTTTTTTTTTTTACCATGAAGACCTTTCTCTGTTTTAAAGGCCTTATTTAAAAAAAAAAAANTCAGCTCCTGAAGTCTAGGAGATTGTAATGTATACTGCATCAAAATGCACTGCTCTGTTACAGCTCCCATTAAATCCAAAATTGGTGTATTTTGTGCTGCAAAGTAGTCCATTATTTCCAATCACAGAAATGTGCAGCACCTAGAAGAACACTATAAACATTGGGGAAATGTCAAGAACAGCTGGGAATGTGGCATTTGTTCGTGCTGTGGTATTAAAAGGCTGTCTTTGGGTAGCTACCTTAACTCCATTTGTCTGCATTTTCATGAGAGAGTGCTCATCCTGAGCAGATCCAGTCTGGGTTTTATTGTTCAGATTTTTCTTGGGATTGAAACTGCTATGTATTTACTTTTCTTGTAAAGAAGTTGGACAATTCTGCCATGGACTTCTTGGAGCAATTTGATATAGCTCCTCTGACTTCTGTTTATGAATGCCAAGCAACAATGCAATTCAAAGCTTGCTTTCTTGCTTCCATCCCAAGTGACTTTTTCCCTCATAAACACTGTAATTTTAAAATGTTTTTATTTTTAGTTTTTACTTATCTTCCAGCAATTAAGTTTGTTTAATAAAAATTTCATAATGTGTGACACCGATGATGCAGTTAAAACAATGAGAATAGCATTGGGGAATTTTTTTTAAAGACTGAGGCTGTAAACAATCTGAGAAACATACTCAAAAACCAAAAATCATCAGTTTTAAAATGGCAGTGTCTCTGCTTATATAAAGCCAGCAGTCAGACCACTTGAGAGGCTGCACTCACCGGGGGAGAAGGGGAGACACGGATGCTGGCGCACTATTATTATTCTGCTGCTGCACACAGGTCTGAATCAGCTCTGAAAACGCATACATTGTTTCTTACAGAATGTCTCTGGCTCCTAACAACGGAATTGCAACGTGATGTCTCCACTAAAAATGCGATGACTCACAAATGAGTCAACAGCGAAGGTGTTATAGGAGGCTAACTGCTGTGCTGTCTGCCAAGGCTTCCTAACGTGCAGGAGCAAGGCTGGCCATTAATTTACTTGACTTTCTTTTCATATAGAATTTTTTAAATCATCTAACCTATGGAGTTCTGCTCATATTACCACTCTGAGTAAATGCTGGTTTGCAAGAGCCTCCTAAACTGGGTTAACATATTGAGATACCACATTGTACTGGATTTAACAGGCATTTTCAGAACTCTGGCTGCTATTACATTTAATTTCTGCTGAAATCTGTAGTGCAGCTTAATGTATTCATTCAGGAGTAGGGCATTATCCTTGTCTGTCTCTGTGCCACGAGAGGTGTCTTCACCACTTGGAATTGTAGATTGCATTTGCATTCTAAGGAAAATGAAATAAATTTCAGGCCTGGGTTTTTTGTTGTTTTATTTTTTAGGAGTTTTTTTTTTTTTGCAAGAAGACCCCTCCATAAATAAAACTGTGTAAATCTCTTGAGTGTTAGGTATGATACCCAGTTGAGATGAATAATACAAGGACTTGGGGTAGGTCAACATTACTAGCAAATTGTATTAACAGCTGTGAAGAAGAGTCATCTTTCTTGGGCCTTGTAGCCCAGGAGATAAATATAATTATGTCTGATCATTTTGTCTCTTCATTACAATACAGGTTTTGTCACTAATTACAATATATTTGCCCTTCAAATTGCAAACACTTTACGTCTTCACTGGATTTTTACGTATATATTTCAGACTTCTTTTTAAATTGTTGTGATATGCTGCAAGCCGGTGGTGGTAGCCCAGAAGTTACAGAATTTGCTGTTAGCCTGGATCTTCTCCAGAAGGGCTGATTGTTTTCACTATGACTCCTTTTTTGAACTCTCAGCCTTTTCTTTCTTATATGAGTCCCTTCTGGAAGAGTGCCATGGCCACTGGCTCTATAAAATCACAGAATTCTTAGATTTGGAAGGGACCTATAAAGGTCATCTGGTCCATCTCCTCTACAATGAACAGGGACATCTATAGTTAGATCCATCAGTACCCTCAAGTCCTTTTCGTCAGGGCTGTACTCAATCCTTTTGTCTCCTAGCTTGTGTTGGGGGTTGCCATGACCCAGGTGCAAGACCTTGCACTTGGCTTTGTTGAACCTCATGAGGTTCTCCTGGGCCCACTGTTCGAGCCTGTCCAGGTCTCTCTGGATGGCATCCTGTCCCTCAGACACATTGACCACACCACACAGCTTGGTGTCATCTGCAAACTTGCTGAGGGTGCACTCAATCCTGCTGTCAAGGTCATTGATGAAGATGTTGAAGAGCATTGGTCCCAGTAGAGACTCCTGAAGGACAACACTCGTCACGGATCTCCATCCGGACATTGAGTCATTGACCACTGCCCTATAGATATGGTCTTTCAACTACTTCCCCGTTCATCAGATGGTCCACTTATCAAATCCATATCTTTCCAGTGGCTCTTCCTTTGTCCACTGATGTAGTTATACCATCTTAGAAGGCTGCTAGGTTGGTCAGATAGGACTTGCGCTTGGTGAAGCCATGCCGTTTGTCTCATATTGCCTCCCTGTCTTCCATGTCCCTTGGCATAGCTTCCAGGAGGATCTGTTCCATGATCTTCCCTGGCGCAGAGTTGAGCCTGACAGTTCGGTAGTTCCCTCGGTCATTCTTTCTACCCTTCTTAAAATGGATGTGGTAGGGATACTTTCACTTCCATCTGCTGCCAAAATCCTGTTGTGCATGTGAGTAGTGTGCTTTACAAGCCACCTCCTAGCTGAGTGAATGCATAGGTTTTTTTATTGTTTTCAGGGCAGGCTGCCTCTTCTCTTTCTACCATGTGGTGTTTAGATTGGGTCAGTCTTTTGGAAGGTGTAGTTCTAAATCCTGCCAGGCAGAAGATGAACTGCATCTGCATTTCCTACATCTTTATGAGTAATTTAACTGGCGAACTACAGAGTGAGGTGATGCCATCTTCTTCACTGTGGATATACATCTAATTTGAATTGCTACAGCTTGTGACTAATTTGCCAGCAGTTTGCTACAATCAAAACTATTTTTTTCTTAGTGAATTTACTATTTGCTAGAATTTTTTTACCCACATTTCTTGCACTTTTTCTCTGTACTCCTAGCATGTAATTCACCTGCTTTTTCTTAAAGAAGTCATGGGAGTTCTTTCTTTGTCTGCCGCTGACCCTATCACCACCACTTCTGAAACCGCTTCTGTTTGTTGGCTTCTTCTTCATGCTGCTTTCAGTTGAATTTTCTTCTCTCTGTATTTGAGTCCCTTTACATGTTTATTACTCCCTTCTCTTCACTGAATCGGTTTTGCTGGCTGCATCTGCCTGTATGCCAGTTTCTTACCTGTGCAAATGTCATTGTGTTATGGGTTGGCTCAGCAGATAGCTGAGTTCCACACAGTTATTCACTCACCCTCCCCCCTCCCTAAATGGGACGGGGGAGAGAAGTAGAGAGATATGCAGTAAAACGCGTGGGTTGAGATAAATGCTATTTACTAAAATAGTAAAGAGATCAAGAGAAATAACAGTACATATATATATATATATATATACACAAAGAGGATACGCAGAGCAAGGGCTCACAGCCACTGGTGACCCTTCCTCCCGGCTAGCCCCTTCCGTAACGAACGGAACCCGGAAAAACCACCAACCAATCCCATGATGTTATATGGGATGGAATAGCTCCTTGGCCAATTTGGGTCAGCTGCCCTGGTCCTGTCCCCTCCCAGTTCCCAGTTCCTTATGCCCCCCTTAACTATTTCACTGGCAGAAGAATGCGGAAGTGAGTTATGTCCTCGGCTCCGCTCAACACTGCCAGGATGTTATCAGTATCTCGGAGGTACAAGATAAATTCATACTAGACACTACGAGAAAGTGTAGCTTCTGTTAGAAACTAGGACACATTGTTTTATTCTACTTAGGAATGTTGTGTCTTTGCTGTATTGATCATATTGTCTGATTGATTTGAAACAGTGTAATACTTTCCTCTTCTTTTGACTTCCTCATATAGACTCATCAGCAAATTCAATTATGCAGATTCTAATGACTGCTTACTAAATTTAATTAATTGTAAGAATCTTTCTGTGTGCAAGTGTTTATGCTCTTTCTCACTTGTGTGCATGCACTCAGATGCAAATTCAAGCATAAATATAAACCTGTGTATTTTCGTATGTATGACTATCTCTCTATCATGCACTCCCTCTATGTAAGTTGTTTGCAGAGCTCTGAAGGTCAGGGTCACTTTTCATTGCGTTTTTTTCCAAAGATTAGTGCGTAAGACTCATAATCAAGATTGGGTTGTGAGGCATGTCTGAGATCATTAAATTAAATTGTGAGAAGAGTTCTGAGGTTTTTGCTGGAGTCCAGTCTGGTACTATTGCACAGCTGTTGTGCAGGTCTGATTTTGCTCAGCTAAGCTCTGCATTGCAGCTAGCAGTATTACAAACACTGTCTTACCCTCTGTTGAGAGAGCTTTTTATATTTTAGTCTAGAAACCAGTTTTTGTGTGTATGACAGGTCTGATTTGATGTGTGCCAAGCCTGGTTGGCCTGGTTTAGGCCTGATGAGCTAACTCCATTGCTCACTAGCATCTCTACAATTGCTGGGGAAAGTCGTCAGCAAGTGGAGTCAGCCCCAAGCTGCAGGAGAAACTTCCCCACAGAGGTGGTGGTTTGTATGAACTACTGAAGCACTGGGCACCTGCCTTTCCATTTTACCTCTTGTCAGAGAAACCCGAACACGTGTGTATATGCTTATGCTTAATGACCTATTGGGGATGCTCAGATATTATGTAATGAGAGAATATAAAAAAAAAACTTCCTAACACAGAGCACAATGTGGTTTCATATTTTGTCTGTGTTTTTCCTGGAGCCCTAAGGAAAAAAAATATGATTATGAAGTGTTCTGCCTTTTTGTATACCAGCTTTTTTAGTTTGGAAATTATAGCAGAGAGGGCTGGTTCTGGGAAAATGTAATTAGATCTTGATGTATGTTATGGGAAATATTTCAAAAGGCTGGATGCTGTTCCAAACTAGCTTGTACTCCTCATCCCTTTGCTGACCTCTTGAACTTTAAGCTGGTTTTAAATTTTGCAGTTTGTTTGGAAATTTGGGAAGTAGATTTTCATTTGTTGCTAGATTCTGACTTATATCTATTAAGTTCTTAAGAGCATTCTACTATAGTTTATCTGCCTTTCCAGTTTGGGTCTTATCCAGAGTTTGTAAAACAATGTGTATGGAAATCACAAACAGACAAAAAATTTTGCTATTTTCTCAGTCCTCACATGCAGGTTAAGTTTCTGTGTGTGATTTTATTTAACGCTTTTTGGACCTGGAGCACCGAAGGATGCAAGGACTGCCTGAAGAAAGTTTACTCTTGTGCAAGACACGGGATATTTCTCCTTTCTGTTCGCAAGCCTTCCTCTCAAAAATGAGTGTCAGTACTCTAATCACTGGATGAGCCTAAGAAAAATTTCTGGAAGAATTTCTTCCTGTTTTTTTTTTCCTACTGTTTTCTTTCCTTCGTAAAAGCAATGGAATGGAAAGATGACAGTTTTTAGGCTTGATAATGAAAAAATTGGTGTTTTGGAAGGATTTAGAAAATGCCTTGAAATGAGGTGATCACTAGCTGTTTCTTACATGGTTTCCTCATCCTTGATTTTGTTGCTTAATCAGTTGGCGGTATGAATAATCAAAGCTTTGCCCTTGATTATCCCTTACAGTTTGGTTTTAATCAAGGTACTAATATGAACCAAGTACAGTCTGGCCTCTTTGTGTACATCTCTACCCTACTGGTGCACTATAAATTATTGTAATAGTATTTCAGATGTCTGGTATTTGATTTTCTCTTTCGGCTTTCTTAATTCCTTCACAATATATTTGGTGTATGTGAAAGGCTCTGGGCTGCCAGTCTCTTAGTTGGTTATTAGTCTTTTTTAATAGTTGTAACTCAGCAGCCCAGAGGAACAGCTTTTACTTATGCCAGTAATTCAGCTTGTTGCTGCATGGTTACAAACATAGACTCTGAATTGCTTCTTCAAGCAAAGATAGATGAGGATAGCCTTAAGCTTAGAGAAGGTAGCATTTGGAGGTGGTGAAGCCAAGGGGTATGTAGGTAACTGAAGATGATGAAGGCTGCATAGTGATGCTGGGTGACAGAATTCCCATGGCCTTTCAGCACGCGGCAGGAGGAAGGTAGCCTTCTTAAGATGCACGCACCTATTCTCAGACAGCAACACAACTTTGTGTCTCTTAAAAATTAGGCTCCTGTGAAGGAGTGAAGTTCCTTGGTTTCAGTGGTCATGTGCAGACCTGTGTTGGATCCAACCTCAGCCTGTGCTAGGATTTCTGATGCAATCTAGTCGGTGCTTTCACACAGAATCACAGGGGCTGGAAGGGACACCTGGAGATCACTGAGTCCAACCCCCCTGCTAAAGCAGTTTCCCTACAGTCAGTTGCACAGGAAAGCATCCAGGCAGGTTCTTTGTGTCCTCTCTTTCCAAATCGACCTTAATGAGGCAAGTATTCTGGCTCTTCCTGTCTGGTAGGTGTTCTGCTGCGATTCTGACTGTGTGAGAGGGGGGGGGGAAAAAAAGAGCAAGCTTAAATAAAACAACTATGGAATTAAGCAAATTGTTCACTTTTCTACTCCTCTCTTCCCTTTTAAAAATTCGGTTTTCATTAATGCTCTTCTTTTAACTTTGGCCTTTTCCAAACTAGCACTGTGTAGCTACGTCTGTTGGAGTGAAGGGTCTGCAATTGCCACAGGTTTTTGAAGTTGTAGGTGTCAAATAATAATGTATACAGTACTGCAGTGTATCTGTAGCTGGTGACCTGCTGTTATAATGACTGTCTGAGACCTCGTGTGCCTGGGGCAAAGTGCATCCTTTGTGTTATACACTCCAGAGCCAGTCATGGTACATTCTTACTAGAATGTACAAAAAAAAAAAAATACAATTCAGATGTATTACTTGTCCTCAAGGTAATTGGAGAATTTATAATGGGCCCTGATGCAAGCAAATAACCCTTGTGCCTAATCAGCAGAGAGATGGCGACCTTCCTGCTTCAAAGAAGAAACGCCAAGCAGGGGAGAAGATTATGTATACTTTGGTCTCTGTGCCACATGGAAATGACATCGCGTCTCTCTTTGAACTGGATGCCACCACTCTTCAGAGAGCTGATTGCCTGGTTCCAAGGTAAAAATAAAAAAAATAAGAAAAAAAAGAATGCTGCGATGACAAGGTTTCTTCCTAGCATTATGCTGGTGAGTAAAGCAGAAAAAGTCAAACATGAGCAAGTATTATCCTTCAGTTAAAATTTGAGGAGTGTTCATGGATAAACAAGAGATGTATAAAACATGATACTGCTGCTGTGACTGGGTAAAATGATTATAAGGATAAAACAAGTGATGCTTAAAGAGAATCTGTGAAGAGAAAAATAACAGGTTAAATGTTGCACAGAGATATGTGAAGACAGAATTGAGCCGTGTGGTATGTTTGAAAAAACCGTGCTGCTAGTAGATCTAACTGAATTGTTCCCAGCAAAATAACGCGTGGTGATCTGTGTTTGTGTTTCTCAGACAAGTCTCAATACCACTAAGCACATCTGGTATTCAAATGAAGTCAGTCATTGGTTCGTAGGTTTTAATTGTGAATATTTGAAATTTCAACTGTGTTACTTAGCTGGGATTGGCTAGATAAGTCACACAGTGTTAGCTGTGTCTGAATGGGCATGCAGACACTTGGGGCTAGTAGTTATGAGGGTGGATTTTAAAGCTGGGTACCTACAAACAGTGACGCATGCAACTTGGAAGTGTACTTGCTCCACAAAGTTTTGCCAGATAATTTACTTGCTTGAGTACTCAAAGCCCATCAGCATGAAAGGGAGTGTGTAAATGAAGACCACAGTGAATAAATGCGCTGAGTAGAATTCAGAGTAAAAATTGTAATTGATTTCTCAGCTCTGCTTTTTGATAATACCACAAATTATCATATGGAAAGAATTTAGAAGAACCTCATGTCTGCTCTTTGTTTGCTTGATTTTCATTTAAGAACTGATACTGTAAATGCTCACTCCCTGGAACAAGGGTTTGCAGATCATAGTGGTGAAGATGTGAAACTATGATCGGTTTTACTTTCTCAGTTTTGTTCTGTGACAGGTTGAACAGGCTCATTACTCTGCGGAAAAAAATAATAAGAAAACAATTGTTTTTATTCATGACACGTATTTCACTTCAGATATGATTTTAAAACACCTTTTTAATTTTTCTTTTCTTTGAGGAATGCTTTACTCTTAGGCTTATGTAGATCCCAAGTTGCTGTCCTTGCTGTAGCTCAATGTTGGATCAGAAAGAAGATGGAGATTAGGGGAAAGAGTGCTACAGTAGCTTTTAGGTCCCCCTTGCCTTTTTATTGTGAGTGGCTGGTGTGACTCATGCTCTCATGTCTCACATCATGGTCATATGTTATACTGCATCCCACCTTGCCCAGTTTAGCTCAGAACTGATTGATCTAACCCGTTGTTTGCTTTGTTCTCCTTTAGGAACTCTTACGTCCGACTGAGACACTTATGCACTAATACTTGGGTAACTAGTACTAGCATCCCAATAGATACCAATGAAGAAAGGCCTGTAATGTTGAAGGTAAACACTGTTTTCTTGGGGTTGGAATCACAGCCTGATTCCTAAAGTTCTCTGCTGGTGATCTTAACATATAAAATACGCATAATTGGGTGAAGATGAGAGAATTGGTTACCCTAATTAAACTAAAAACTATTGCAGATTGGGACGTGCCAAACAAAAGAGGACAAGGAAGCTTTTGCCATTGTGTCAGTTCCTCTTTCTGAGGTCAGAGACTTGGACTTCGCCAATGATGCAAACAAGGTCTTAGCATCAACTGTTAAAAAGCTGGAGAATGGAACAATAACCCAGAATGAAAGGAGGTTAGTGAGTTTTACTTTTCTTCACGTTAAATTAGTGTTACCCGTAGCATCATGATATCACGTTATCACAGTAATGGGTAAGTATAATTCACTGTGCCAAATGTTCGTGCTGCTAGAGCAGTCGAAGAAAGTATTACAGTCACTGAGAGGCTGCTGCAATCATCCCTTTCCTTTCTTTCTTCCAAGAGGTGCTGATCTGTGCTCTCTGGTGACAGTACAGGATCCAAGGGAGTGACATGGAGTTGTGTCAGAGGAGGATCAGGTTAGGGATTAGGAAAAAATTCTTCACTAGAGAGTGGTCAGACAGTGGAACAGGCTCCCTAGGGCAGTGGTCATGGCCTCAAGCTGCTGGAGTTCAAGGAGTATTTGGACAGTACTCACAGACAGGACATGATTTGGTTTTGGATTTTGGGTGGTCCTGTATGGAGCCAGGAGTTGATCTCAATGATCCTTGTGCGTCCCTTCCAACTCAGGATATTCTGTGATTCTATGATTCTGTTTTTCCCTGTTCTCCCTTCCTATTTTACATTATTTTGTTTTCTTCAGTGTTTACTGTTTATATCCTTCCATATTTCAATTATAGTGCTATTTGAATGTCTGTTTTTCACACCCACCCCTGAATTAAGGGATTTTATTGTACACTGTAGCCAAATATTTCCCACTGCAAGTGATGTAGTTGTCTATTTGTTTTCAGCTGTCTGGTAAAACTGAATATTAGACAGCATCTCTAACAGCGTTAATTTGTAACTTGTATTCTACCATGCATCATACACAACTTTTTGCTGGAAATGTCATTTTTTGGTGATAAAACAGAATTTCTGCTGTCTGTTGAGTCCACAAGTCTTTTGTCGGTGGTAATTAGCATAGATGGTTTAATATCAAGTGGAAGATTTATCGTAATAGACAGACCTGTAATGACCAAGACATTAGTACTCAACCTTGGAAAGCCATTTAATTTGTTATTGAGTAGAATCAAATGGGGATACAACATAATCAAGGTGTGACATCCCTGTGTTAGCCTTGCACTGCTGTGTCACTGCAATCCGGTATTGTCAAGTCCTGGTGTCGATGGTCTGGTACAATACACGTGTAAAATGTTTTAGAGCAGGAACGGAGCAGAGAGGGCAGATCTTTAAGGAAGCTTTCCTTAGAGCACAGGAGCTCTCTGTCTCCAGGTGTAGGAAGTCAGGAAAGGAAGGCAAGAGATTGGCATGGCTGAACTGGGACCTGCTAGTTAAACTGGAGAGCAAGAAGAAAATGCACAGGTAGTGGAAACAGGGACAGGCATCCTGAGAGGAGAGTAGGGATGCTGCTAGGCTGTGTAGAGGTGGGGTCAGGAAGGCCAAGGCCCAACTGGAACTGGACTTGGCAAAAGGTGCAAAGAAGAACAAGAAAGTCTTCTATAGGTACCTCAACCAGAAAAGGAAAATCCAAGAGTAGTAGTCAATAGCTTAACGTCCAGATGGAGATCAGTGACGAGTGGTGTCCCTTAGGGGTCTCTATGGGGACTGATGCTCTTTAATATCTTCATCAGTGACCTTGACAGCGGGATTGAGTGCACCCTCAGCAAGTTTGCAGATGACACCAAGCCATGTGGTGCGGTCAATGTGTCTGAGGGACGGGATGCCATCCAGAGAGACCTGGACAGGCTCGAACAGTGGGCCCAGGAGAACCTCATGAGGTTCAACAAAGCCAAGTGCAAGGTCTTGCACCTGGGTCATGGCAACCCC
>WBMW01001318.1:707327-758045 GCA_013396635.1 Penelope pileata
GCCCAGATGTGGAGTCCTCAGCACAGGAGAGACATGGACCTGTTGGAGTGTGTCCAGAGGAGGGCTGCAAAAGTGATCCAAGGGGTGCAACACCTTCCCTATTAGAACAGGCTGAGAAAGCTGGGACTGTTCAGCCTGCAGAAAAGAAGGCTCTGGGGAGACATGATAGTGGCCTTTCGGTATCTAAAGGGGAGCTACAAGAAAGAAGGGGACAGACTCCTTAGCAGGATCTTTTGTGATAGGACAGAGGGAAATGGTTTCAAACTAAAAGAGAGGGGAGATTTAGGTTAGATGTAAGAAAAAAGTTTTTTACGATAATGGTGGTGAAGCACTGTAACAGGTTGCCCAGAGATCTGGTGGATGACCTGTCCCTGGAGACATGCAAGGTCAGATTGGATGGGGCTCTGAGCAGCCTGATCTAGCTGTAGATGTCTCTGTTCATTGCAGGGCAATTGGGCAAGATGGCTTTTAAAGGTTCCTTTCAACTCTGTGATTCTATGATTTCATGGTAATGCCATTATTTGTCTGTTCCTGTGATTTCCTTTGAAAAAAGCACTCTTCTTGTTTTCCTGACTTATCACCTTCCTGCTTGGGGAAGCATGGGTTCCAAGAGTTTGCTCCTCATTGATCAACCCTACATCTACCTTTCCTGCTTTTTCTGTTAGAGAGATACCTTATTCTGGGGACCTTACTGTTCTTCAACATCTACTAGTGGGCTGAGATGTTTGAAAAGCTAAGTTAGAAGGATTAGCTGAAAATCCAAGCCTTCTTTTGCATAACGGGAAGCTTTGTGTCTGGCTCTCAGGTATGGCTTTGAAAATCTACTGAGCATCTCCCTGCCATTTTCATAGTGTGACTACAGGTTTAGTAATTATAGACTAAATGGTAGACAAATTTGGATAATACTCATAAGGGTAGGAGACCTGCTGGGTTTTGTTTGTGAAAGGTTGCTAGTTCTTTTAAACAAATCTGTGGTCATCCATACTTCTGTGTATACCTGGCAAGGTATGTTAGTAGCAAGGTGGCAAAGACCTATATTGCCTGAAGATAGAAGAAATTGCCACAGCCTTTTTTTTTTTTTTTTTTTTTTTTTTTTTGTGTAGGAAAGAGTGGGTGAAATACATGTGTTCTTTTTCCAAGTCATTTTTCAATAATTTCTTGAGTCAGTAAGGAAATAGTGTAGTGGCAGAATGTTTTGATTCCTCTAGTTGAGTGCATTATCTTGTTTCATGGGCCAGTGTTGCTAACTTACTAGTAAAAATCATTGGTAGGCTATTGTAAGAGCGTCTTTCTACTGCTTCTGAGCCTTGAGGACAGCTGGTAGAGATTTTGGATTTCTAGATATTCTGCATCAATTCATCATACTGCATTTTTCTCTATTTTTCTCTCTGGTTGCTGTAATAGATTCAAACCTGTGCTGATCTGAGACCTGGAAACCTTATGTACATCTGAAATTTTGTTTTGCAGTGCTTTAAGTTCCATTGTGGTAGATAAAGCTTGTTCTAAAATGTGATTTTCTTTCTTAATAAAGCCTAGCGAGTGTTGATGAGTGTGTATAATAAGAGTTTGTCTATTTGTTCTAGGTTTGTAACCAAGTTACTAGAAGATCTGATTTTCTTTGTTGCTGATGTGCCTAACAATGGGCAGGAAGTTTTGGATGTGGTTGTTACTAAGCCAAACCGGGAACGACAAAAATTAATGCGGGAACAAAATATATTGGCTCAGGTACATCCTACTGTATTAATAACTTGCTTATATTTATAAGTAGACTGTAGGAGAGACGGAATTGATAGAATGTTGGTTTTAGGTAATTTGGCTTATGCCATCTTGGGTTGTGTCTAACTGGATTGGTTGGATATAAGACTTACTAGTCAAGGCTCACCTCTTGATAGAAAGATAGAAAGGGAAAACAAGAGATGGACAGAGAGAAGCACAAGGGATCAAGTTTGCTGTCTGTTAGTCTCATGTAATTCTGATGAGTTTAAAGACTCTTAAGGCTGTATATTTAGTAGCAAGTTGTTGAACAAATTTGAAACAAGCCTGCTTCATAGTCCTGATCCTGCAAGTCAGGAAAACTTATAATGCCCTTGTGTATCACTGACTTTGTTTGAGGTCTGACTTGCATGTAAATCAGAATTAATATTCTCTTTAAGTAGCTTACCAAAATAATTAATAAATAATAAAGTGAAAAGAATGAAACCAGATAGCAGCCAATACTATACTTTTTCATCCTTAAATTATCTAAAGTTCAGGCACTTAACTGACAATGTTTTAAGCTGAAGATAGCAGTCAAGAAAAAGTAATGTTGGTCAAGTTGGTGGGGAAATGCAAAGCTAAACTTGTAAGTTGCAGTGTCTGAGATTATCCTTACTCCCTTTCCCACTTCATATTCAGTGATAATAAGTGAAGTGATTCACTTCCGGCTTGGGTCAATAGGTGCTTTGTGCTGATCCTGTCAGAAGAAATTGACGGCTATATATTAAGGAAAAATCTTGGTTTGATTTTCACCCTCAGTTGTTTTGATTTTGAACAGATATTCGGGATCCTCAAAGCTCCTTTTAAGGACAAAGGTGAAGGATCCATGCTGAGACTAGAAGACCTTGGTGACCAGAGATACGCCCCATACAAATACATGTTAAGGTTGTGTTACAGAGTTCTCAGACATTCTCAGCAGGACTATAGGAAGAACCAGGTCAGTGGTATTTAAGAAAATTTTCCCCCTAGATTTTGTTATTATATATCCGGGGTTTGATCTTGCACTCTGCACTTACAAGTTGGATTCTGTGGTAATCTTGTCTGAAGGGACAGTGAAAGGGACTGGGTTTTGTGTAGCTCAGTAGTAAGTAGAAAGTCACTTACACAGCCTCATGCTGAGAAGTAGTGTTTTTGTTTTATAAGTATTTTTATATGGATGGAATGATCAGCAATGAATGTCATCGGTTCATTTTCCTGGCAGGCTCCCTTGTATCTTCACAGGCTCTGACTGAGGTCTGTGTCCACTGCTTCCTTCCTGGTCTCCAGGTTATGAAATGGGAAGGCTGCAAAACTTTCTGCTGCTTCAATATTTGTGTAGTGATAGCAGTGAGTCAAACCAGTGGCTGTTCTATCAGATAGCGTGGTTTTCCACTGCTGGAGACTCCCCATGAACATGAGATAATTTAGAACATGATATTGAGTGCTTTGTATGTTGCAGCACAGGAAAAAAAAAAAGCCTTCACTAACTCTATAGGACTAAAGGGGCTGGAGATAAAAGATTGAACTGTTCTGTGTGGCCTCTTTGTTTTCTTTCTAGCACTTTTCGGAAATATTTTTATCTTGGAGGAAGTAGAAAGGGAGAAGAGTGCAAGAAAGTTTCTTAAAATTATATAAATCTTGGTTCCATTTTTTTAAAAAATCAGTTGCCATTTCTTGAATTTTGCCTGTATTTTATGGATTAATTTCTTTGGTTTATGAAAGAAAAAGAAGAATTACTCAATCTTAATGTTCTGCTTCTTGGAGTACGTATTTTAGTTGTTCAGATGTTACTTTGTTCAGACGAGGTTCGAGAGAAAAGTTTTGAGGATTGTTCTGATTTTTAATGGAGCTGGATACTTCATGATTCTAAAAGAAAAACATTACTGCTTAACAGATCATAATGGGGATTTTCATTTTTTCAGGAATATATTGCTAAGAACTTCTGCGTCATGCAGTCCCAGATTGGTTACGATATTCTGGCAGAAGACACCATCACAGCTTTGCTGCACAACAACAGAAAACTACTAGAGAAACACATCACAGCTAAAGAAATAGAGACATTTGTTAATTTACTCAGGAGAAATCGAGAGCCAAGGTTTGAACTGGTCCATATAACATTCTTTTTCTGTATTGATAGGCTTTTGTCTTTGTAGCAGCAATTAATATGCCTGCTATTCATTATTACATTATCTCTTTTTTCCAGCTAATTTTTTTTGACCTCACAGACACCAAAAAATACACGTACACTGTCATGCTACAAAATATCAGAAATGCCATTCTTCTTGAGAGTCGATAGCTGCATTTCAGATCTAAAGCTTGGTGAAAAGTGAGGTTTATAATTTGCAGAACAATTCTGAAAATTTGGCTTTAGTTCAGATTGATTGGGACAAGTTAGCAGAAATTTTAATTTTTTGTAACTCTACTGCTCCTCTGTGAAACTCCCATTTGTGCTGGTTCTCCTGCTAGCAACCTTGGTGAAAATGACATAGCTGTCAGTTTTACTAAGCTTTTATTAATGGTTTCCCTGCAGGCCCTGACTGCAAGTCAGAGCTGAAAGGGTGCTTCACCTAGCATGGTGAAGATCCTGGGGAACATGCATTCTAGACCAGATTTTGTTTCAAATGAAAAATTCTGACCTTGAACTTAGCTCAGTCAGAATTTTTTTTTGATCAGCTTTAGGTCAGAGTATAAAATAAATTGATTTTTAATGGAAAATCCATTTAATTTTTTCATTGGATTTTCAGTTGTAAAGTACCAAAGTAATACAAATATGAGAAATTAAGAAAATGAAGGCCAAGTAATGTCCTCAATAATTGTGAATACCGTTTTTCTGTTAGTAATTTAGGATATTGCTCAAGGTTGTGGTGCTGTACTGCTTCAATTATTCTCTGTATGTCTGCAGCCATTTTACCTTACATTGTGATCTTATTGCCTCTCCCACGCTAAACTCTGTTGGCTTTGGTCTTTACAGACAGAGGAAGCCACATGAGATCAGCTGCCCCTCAGTGCTGAAGGGTTCTTGTGTTTATTGACAACTTCAAGTCAGTTTTTTTCTGGTGGAGGACATTTTAGTATTGTTGCCTATCTAAATTTTGTTTTAAAATATGCACTCACTTCTTTGAGGCTGATGTTCAAGAACAGTTAAAGTTTGAAAAATACACCTTGCCAAGATGGTGTGATCTGACCAATAAAGGCTTGATCTTATGGCATTTCTTTACATGGAGAGTCTCAGAGTTTCGCAGCACTGTTTTTGATAGTGAGAATTGTGGCAATGTGCTCTAAAACATATGAGCTACAAAATCTAAAACCTTCCTCCATTTTAGCATGGGAATGATTGGTAGTGAGATGGTCAGGTGTTTTACCTGGAATTTTAAGGAAATTGTATATGTGCTATGTGTGTGTGTGCCAGCTTGTATCTGTTTTGTCACTGGCTCTTGAGCCCCTTGCCCACTTTTAGCCACACTTGCTAGAGGAGTGGTAGTCTCAAAGACTGAGTTCCTAAAAATGTCATAAAAAGAAGAGGATACAGAGGCCATTTTTATATTCCAGTGAGGGAAAGGCTGGGGTGTGAAGTACTACTAATGCACACAGAGGGATCCATGCAAGAGAGACAAGAAGCTGATACTTTGTCAGCATCCCAAGGGCAAGGAAAGCCTCAGCGTGAATGTTATTAAAGATCAGAAGACCTTAATTTGAGATGCAAATTCATAGGAAATTGTTTTACGTGCTTTTCATGGAATGACTGCTTTGAATACAGGTCTTGCCAGATCTCTCTCCACTAATTGTTGAATGTGTCACTTTAGAGACTTAAAAGGAAACTTTAAAAGTTGTAGATGTGGACTCCTCCAGTGCAGTGGAGTTCCTCAGAAGGCCCATGCCTGTGTCTGGCACAATTAGTATTTCCTTGCTGCTTGGGTTAGGGAGTCACCCATTGCCTGCTGGGAAAGATGGATGAGAATGTGTGCTATTGCTTTTGGTTCCTGATAAAGATGAAGGCCTTCAGTTGAACTACTCTGCCAGATGATCTTAAGACAGCCTTAGGCTGCCCTTAAGTTCTGGCACAACTCTTTGGCCTTTGATTTGCTGAGAAGTATCTTACTTGAGGTCTTTTTCTTTCTCTCCTTAAGTTAAAGCCCATTCAGGGCTGCTCTCAGAGCTATTGCTCATCTTTATCTGTTGTGAGTTGCAATAGTTTGAATGAGCAAAGATTGTATTTTGACAAATCTCACAATGTATGCTCTCTTTAGTATATTAGTGATGGGTGTTAGAGATTTTTAGAGCAACATTTCTGTGCAGTATTTGTCAAACGTTCTGTTGCATTTGTGTTTGCACAGGTTCTTGGATTATCTATCAGACCTGTGTGTATCTAACACCACAGCAATACCAGTAACTCAGGAACTCATCTGCAAGTTTATGCTGAGCCCAGGAAATGCTGACATCCTCATTCAGACCAAGTGAGCATCCATAATCATAACATACCTTTCTGCTGTTTGCTCTGTTGTTACATTTGTAGCAGTTTGTTAAGTGGCTCCATTGTGAATGTTTTGTCCTTGCAGGCTGATTTCAACACAAATGGACAATCCCTTAGAATGCCCAGTCATCTCAGATGACATTGATGAAGAGGAAGTGTGGCTCTACTGGATTGACAGTAACAAGGAACCTCATGGCAAAGCCATCAGACACCTGGCTCAGGAAGCGAAAGAAGGCACAAAAGTTGATTTAGAAGTTCTTACTTACTACAGGTAAAACTGTTTATAGAAATGGATGAAAGTGTAATCTCTCTATGGAGCCCAGTGCTGTTCTTATCCACTTCATTTGCCAATATCAAAAAAGGAAACCAGGTCACACTAGAAACTGGGATTAAAAGTTTGTTTCAGATTTTTCCTGTAGGAAGCATCACAATCTCTGCTGGCTGTTCCAAACATTGAGTTTCCTTTGTTTGTGACAGCTTTTCTTGTCCCTCTAATTTTTCCTCTTACCTCTTGTTCATGAAACTATGTTTTAGGTTGTACTGCTCTTGGAAGCAAGGCATACACTAAAGAAAGAATGTTCACAGCATCCTAGGGTATAGGAAGGAGACGGGATAGAACAGTGTCTTACATAGGTTGAAAATAAAATGTATAAATGCTTCAGCCTTCCATTGAACAATGCTTTCTTTGAGTTTCAAAGGGAGCTCAGTCTTCATGGGGACTGGAGCTTGACATTAGCATTTTTAATGGGAGGTTGGTCCCCTGGTTAGCGAAGTTGCTTTTAATCATTTTTAGCATTTACATCAGAAGAGATGACATCAGACTTATAAAGTGAGATTCCGAAGTTTGTTGTTTCGTGGTGTTCGCATAAATGGATTGGAAATATGCTATTATTTTTCTATAAGGTACCAACTGAACCTCTTTGCAAGAATGTGCCTGGACCGCCAGTATCTAGCCATCAACCAAATTTCTGCACAGCTATCAGTAGACTTGATCCTACGATGTATGTCTGATGAAAGCCTCCCTTATGACCTCCGGGCTTCTTTTTGCCGGCTGATGCTACATATGCATGTGGACAGAGATCCTCAGGAATCTGTGGTACCTGTCAGATATGCCAGATTGTGGACTGAAATTCCTACTAAGATCACAATTCATGAGTGAGTTGAAAGTGTTGTGAAGTACAGTACAAAAGCATTTTATGGGGTCTAGTCTCCAAACAAAATGGGTGTCGCTGTCTAATGTCAACACAACGTGTATGTAAAAAGATATTAAGTTGTAGAACAATGAGCTATTAGTTATTATTAATCTTGGAAACTTCCAAGGTTTACATGAAAATAGAATCATAGGATCATCCAGGTTGGAAAAGACCCTCAGGACCTGAACTGAAAGTTCTGACTTACCGAGTCTCATCACTAAACCATGACCCTTAGCGCCACATCTTCTGTTTTACTTCACTTTCTCACTTTATTTGTCTTACACAGTACAAGCTGGGGATTAAATGAAATGGCCTTTCCTCAGAACAACCAAAATTGAAGTTATCAAATTGTGCCTAACATCACACATATGCTAGGTTGGAATTTAGTTATAAACTTCCAGCTCAACTGAAAGCCACAGTTAGAAAACCAGAATTTACAGCTTGGTGCAGCTATGGCCCCAGAAACAGTTCACAAAGGCTTTGGTCTCCATCCAGCAAAGTACTTAAGCGTGTGTTTAAGTATGGGAGAAGGGCCCATTGACTTCAGTGTAAACCCTCTTTGGCTTATGTGATTTAATGGAGCAGTGCCACTGGGCTGGACCCAGACATGGAGTATCTGGCTGAAGAGACAGAGGAAGAAATGTTGCAGTGCAGCAGACAGTATTGCTTCTGCTAGTGAGATGAAGGAGTGTTTTGACACAGGATAGTCCTAACTGATGGTGAAAGTTGATTGTCCTGAGCTGCTTTTCTGATCTACTGTCTTTCTTGTGGAGATAGTAATGGAGAAAAGAAGGCTAAGAGGTGACCTTATTGCTGTCTTCAACTTCCTGAGCAGGGGAGGTGGAGAGGGAGATGCCAGTCTCTTCTACCTGGTAAATGATGTCAGGACACATCGGAATGGCACAAAGCTGCACCTGGGGAGATTCAGACTGGACATTAGGAATCATATATTAACTGTGAGGATGGTCAATGATGTTTAAAGGTCCTTTCCGTTCCATTCCATTCTCTGGCTGATGAGAGAGGAGAGCTGAGGTTTAGTGACTTACTGAATTGCCACAGTATAATTTAAGAGCCAGAACCATAATATCCATCTGTCAGAACCATAGTATTTTTCTGTCTTTGTTATTCCCATACATTACAACCCCTGCTGTTGGAGGGAAAGTTTGTGCATCCTCTGTTTGCCATCTTTGCATGTCTATGTAGAATTAGTTGACCTCTACCCCTTCTCTTTAGAAAGAACTGACAGCGATTTTAAAGCATCATGATTGGTTTGGCTGACCTTCAGTGCCAGCTGATCCTGATATTAGAGGTGTTTAATTTTCCTTCCTTCCGTGTCTTGCATTGTAGGTATGATTCTTTCACGGATTCTTCCAGAAATGAAATGAAGAGGAAATTTGCGCTAACTATGGAATTTGTAGAAGAGTACTTGAAAGAAGTTGTAAATCAACCCTTTCCTTTTGGTGACAAAGAGAAAAATAAACTTACATTTGAGGTACTTCTCAGCTATCTTCATCCTAATTTATGGCATCCTTTCTCACTTCAGCGAGATGAACGCTGGTTCTTTCAAAATAAATGCACTTGCAGAATAAATGTCCTAATGAAGCACCAGTTTCTAATTCCAGTGTTCTTGTTGATAACTGTTACTGCAGAAAATCGTATTACTGTCTTCTGTCAAACAGCTGTATTGTTTCTTCTTTCTCCTAAGATTGATGCATTTCAGTGGCAGGAGAAGGGATGTTTTTGGGGTGATGAATTCTGATATGTTCTTTCTTTCCACATTCGTGAATCGGCGTGCAGGGATTTTTCAGTGTAAGAAGGTACTATTCTCTGTGTGGAATAGGACACTGAAGGAAATACTCTGAATAATCTAATCCTGCATTTCAAATATTGTTTGAAATTCCTGACAGAAACTTCAGATAGACCTAAATCATGTAGATTCAAGTAAAGTGGAATAAATGGGAGATGCTTACAGTTCTTTTGCAGTTCTTCCTTCAGTCTGCCTCCAGAACTTTGTTGCTCCTGACTCTGATCGTCTGAAATCACCTCCATTCAAACTTTCCACGGTCATCTGCTGTTCTTTTGCTTTCATCTCTACAGCTGCTGTCCCTTTAAAGAGTTTCCTGGAATTTTTCTTCTCTATCTTATATATTTTTCCAGGTGCAACTATATCTTTTCTGTCCTTCCTAAGCCTCATGTTGTTTCCACTTTTCCTCCTTCAATTTGACTGAGTGATTTTTTTTTTTTCTTTGTCAGACTCTGAAAATTTTTTGATGTCAATGGCGTTGGTCCAAAACCACTTTAAATCAGTGGAAACACTTGTACTAATGTGAATGCACTCTAAATCTGGGTCTCTGCACAAGATGCTGCGTAAAATGCAACTGTTTCACACAGCTGAATACCACAGTTTGTCAATATTTCCTTCATTTTTAACTTGTTTTTGTCACAGGTGGTACATCTGGCTCGAAACCTCATATACTTTGGCTTTTATAGTTTTAGTGAGCTTCTCAGACTGACCCGGACACTGTTGGCAATTCTAGATATTGTTCAAGTTCCTATGTCGTCATACTTCGAAAGGTTGAGCAAGTTTCAGGATGGAGGTGAGAAACGCAACAAAGAATTGTATTTCAGTGTGTAACTCATTATGTAGATTGCAATTATTTATGGAATGTCTTACTGATCTTCAAGTTGTTCATTCACACACAAACTCACCGACACATGGGCTGCACACATGAAGATGGTCAGTTATCCTCACATCTTCCCCACATCTCTTCAGACTGTGGCAACAATCTCACTCTGCAGCATCCTCTCTGGCAGATCCAATACTTCCAGCATTCATACTGGCATTACCTTTGAAGACAGAATATTGCAAGTAAGTTTCCCTCCAACTGCTCTAGGGATGTGCAGCTTTACACAGCTTCTTTCATAAGGAAGTTAGCTTCTATGACTTGCAAAATTCATTATGTTGAACTTATTAAAAAAAAAAAAAAAAGGAAATTAGGTAGGATCATTTCTGTTCTGAGACTGATGAATTAATGATATAAATAAATGTATTTATCAAACACTATGGGCTTGATCCTGTGATTCTAATGAGGAAAGTGCTGCAGAAAACCAGTTTAGGTTCTGTATATTTTAGTTTTTGTCACCATCTTGCTGTAGATTTACATAGATTGATATTAAGTGGACACTTAACAGCAGTATTTTGAGAATAATTATGCCAACTCAGAAATGCAGTTGATTTGCAGGTTCTAGGATAAGTGACTCGTAAAGAGGTACGACCAAATGGAAAAGTTATATAACTCCTATTTTGCAGCACCAGTAGATCCAATGTGGCAGCTCTATAGAAGTTAAAATTGTGGGTAGGGTCTGTTTATTTTACATGACAGGTCTTGCATTTTAGTTTTGTTAAAAAATAATTGATTTCTAAGTGAAACTCAGCGCTACATAAATGTGGGGACAGACCGTATATCCTGCCATTCCATTACTGGCATCGATTTGTTCCAGGCCAGTAGCAACAAAAGCTTCCTGCATCTGATTCCCATAATATGGAGTTGTATGGAAACTGATGAGCTTGGCCCTTTCCTGGTTTGGCCACTGCTCTGCATCATGGAATCTATGGTTGGGATTTTAAGAATGGATAAAAATAGTAAGGATAGGGAAGAATGAGGTGGGTCTTGGTGGTAGGAATTCTCTTGAAATTGTGCACTTCAAAATTGAAATAACCAAATTTACAACCAGCAATATGTAGTCTTTTTCCCTGTGTAAGAATTATTCCTTACACAGACTCACTTATTTTAGTGAAATTACCTACTAAGTAAGGAAATATATGCGTCAAGTATTGACCTGTTGAAGCAAATCTTCAGAATGGGATGCATTTTTAGGCTTAGTAGAAGTTACATGAAGACTTAATTGACCTTTTACTGCAAGACATTCTTTTCCATTCTTCTCTTAAATTTTGAGTCATGTTGATGGATTAGGTACCCTTGATGTTGTGTGCAAGTTTCTCTATATTGGTTTGCAAAGTTACTGAAAAGATCCTCACCTTATTGTTAATGTTTTGCCTTACTGCCTTTAAAAATCTTGATTTTTAATGCCATTGTCAGTTACCTTACTCAGAATTAAATCAGTATGCATGTAGTTTTCAGGTGTGACCATATTTGATGGGGATACGTTGGGAAAAATTGGCTAGAAACATTTGTGAGGTAGGATACTGGGAAAAGAAAAGACGTGTGTTTTTTGGAAAGCTTCTTATCTAGTTCATCCTAAAAATGAACTGACATGGAAATGTTGCAGCCAACTTCTGTTTTCAATCAGAATGTCATAACTTTCAATTTTTGATTATTGGAACTTTTTTTCTGTTTCTTTTTTCCCTTTTAAATTCTAAAAAATATGGGGTTTACAAAATATGCTATCCGTGTCTTCAAGATGCATTTTTTTCTTAAAGTGACAGCTTACTTAATAGGGCTCATTCTGGCACATTTTGAGAACATTGTAATCCCTTGCAGTTTTAATTAGAAGGTAATGTCATTGCTTTTCTAGTAAGTGCACCCTGCTGCATCATTCCAAAGTTAAGAGCCAATCTGCCTTGTGCAATGTTGGTTATTTATTTTCTGGGAATTAAAATGCACATCTTTTTCTCTATGCAATTGATCTTTCAAGTAGCTGATTTTAGTCAAACCATGCAGCCACAGCATATGTCAGGTCTGAAAGGTGAAATGACATGGTGGTATTAACAGGCAAGCTACGTGTTTGCTGTGCAGCTTAACGTTATTGAGTTAGCATTATCTGTAAATGATAGTAATGACATGCAAGGAGTACATCCAGGAATTTAAGCTGCATATGTCTTGAGATGCAATTCACAGTACTGGGCATCAATGTGAAAAAGCCATCAGTGGGACAAACCTGGGTTGTCTGCATTGTAGATCTTTCCCTCAGGAGCTCCACGTAAATAGCTGAAGTTTTCTTTCCTCAGTAAGAGCCTTTCAGTTTGCTTTTGGTTCCACAGAGGAAGGTTACACTCAGTCTGTTTGACAAATAGATTTAAAAACTCTGTGTAGTAAGCTCAAATTGCTCCTGCCTTTCTGGTTCTCACAAGAATTGTGTTGCTCATGACTGGCTCAATAGATATCTTTTTTAACCTGTTTGAGCCACTAACTGAATATCTCTGCTCCTTTGCTCTGTGTCTGGATCTTTAGTTTGGTAGCGCATCCCTTCTGTAGACTGAAGGGAGTAAAGGGTAAAGATGTGTTTACAGGTGTTCCAAGATTTTGGAAAATTTCCTAGAAACATTTCAGGAAAAGTCTGACCCCTGTGTCGTGCTGCAAGCTTTGCTTCTTTGTTGTGATGTAGCCTCAAGATTTTACCTTGGCAGAGGTCGGGATGGGGAAGATCCCTCTCTCACACGAAGAGTTCAGCAGTGGTGAGCTGCCGTTTCTCTGCAAAGGAGCGCTTGTGTATCAGTGTGTCAGGGGACTGGTGTCCACTCTTCTACTAGAACAGCATTGAGAACAAGGTTGGACCTGCCTTTTCTACTGTGCCTTTGGGTCCCCTGTACCAAGAAGGACCAGTTTTCATCCAGGGCTATTAGGAAGGACTGTATTGTTTCTCAGCCTTGCATCTGTGTCTGTTAGCTGTTCTTTTGTCTAGTTAACAATTTGAAATATCTTCCTGAGGCACACTTTGATTAGCAGAGCTAATGAAGCAGTGTCTGCCTGGCAGACTGCAGTAATAACTTATGCCAACAGTTTACAAAAAAAAGGGTTAGATGAGAAAAAAGATTTAACCCTTAGGAAAGTTAGCTGTGTTAGTCACAAATGTCTGCAGTGAAGCAACTACCATTCAGCACAGAGTGTTATCAGACCAAAGGGAAAGTCACTCTGAGAGTGTAATTCTCTAGCATGGACCATTTCTCTTTTTCTTTCTTCTTTCCCTCATCATGAGGCCTGTGCATTAATGTGATTCCAGAGACCATTGCTCTTCTAGAAATAGATATCTGTTCCATAGATGTAACTCAACTAGTAGACTTGATTCCTGTGGTGCTTTTTACTACCAAGGCCAGCATGCTGATATATGTACTGTTTTAAATCTTTCCTTCCCATAGTGTTCATGGTAGGAAAGCTGTATTTTTGGCACTGCTTTGGGGCTAGGCAACATCAGCAGAATGTCAGGAGAAGGTGAAGTTTGGTGGAACTTCACCGTGGCCCCGCAGTAGTGAGTTTGCGTGCTAAAACAGAGGGCTCGTGGATATGCTGTAGTTAGGTGGAGATTGAGGTGGCCAGATTCATTCAGGGGTTGGTTAGCAAATGTATGCACATTGCATATTGGTACTATTTTTTGTAGTGTGTTTTTTTTTCCCCTTGTTAGTTCTGAGGGCTGTATAACCTGTAGAAGTGTCCTTACCTTCTGTAATGCATTAGGTTTTCTCTGAGGCTCACCTGAGGTCAGCTAGTTGTTGAGCGATGAAAAATGGCATAATGAAGAAATAAAGTGTGACTCTTGGCCTGTTTATGGTAGGCTCTGCAGTCTTTATGAGCGAATGCTGTGGAAAACCTGTAAAAATTAATACCTCTTTCACAAACAGAGCTGTAAGGCTTAATGCTTTTGCCAAATAATATATAGCTCTAAAGGGTTTGAAATAAAATGTGTTCCTTTAGGTACTGAAGTGTCGTTATTATATGTCTTAAAAATGGCTATAACTTTTCACACAGAAAAATTAAATTGCATGAAGCAATGTAGCCAGATCGACAAAAGGCAAAGAAATGCAGAGCTAAGGCTGCCACTGGGTGTTTAATTTAGCCCTTGGTAACTAGACAGTGCTGCACATACGGTTCCTTAACCATTCTATGATTCTGTGATTCTCTGATGGAGGATCCCCACAGCCTGGCAGTGCTGCATGCTTTAAGATGGTACTGAAACTTTTTAAAAGCTGATGCTGGAACAACAGTGTAGGTCTCTTTGAAATCCAAAAAGTCAAAGCCATTTGGAGTCAGGGCTCCTGTGTCAGCAGTTGCTTGGAAAGCTGTTACCAGTACTGTCTTAAAACCTAATCAAATGTGCTGACACTGAGGCATGGCTTGATACAAGGTCAGCTGTGTTGAGAACTGACTTTGACAGCAAAAGTTTTGGACTTTCAGTGACCTGCCAGGTGTCTCCTAATGTAGTAGTGGGCTTCATGGGATTGCAGATGGGGAAGGAGGTCTGAGAGGCTGTGATGAAAGAAATGGGCCTGGCAGGAAGGGGCTAAGTATGCTGATGTCTGTGGGGAACCAATCAGACAGTGGGGGCTCTGGGTGGTGGTAGGTGTGAATGGGCCTCGGGCTGTAGGTACTGAGGGGTATCTGAGTGTACCCTTCTGATGCTGTTGCCTTTCCTCTCTTTCTCCTTAAGCAGCACTGAAGGCAGAGGAGACTTACTGATTAATTAACGATTGTGAGAGATGACCGATGCAGAGAACCTAACTTTTAAAAGATTTTAGGTATAGCTTAGCCATATCTTCTGTCTAGATCTTCCTTAGAATCCAGCAGCAACTTTCCTTGATCAAGACAGAGAAGTAGGGCTTCTTTCACACCAGCTGAGTGCTTGAGAGGGACATAGGAAGATTGTTTAGGATTCTGGCAGTCGTCTAGAATATTCTGGCAAGTGGGAGGAGGTTTATGCTGCAGGGAAGTAGAACAGGAAAACCTCTAATAAAGTAGTTCTTGCAGCTGCCTATGCATCTTACAGATGGGATTGATGTTGCTTTGTATCTAGGGATTCAAGCCACAGCTGAACATTAGCCAAAAACATCCTTTGGGAATGATGGGGAAAGCAGAAGGAACTGAGGATGGACCATCTGCTCTGTTAAGGAAAAATGACTTTCAAAGTCTATTGAGTCTCTTGATTTCTTTGCTATTTGGAGCTGATATATCCTGTGGGAATACGTTGGTCTAGAAGTATCCCCAACTTCAGAAGAGAAGTAGTTTCAAAGCAGTAAGTGAAAACCTGTGGGGTCATAGGGCAGCTTATTATTCGCTACAGTCCTTCAGCCTCTGCTTTTGACTGTTTGGGGAGTTAATGGGTTTTGTAGTAGTGCATGCTCTCTGTTTTGTGTCCTGCTACAGTGGAACTGAAGTGTTTTCTAGGAGGTATTTGAAGAAGTTGAAGCATCTGATCATTCATCAGTCTTACTCAAATCATGCTCAGGTTTGATGAGATCAAAGAATTGTCTCTCAAACTGCGTTACTGCAGAGAAAATAGGAAAAATACCACATTTTTGCAAAGCATTTGACTTATCTCCTTTTTTTCTCCATATTTATATGTGCAAGACTGAACTATGTGTTGGTCAGGTTACTGAAGAGTCCTTGGAGCATTAGACACGTGTACATTTATCTTTACCTGGCTATTAAGTACTAGATTTCCTGAAGAACCTGTCACGTCAGCTCCTATTCTGTTGCTTAGTTTCTAGAACCATTAAGCTCTCCGCTTCTCCAGTCCCTAAAGAGAGCTGTTGGGAGTTAGAATACTTTTGAAAATATAGGCACTTTTCACAGGGAGATGTGCACTGTGGAAAACTGCTTCAGCTGAAGCAGGCTGAGCAGTTCTGCAGATTGAGTCATGGGAATCCATCTTTTCTGTATCTGTGTTGAAGAGGACTGAACAACGTTAGTAAGAGTAGATTGACCCTCTGTGGCAACTAGGGACCAGATCGGATATGCACAGTTAGTTTTTAAATAAATAAGGCTGCACATCAGTTCACAGTTGTCTTGAGGACGTCTGTGAAATAGGGGGCTACTCACTCTAAGATTGTTTGCCAGCCTTTGAGGCAGTCTGGTATTTATCCACATTTGTCTGCCACATGATTCTCTTTACTGTTTGTGAAATACCTAAAATAAAATGCTGTGGATACCTGTCCACTGAGAGCAAGCTGAGGATGTTGTATAATGACTTACTGGGAACAATCAGAAGAAAAAGCATGAATTGCCAGCTGTCTTTGACAGTTGTTTTTCTGTCTGAGTATGGTATTATGTCACTTGCCATCTATACTGTATTATATCACAGATTGTTGTTTACTTTTATATTTTGTTTTTAGAATTTTTGCAACCAGTAAATGGCTTATCAGGAAAGTATGTTTATGTAGAAAATGAAGTGTCAAATTATCCGCTGTTTCGATTACTTGGGTGGTTGTTATTTTTTTTTCCATAATTGGCTCCTCTGAAAAGTCTTTTTTCTCAGAGAGGCCGCTGTGTAGTCAATCGTGCCAAATTGTATGAGATTATGTGCTACAGTTTTGTGACAGAAACTGATATTCATTAGGAAGTTGTGATCACTGTAATAAAAAGTAATGAAAAGGAGACTCGTGGCTGTCTTTTGAGAACATGACAAACATTCTCTTCTTTCCTCTTACTTCATTGTCTGTCAATCTGCAGCTCCTTTAAATTACGATTTGTGTGTACAGTGATTTTACTCATTCATTGAGAAACCCTCTGGGACTGTACATTCAACAGGAGGCATTTCTAATTGCTTCCACTACTTACGGAAGGTTCTTGAGATCTGATTCCTCTCCGCAGAGGGAGGAGCAGAAAGGAAGAATTGGGGAGAGAGAGGGAAAATGGGAAAAAAGGATTCATGGGAATTGCCTGGAGCTCATTTTCTCTATTGGTCAGTCACATCTTTGAGTACTTTTGCAGTGGTTTGCTGATAAGAGTAGTGGCTGCTTTTCCAAACTAGCACGTTCCAATCTTTCAATGTCTATTTTCTCCTTGCCAGGCTTCTCAGACAGGTAGGAATGTTAATACCTTGACCTCACAGAAGTCAACAAGTGAAGGAGGTCAACAGGATAACGGTGGGAGTATGATATGAAGACACAGCTCAAGCTTCTATTCACATAATCTCTTGCAAAGTACACACTTAAGTAATCAGCGTTCACATCTATTTCTTTCACTCTCCTTTTTTTTACCTTGATTAACTAACTGAAGCAGTAAGTTAATTTTTCTTTGAGTGTTGGTGTTCAGGAAGCACCCTGGAGCTGTAACTGAGATCACAGCTCTATTGGTTTAGTCATACATACTAAAAACTTAAATATCTTTTATTGAGCCAACATACTTTGTCTTGCATTGTTGCAGGCTTAGCTGGCATGCAGTCAGTCACTTGTTAAGAGACAACTTTTCTGTATGTCTTACCTCAGAGACTCGTACCCTTTCCTGCTGAGATAAATGTATTAAAGCAAAGAAAACACAAAAGTAGGGCAAGAAGAACAACTGACTAGCTAGCAAGAGTGCTGCTGGCCCCTGATGTTTATGGATGACAGACTTAAAGCCATACCTAATGTGGTCTAGAATTCCAAAGCAGGACAGATGCACTGAGCAGTATGAATGTTGATATACTGGAGGATCTTTTGGAAGAGCAGGTACTGCTCGCTCTCTGTGTACAAGAATGATCCTTGTGGCTTCTTTCAAAGAATAAAGCAATTTGTCTCATTGTTGAGACTCAGTCAGCTGCCTCATTCCCATGCGTAAATCTGCTGGTTGATTGCTGTCTGCTTTAAGAGATGGCTACTTTTCATCAGGACACTACAAAATGTAATTTTTGAGCTACCTTAACTGAAAAGTATGCTGAATTGTTCCAGTTGCTTTATTATTTTCTCTCTGAGAATGTTCTCCTCAGGTCTACTCTGAGTTAATTAAAAATAGTAATTGTCAATATCATACAGTTACTGTAAAGTTTTCCAAGATGGATTTAGCCGTGATACCTTGTCTCTCTGATGTTACTGAGAGAAATGAATCAACATAGAGTCACTACTAAACTGGCTTAAGTAGACTTTCTGTCACTAAAATCCTTTCCTACACGTTAATGACATAAAATTTGAAATGACAGTATCAATAAGTACCACCTTAACCCTTTACTTTTCTGCCTCTAGCTGTTTGGATCAGTCACGTGAGGTCAGTAGTCAAGGGATGTTGTGGACAGAGGTTTATCCTTGTTACAAATTCTATTGGGAAGCTGCCTCATAGCTACTACTCACTGGTTTGTGCCACTCACTTGATTGTACCATTGTACCAGTGGAGCAGCCATTGATGTTCCACTGATAAGGGGAAAGGGCAGTAGTCATCTCATTTCTTTTTATTTCCTGGGTGCTTTTATAGATTCTGTCATCACATTAGCTGAGTCCCTCCCAGTCTTCATTATATTAGGCCGCTTTGTTGTCCATTTTAGAGATGAAGAATGTATTCTTGGTATTCTCCTCGTTTATGGAGGTGGTTCTGGTCACAGGATTTCCCATCCTCTGTGATGCCTGTTCAGCAGCCCAGTGATGGCAGTCAAATAAGCAGGATGTATGCTCTAGGCAAAATCCCAGCTTGCTTTCTTCAAGAACATGTTCTGTACCCAAGATGTTAAGCAGAGAGGTGATTACTCCCTGCCCTCCAGCAGAAGAGAGGCTGGGGCCATGGTGGGTATGAGTAAATGTGATGACTTGGGCTTGGGACTCTGCTTGAGTGTCACTTGTGGAAGAATCAGTGTCTATGCCTGTCATACGTGATACCTGTAATTTTCTTCCATCAGTGAAATTTTTCCATCTCCTTGTCTGAAAATTTGTCTTGACTACCTTTTTTGCTAATTGTACACTGAGTGGATTTCAGTCTTGAAGGGCGGGCAGGAACTTTTTAAGATAAAGTGAAACTCTTTTACCTCATTTGGGACAAACAGCAGCTTTTATCTAGTTTTCTAGAAGAATATCTTTTGGACTTGTTTTAGAATAAAGTGGGTTAATTATTGACTGGTAAACCCCACTGACTTAAGTTATTATGTAAAGAATTCCTGAGCTTTCCAGATAGCACTGCTTCTATTTGTATTCAACTCTGTGTAACTGTGGTGAAAGGGATTTTGAAATCTCTGTTGTGAATGAGGGGATGATGTCTTCCCAACTCAGGTTTAGAGCCAAGAATGTCACAGGCTATGAAGGAGCAACACAACCTCTAGATCTTTTTGTCTTCAAATGGAGTTATCAGTCAGCATTAAGGACAGGATGATTTGAATGTGATCATTTGTATCACAGTTTGGAGATGAAGAAGGTACAAAAAGTCAATTTAACTGGAGCCCCTTTAAGGATTAAAGGTTCTCCATTTAGTAATCTTGCTTTATGTGGATTTAATGAATGATGGTCAATGCAAATTAATGTTTAGAATACTGATAGAAGGGGGATGAGGGAGAGAGAGAGATAACAAACTATGTTATTCCACAGATTTTTAATTTGATTTGAAAGGTAAATGCACAATTTTCATTTTGCAGCACAGAAACTACTTTGGAATGGCTTTTATTTGCTTTGTGCAGTTATAAGTAGTTAGAAGTCTAACTTCGTGCCTGCCTAATGTGAGGATTTAGCCATTAGTTTTAACTTCTAGCTTTTTTTCTTAACATACTGCAGAATCAGAGATACATTTTTCCCCCTTTATAGAGACTTGAGGTATCATTTTCAAAACACCAATTCACATTGATTGCACACCAGACTGAATGGGACCTCAAATGTGACACTAATCTACCTCATTCACTTTGAAAAAGCAAATTCTTTGTGTGTTTCCTTGTAACAACAGGGTTAAAGGCATCCTCTTTCCCTGCATGCAGTACTTGAGCTCTATGAATTGAAGAAAGAAGGGCATAAGAGGAGGATATTGCAAACAAAGTAAAATATAACTTTGGCTTTTTTCAGCAGATTAGGAAGAGAGTCTCTGCAATGCGAGTAAAACTTGGCAGTTGCACAGTGATTAAAGCATGCAAAAGGCATACAAGAACTATTCAGGTTTACCTCAGCAGAGCTACATCTTTTGTTTGGTTTTGGTGTAATCTAGGTCTTGGCACTATTTCTATGAGAGATGCTATCATTCACTTCCTTTCTTCCATTCGTTCAGATTCTCATTCTTTCTTCTCCCTGCCTTTGCTAGAAGGTAGTAATTGATTCCCTGAGGTGCTTTTCCTATTGGAATTCTCTGTAGGGAAAGACAAGTATGATATAAGGGAACAAACACTCTCTTGGTGGAGTTTGTTGACCTGGCGTCAGTGATAGGTACCGTTGCAACCAGGCTGGACTTAAGTTTTTTGCCAAATGAGTGTAAAATTCATTTTTTTTTTCAGGTATAGCTTACAAAGGACACTGATTGCAGACACTAGTTTAACTTTCAGGACTACCTTCAGGGCCTGACCTTCTCTTGGGACTGTTTTTGAAGGGAGATGGTTATGTAAATGAGAGTGAATGGGGAAAGAATCTCAACTGTGTCTCAGCTTTTCCCAAATGAGTTTCCGTAAACTGAAGGAATGGCTGTTCTTGGAGTCAAACAATTATTTCTTGTTTCTTTTACACAACTATTTAAAAAAACAAAAAAACAAAAAAAAACACAAAATCAAAAACAAGAAATCAAAAGAAACCCCAACATCCAAACAATCAGAATCCAACCCCATACACCTAAATACATAGAGACTTGAAAACANCAAAATCAAAACCAAGAAATCAAAAGAAACCCCAACATCCAAACAATCAGAATCCAACCCCATACACCTAAATACATAGAGACTTGAAAACAACATACAAAAGTAAATGTATACAGATTTTCAAGCTGTCTAGGTGGTCACTATGTATGATGGGTCTGGATGTATTTATTGTGAGCTTCAACAAGCTGAAGCGTGCACAGGCACATCTCTTCCTACATAGAGACACGTATATGCGTACCCAGCAGCAGCTCCATACTTTGCTGAGATGCTTCTGCCCTGTTCGTTACATTAGTATCTCTCCTAGTAGTTATGTGAGTTGTCTGGTTTGTGTCCTGTCATCTGGCCCACAGAGACATCTGGGCCGTGCAGAGATTAATCGGAGATGCACAGTCTCAAATCTCTACTCTCTGTTAGTGTGACATACAAGAAATTTGAGCTTCTGCAGTGCCAAAAGCATCTTTACCATCAAGCGTTTGTGTTATGATCTGTCATCAAGGAGAAGACACCGCGTGGAGTAGGCATGGAAAATCAGCTCCTCCCTCCCGTGTGTCTGAAGAGCAAGGTCATAAATTACAGAAATGGAATGCTTAGATGAAGTATCTATAAATGTAAACATTGTTAAGTACTGGAATTGCTTGCCTAGGGATGCTGTAAAATGTGAGATATGCATCGTCTAAATATTCTTAACGACAGGTTAAACAAACCTTTTCCAAAAATGGTCTTAGGTAAAGTTAATGGGCCTTCAGACAAAGGATTGGATTAGATGAACTACTGAGATTCCTTTTGCTCTTGTTTTTATGATTTCTTGAACATACTAACAGGGCTGTAGTAATCCTTTGATGTCTTTTCCATCTGTCGACCTGCAAGCAATGATCCTCTGGAAAATCATTGAAGAAAATTGTCCCACAACCATTGGCTAATTTGAATGAATTAGTTCTCCTGATTTTTGATGAAGAATTGAGGACTTGTTTTTCATTAAGCCAATTAAGACTGTCAAGTTTGACAGCATGGGTCTGTGTGTCGTATATGCCTTTGCAAGCAAGCTTCACTAATGGCAAATATGTATGTGTATGTGTTTAATACATAGGAAACAATGTTATGAGGACAATCCATGGTGTAGGAGAGATGATGACCCAAATGGTACTGAGCAGAGGATCTATATTTCCCATCAGTGCCCCTGATGTACAGCCAAGTATTCACCCAAGCAAGCAAGTCAGCCCATCAGAGAATGAAGATGTGATCGTAATGGACACCAAACTGAAAATCATTGAGATTTTGCAGGTAATAATGATTGATAGAATGTTAAATGGCAATCATTTCACATTTATTCACTTATTCACATAGTGGCAGGTTCTATTACCTGCATCCTTGGGCTCTCTTCCAATCCAGGCCGTTCTATGATTCTGTGATTCTTAGTATTCACTGAGCTGCTCATTGTGTAAATAACACTTTGATATGAGGAAGAATACTCCTTTGTGTGAACAATAGTACAGTCGTGGTCCTCGCTCTGTTACACTTAACTTCTGAAGGAACTAGGTGCTTTTGAAACTCTATCACTGTGAACGTGATGAGGCAGAACTTTTATGTTAAGCTACCTCACTAATGTTTTCTGAAGACAATGTGTCTGTTTCCAGTTTCATTAACGCTCATTTTACACTGGTGTAGCTTATTTGACTTTAGTATTTGAGTGGGCATAGACCCATTCAGGTCAATCAAGGCCATACAATTTTGGAGTCATTTTCAGATTTCCCGTTAGCAGCCCACAGACTGTTCCCAATCTATGATTTTCTCCCATCTGAACTGACAAGCTGTATGACACTAGCATGCCTCCTGAGATACAATTTTCATTTTGTGCTATTAGTAAGTAAAGTGGCACACATTTGTTCTGCATATCAAATCCCAGTTCTTGCAATACTTAGCACTGAAGGAATTTTTCAGTGTTTTCTGTAAATCTTGCTCATCTGTTGGTACCATTGTCACTTTTGAGGGATTCCATTTGTTCTGAAGGCTTATAGATGATTTAGAATACTTAATTACTTGTCATCTGAAAGGCTATCAATTATTAGATCCTCAGTGCTGCATACATTAATTTCACATCTGTTTTAGTTTAAGGCTTATGGAGTTTTTTAAAAGTGAGATGTTAAGGCTTATGAGAGTGTTATGAAGGGATAGCACCTAAAGAATACTATTCACATGTACTGATTGTCATTTTCCCTTGATTTGCTGACTGTATAAGTTTCCATCCATATTGTCTTGCTCTAATGATTGATGCATGAAAGGATGATTCTAGGACACCAGCCTCTTCCATTACACTCCCTGTCTACTCAGAGGAAAAAGTATCACTTTTTGTCTCAACTTTTCCTCTTTCAAGGCACACCTAGTGCAAGAGCACCCATGACTGAAGAGTATTTAATCCTACGTTGTTACTTAATCTGTGACTTGTTAGTTATGTTTCAGTTAAGTGGTCAAATTACTGCAGATTAGCAAGTTGTCATGTTGTGTGAACCATGGAAAATGTGCATATATATAACCTTAGTTCATAAGAAATACAAAGTAATTCAGTTTTATTTAAAACACAATGAAAGGATTAAGTTAAATCACATTACCTTTCATTATTGGGCTATTACCCTAAAAGGCAAATAAGAATATTTTAGATTTATTGTATTGTCATGCATAGCTAGTACAATGATGATTAAAACTATTCTATTCTAAGAAATATTTCAGTTTATAGTAATTGGATTCTCAGTATATCCTCTTATTCCTTCAAGTAAAGGCATATTTTTACTTAACAGTTTATTTACTGCTATCAGCCAGAATTAAACAGATGGCCTGATAGACTTCGTTGGCTACATGAAGACTGCAGAAATGTGTAGTTTTAAAAAAAAAAACTTCCTCCTACAGTGACAGGGTAACTAGATCATGGAACCAAAATAAACCTGCCTATTTTATTTTTTATTAGAAGATGTTAATGAAAATATATTGTTTCTTAAACTGACATTTTATTTGGTTTTAGATGACATAGTCTTGGTTACCCTAGTGGAATCCTGTTGTGGTACTCTGGGCCTGGGAAACTTCTATGACTTTAGTTAGAGATCAAAGAAACAAGTTGCCACCATTTGCTAAGTCATCACCTGTCACCTGAGTCTTGGTAACTTAGTGTATGTGCTTTCATCCCCACTGAAAGTGAAACCTTAAATAATTGTAAACCTTTTCCACTGCATGCTTATATTTCCTGTGGGCTAGGAGTTCATGTGTGGGAAGTACTGAAACTCAGCTGATGAGCAGTCAGTTGTTGAAATGTAGGATGTGTATCTGTCAGTTCTTCAGCTGGTACGTAGGTCTTCAGCCAAGTTATTTTCCTCACTTTTCCAATGTAAAAGCAGCACTTACAGGTTTGGTTTAGGATTTTTCCTATATGAGTTTCAGATTTTGCAGCTGAAGGCTCTGACAATTAAAAGGAAACATCTGTCAGGCATCTGAGTGGGTGAGCCTTGAGCCTGTCATCTTCACTCTCAACCCCACTCCACTTCTTATCTCCATGAGGTGTTAGATGTCTGGATGAAATATGAAATAATCTGTTTTAACCTGGGTTTGGATGTACTGATCTGTCTGCTTCTTAGTATTCATCTGTTGACAGGGTAGTGTTTGATACATCTCAGGATGGTAGGGGGGAGAAATGAAATCATAGCAAACTGAAACAAATGTAGTTGATTCATTTTTCATAGTGGATGTATTTACTTAAAATAGACATGTATCTTTGTGCATTCCATCCCAAAAAAACCCCCAACCAAACAAAAAGAACTACTAACTCATGTTATTAAATAGGGGGAAAAAAATCTTATTTTAAACTTCTTCTTGTAGTTTATTCTCAGTGTTAGACTGGACTATAGAATATCCTATATGCTGTCTATCTATAAGAGAGAGTTTGGGGAAAACAATGAAAACGTTGATAACTCTACAACATCCCCACCTGACACACCAGGGATTCCCTCAGGTAAGTATTGCTATTATATTGCAATGTAAAATAATTCTACATAAACTGCTGCATTGTTTTAGCAAACAATAAACTCAACTACACCAGAAAGATGAATGTCAGTGGATTTGTAAAGCTTGTGAGAAAATAAAAATCTTAACAAATCCCACAAAAAAGATGTTTGCTGGTCTGTCCTCTAACTAAAATGTGATTCCTTTTTCCTGTTACAACAATTTATTCTCTTATTTGTACTCTCTCCAAAACACTGAAAGATGACAAGTGTAGCAGAGCATAAATTTTGAAAATGTGATTGAGAGCGGATGAGCTTTAAGTGAGGTGAATGTAGCACAGGAATTGAGTGGCTTTCCAGGAAGTGTTTTCCTGCACATGGAGGTACTGGAAAGGCTGACAGCTGTATATGTGGTGAGCTACAGGTAGGAGAGAATTTAATTGGAGGTGCTGGGCATCAGAGGTGTGGCTAAGGAATACTAAAGCCTTAAGTAGTAAGGAATATTAAGAAGAATAATAATGTGATAAATAATTTGGTATATGATAAATATTCTAAAGTTCATATGCCTCATTTTAATGCTTTATGGGGGTTGGCTGATCTGACAAGAAATGTAAAAGTTTCACGTTCTGTATCATTTGTGACATAACACCATGTAGCTGCAGACCATCACTAGAATTTGGCTCCTCCTCAGTAGTAGTAAAACACAGTTTAGCTCTGCCCTATATCCTGGTTCTTCCCTACTGCTCTTCCCCTTTCGTTTTTCCCTTGAAGGTAGGGAATTTTGTCTAGCTGAGTAATGCAGTTAGACCTGAACTTCCACTTTAAAAACAAGAGTTCTCTTCCACTGTGCAGGTTAAACAAAGATCAATCTTTTTCAAATTTTTATTTTGATTTTTTTCCAGCAATTGTTCCTGACATAGATGAAATTGCAGCTCAGGCAGAAACCATGTTTGCTGGCAGGTATATTATCCAAAATTTTACCTCTCTATATTCATCTTTTTATTCGCATTGATACTTATAGACAATGTCTGTTGATTCTTTATGTGTTTTCATAGCCCTTTCTCTTCATTTGGCTACTTACTATTGCATAACCTACATATAGACAGAAAAGTGCCAGGAAGGACCTAAATTTCAAACCAGTAGGCAGCCCAGTGGGCATGATTGGTTGAGGGACTGGAGTGACAACCCTCTTGATCATCTACAGTTGTAAGAGAAAATTTCTGCCCAAAGGCAGGTGGGGAATGGTGTACAGGTGTATTGGGCTAAAACACACTATTTATTTCTCTCTATAATGTCTCGTATGAGTGCTGTTAGCAATAAACCATTTCTATTACATCTTGTGGCTGTAGACCCAAATTTCTTAGACCAGGAAGTTTCTGTTGACCCTCACTATTTCTTGTAGACCACATGACCTATTGTTATTCCATCTAATCTTTGAAATTACTAAGAAAGTTATGTCAACAATATTCCATTTCATGTGACTCCACATGTCAGCTGTGGACCACTTGCTGTGATCTCTGGACCACCAGAGGCCTGTAGATCTCAAATGATGCTTGCAGAATTTTGGAAGTGGTTTCAGCTATACTACGAGCAAAAACAACAAAAAACAAGCACAGAAAATATCCACATCGGAGAGTTATTACCATTATCGCTATATTGGTTTAACTTTACTGGAACAATTATATCAGTAAAAATGATTCCCATTTAGACAAGGCCTTAGACTTCAAAGTTTTTCTTGAAGCTAGAGAGAAAGAGCCCCGAGATAGGATTTCTGATCTTTCCTCTCTGTCCCTGATGTGCTCTCAGTCTTTACTAGTGAGAGCAATGCCTCCAGTCCTCTCCCTGAACTCCCATAATGTAAAACAACACATAGCCCTTGGCATCTGCATCTTCAAAATGAATCAAGAGACTGAATGGTTTCTTGGAAACGTTATTTCTGCTTTGGTATGTTAAGTATAAATCTGCTTTCTGTTGCTCTAGATTATAAATTCGATTCCAGAACTATGATGCTTTTGGCAATTCCCACTGTATTTGAACTTATTTTTGTCTTGAATGAGATTTTAATATCAGGTGAAAAGGAAAGGATTAAAGACGGTAGAGCCCAATTAATCTCTGATGAAATGCCATTGACTTCAATTAATTTGGACTGTGGATGAGGTTGGCAACATTTATCCACAACGTAATTGAATGTTTTTGCAATATGGATTTTAATCATGGTATTTGACACATTTCATACGTATTTACTTTCATTCCGTAGTGTCCATTCTGCTACAAGATTGCCAAAACAGCGTATTACTGTAGGATTCAAGTCCTTATAAAATATGTTAAAGGGGCGTTTATAATTTATATCCCATAGCATATGATGTTTGGTAGTAAGAGCTGTATTGAATGAAGATTGTGTACACAGGCATATTTAAGTCAAAAGCTTTTATTTATTTACTTAGTTTACTTTATTTGGTCTGTTTTGTTTCCATTTCTGTTGCAGAAAAGAAAAGAACGCGGTTCAGCTTGATGATGAAGGGGGCAGAACTTTTTTACGGGTCCTCATTCACCTCATCATGCATGACTACCCTCCTTTGCTCTCAGGTGCTCTGCATCTGCTGTTTAAGCACTTCAGCCAGAGGGCAGAAGTTCTGCAAGCATTTAAACAGGTATGGATGGGCATAGTATTATTTTAGAGAACTGAAGGGAAAGTCTTAACAAAGTCTGCTGTTCTTCCCTGATTTGCTCTTTCTGGTTTGACAGTGCATAAGGGACGTTTATTAAAGATCCCAAATCAGCAGAGAGATTTTTGTTTGTTTGTTAGAGTTGAACATATGTGCTAGTGCATACTCTAGTTGTGCACCCATTACTGAAAACGTGGGTCTGTGGTGACAGCTGGGACATGCACATCTCACAGTGAGACTTGGTACAGCGATCCCTCGGAGACAGAGCTACTAGCTTATGTTCTGCAAGCAGTGTACCTGTGTCAGCAATAAGACTTTCCTGTCTCCAGGACTACCTATAAACGAGGTGTTTTCAGTTCTAGCTGTAATTCAGGTGTCTTTGCATTGTGCTCCACTGCATGGTACAGATATGCCCAAATAACAGAAAGCCAGTAATAGGGCAAAAACAGTCTTCAGCTTTTACTCTTTCTGCTTGACAACATTGCATGTGCATGCTCCATGTGTCAGGGGATTAGTATTGGGAAATCTGATGTCGCAGGGCTAGATAACAGAGGCATCTCTGTTACATAACTTTATAACATATGTTGTTAAGACCATCTGATGCTTATTTCAGGAGTTTGCTAGCGTGTTGTCTCATCGTTATGTAAGATGTAGAGGTTTCTCTTGTTTAAAAACAGATGAATGATAAAGGCCTGGAAAGCTTTTGTGTAATGTTCTTTGCAGTGTAGCATAATGGCCTCCCACCAAGATGTTAAAGTTAGGCCTTGCTGATTAGGTGCATAAAAATAGCTATTATTACCAGGTAAGCAAGGATTTGAGTAGCTTAACTTGTTTTCACAAAGGAAGGAAAAGGCTAATTGGCAAATACAGAAAAAAGACTATAGAGAACATGGAATATGAGTATCTGTGGATGAGCAGTATTCATAAATTCTGCTAAATAATGAGGTTTACTAAGTTAAGTGAAGAAGGTGAAAATTTTATATTACAAAATAGTGAATATTTGCCTGCAAATGATTTTTTTTTCAATGTTCCTGTCTGCTGTGTGACTGTGTTCTTTTAAATAAATATAATTTCTTAATGCTGTCTATTGGTTTACTGTGAAGATTATTGTAGTTTTATTTTTGGTGTATTTTCTTCATTAATAATCCTGAGATAGAAAAGAGTATTATAGAGAAAGGAAATGTTTAGATCGTGGTAAATAAACAACTACAAATAACAGTGAAAAGAAAGAACAGATTACTTAAGCAGTACAAAAAAACCCACAAAGATTAATCTTACTGAGATTCAACCAGTCAGATGGTGGGAAACTACTTGAACCTGAGCATCAGTTCATGAGCTCTTCAAACAAGTTTTTTTAAGCTGTACTAACAGTGTTAAAGATCTAGTATTTTTCTCTATTTGGTTATGATGATGATGATTAAGTTGATGATGATTCAGTGGCCATTCTGGCATTTCTTTGGATGTCCTGATTCCTTCTCATATTATTATTATTATTATTTTTAAGTATTGTGTTGATGGATTAAGCTGTTTCTAATTGTATTGTTTTAAGACCATGAGGATCATAATCATGGCATCAGAACTAACTCTGCTGAGAACTCATGGGCTTGTGAATATTTGCTTTTGCTGAAAATATTTTTCAGTGTATTAAAGGAGGGAGAATGCTGTGAATATTATAGCTATCTTGCTTTGGGCAACCACAGCTCTGCTGAAGGTTTTTACTGAATGGACACTAAAAAGACTGCATGTACCATGTTTTAATTTCATGGGGAAGGTTACATAAAGCACCTGAAATGAGGGTCTTAGAATGGAAACTGTCAAGTTTCAAGTGCTATACAAGTGCTAGTGCTATAATAGCTTTATAATTTACTGTATTTCTAGGTTCAGTTGCTGGTATCTAATCAAGATGTTGATAACTACAAGCAAATCAAGGCTGATCTTGATCAGCTACGTCTGACTGTAGAAAAATCAGAACTGTGGGTCGAAAAAAGCAGTAACTATGAAAGTGGGGAAGTGGGCGATAATCAAACCAAAGGGGGAGAAGAGCCAATAGAGGTGAGTTTAAAGCCTTTGCTGCTGGAATTGTTTCAATATGAATATGTAGTCCGATGAACAACTGCAAAATAGCAAAGTGAGAATGACCAATATTCTGGCTGGGCTTTAGGATTAGACAGAATAGAAGATAAAACTTTTTATCAATGTGTAGAATCACATTATCAGTGTGTTCTCTCCTGCTCTTTTCAATAACTGCATTCTTATTTCACAGAGCTGTTTTCCTTTCTGTCCAGCAAGCAAGCCATAGTGTATGGCATCATGGAAGTCATCTAGGGATCATATGTTGGCAGTTGTGTTGACTTGCTAGAAGAAGGAGTAGGCAATATCTGTTCCTGCAGCTCGGGGAGAGATGTACAACTGAGCCCACATTTTCAAACATTATGAGTGATCCTGCTCTCCACCAAACAAAAGATTGATCTAAGAATACTGAGACTTTTTAATTGATCAACCCTTTTTTTTTTTTTTTTTTTAAACCTTCAGTTTCCCAGACTCTTGGGGAATATTGTAATTTGAGAGACTTTTGAAGTTGAATCTTGAACCATGAAGACCTGATTGTTTGTTTGTTTATGTATTTTAATTTTCGTTTTTCAGTGAAAGCTGAAGTCCTTCTAAAATTGCCCAACACTACCGTGTTATAAGAAAATGCAAAGTTTTACAAGAATTGCTCTTGTTGAGGTTTGTGGCATGATAGTAGACAGAGCAGACTTTTCCACCAACATTTATTCCCAGTCATTTTCATCAGAGGAAGCGGGGAGAGATTTCTGACACACCTCTTCCCTTATTTTCTTCCCTATTAGATTCTCCCCCACTGTCAAGAAAGTAGTAAGCCAAGCGTGGATGGTACAGGACTGTGAAGCCAGCGCATTGTGGAAGAGTAGGAGCCGTTGAGAAGACAGAAAATATTTACAGATATCTAGAAGACACTCTAGGAATTTTAGATGAGAAAGTAGATTTTATATAGCTTCATAAGGGGGAAATCCAACCCTTCAAGGGAGAATCCTAGTTTCTTGGGGCAGTGTAGGTCCTAGTCTTTCTCTGATATAAATTAACTGAACTTAGTTGTCAGAGCTGAGGAGGAATACAGACTTTATGAACTTAAGTATGTGTGATTTCCTACTTTCATTTCTCAAGCTTAGCTCTAGTAGGAAAGGAAAGAAAATGGTCCTTTATGTATGTAATGAATGGAAAAGGGAATGGGAAGACAGGATACAGAGTTGCAGCAGGATATGACAAGGTGGTTTTTTTGGTTTTTCTTTTTTTTTTTTAGCAGTAATATATTTTTGAAGTGTGATAAGATCCTTTTATTTCTACAGATAGCCTTGATGGCAAAGAAACTCCAGGAAGTGGGGAGTCAAAGCCATAAGCCTGAGACAGACGTACCTCTAAATGAAATGTTTTCAGTATTTTTTCCCATGAGGCATCAGTGGGTCTGTATGGATTAACAGTGCTTCAGTAGATGCACAATATTATCTCTGACAGGTCTGTGAGCATATTATATCAGAACAGTAATATATAGTCCCCACAACTGGTTAGATCATCTGATGGTAATTCCATGAGAGTTGCACCAGTTTACAGGAGCTCTGAATTTTGCCTTTTATTTTTTCCCTGATAAATTATTCTTTAATTGACAGGAAGTATTTTTACCTGACAAAACTACTTTATATAGCAAATTCTGTCTTTGAGATCTTAAGTCAACTTAAGAGGTAAGATGTTGGTTGTAATCTACAGCGTATGAAGCAGGTGGCTAGCTTCAAGCAGATAAATATCCCTGTGAAATCCCATGGTTTTTTGGAATGAGTCCTGAATATTCAGTACTAAGCTGGATCAACTTCTGGGTCCTTAGAGAATATGCTCCATTAGTTTGTGCTTAATTTCTCTCAAACAATGTTGAAGTGTGCACAAGGGCTTAAATTACATTCCAGAACAGTATGTTAAGCCCACGTTTCTGTCCTCACATTGCAAGGTTGGTGTAAGGGTTTTAAAAAAAAAAAATCATATGTATTCCTTTGCCCTTGGGCTTCAGAGTATTTTTGAGTCATTTTTTCAGCCTTTTTTTTTTTTTAATAGGTTTATGGCTAGAGGTGGCTTTTTTGTTTGCTTGTTTTAAATGCAATTGCATGACACCAGAAAAGGAAGTTTTAGAAGAGTGACTCTGCTCTTCTAAACAAAGTATCCAGAGTTGTCTGCAGCAAAAGAGCAAATCTTACTGTCACGCAGGATCGTCTTGATCAGAAGTGGAGATCAGAATCATAGGAGAGTAGTTGGAGTTAAGTCAGGCATGAATTAGATACCACACAGTATTAGGAACGCTGAAATTGATCTCATGTAACTGAGCCTTACTTAGGAAAAGCAGATGAAGACTGTTTAATTGATTGTTGATAGTAAGGGTGTTATGAGTCTGTACTACCCTGGACTACAGAAAGTGTGGTCTTTATTGTCCTCTCACTGGAGGATGCGTTGGTGTTGTAGCACCAGAAACATAGACCCAAGAAGGAACAACCCTCAGTTTCAGTAAAAGGACTCACAGGTGAAAGTGGAATTCAGTGCAGTGGAAATTTGCGTCTTCACAAGTTCAGTGAGGTTTCAAGTGGTATAAACTTTCAGTATTCCCTTGCTCTCCTATTTTGGTCTTTGGTAGTTTGCTTTGGTTGTGGAAATGTTTAAATCCCATATCCTAAAGGTGGAGGGAGATACTCAGAAGAGAACCTTTCTCAGTGCAAGCTATATGACTTCCCATCCCCTATGGAAAAGCATGACAGAGAATGTCTATCATGGGGCATAACAAGGCGAGATATGCAGCTGAGTGTATCTGGTATCCCAGTGGTGTGATTATCTCTTGATAGCTACATCCTCGGAATACTCGTATGGGTTCAATAAACAAGTTTTTATTTTGTTAGGAGAGAGGGATAGATGCTGATCAGCATTTCCAGATAAGACATATAGTTCACATGGATTATAAACCTGCTTTGATTGAGGAAGAAGTCTGATAAAAGTAACAGGTAGATTAATCTTGGTTAACCCACAGTCCCAGAACAGAAGAGAGTGGTTAATTATAGCTAAGAGCCTGAAATATCTTCCCAAGTATTGATTCAAACAGCCAGAGAGAAGGCAGCATGCATACTAACAAACCTAAACAAATAAAAATCCGCTGTTGTTGCATAGATCAACATGACCATGCTAAACAGCAGTGCTGATGCTGTTATGAACAGCTTCCATGGCCAAGTGGTGCAGCTGTTTATGCCCTACTGGAAATTAAGACCAGATGGAATTTATAGAACTCCTAATCTTCACAATCAGCGAAGAAATTCAGAGAGCAGTTTCAAGTGCTATAAGTGTTCAGATTGGTGTGCCTGTCTTCTTTAGTGTGATCCTCTTTCCTAAAATATTAGGAAGTTTGAGGACAAAATGGAACTTGAAAGCGTAACTGTTTGGGTGGAACAAGTGGTGGCTGCTGGTAGGATCCTTCTTCTCATAGTACTTGAATTCCTTGTTGATTCCTCCCTATGTCTGGTCAATGTTTTAAGGGTATACTCTGTTTTAGGAGGATCAGAAGCATGGAGGTATAGAATAATCGTCTCAAGTCATGTTGGAAATGTGGACCAGAAGAAGAACTTGAATATGAACCTTTTAAATCACTAGACAGTAACTTATGGATAGTTGTTGAAGACTCTTTATCATCTATTTTATGTCTGTTCCCCATGAGGTGTTGTAATGCTGTTTCTCCATTTATTGTTACTCTACATAATAAGTTAATGGTGAGGAAAATGCAATAGATCTCCTCTTGTTGTATGTTCTTTGTTACAGGAGCCAAATATTTTGAGTCCAATTCAGGATGGAATCAAAAAACCCCAGATAGACAGCAATAAAAGCAATAACTACAACATTGTTAAAGAGGTTGGTATATCTGCCAATATACTTAAAATACTTGCGTGATAAGTTGATTTAGTAATTATTTTAAAATATTTTATTTATATTTTTATTTAATGTCTTTTTTTTTTTTTTGCCTACTTGTTTATTTATTCATTTATAGATTTTGATTCGACTCAGCAAACTTTGTGTTCAGAATAAAAAGTGTCGGAATCAGCAGCAGCGATTGCTGAAGAATATGGGTGCCCACTTGGTAGTCTTGGACCTTCTGCAGATACCCTATGAAAAGGTAAGTCTGATAATTTTGGTAGTGAAGTACATGAGCTTGATAAAGGGAAAGGCCTCAAAAAGTCCAAGAATCAATTTGAAAAATTCTTCATGCTGAATTCAGTGGACTATGGTACAAACATAAAATGGCAATGCAATTTTCTTTCCCTTAATACTAATGAGATTGGGCTCAAGTTTAAATATGGCTGCCTGCACAGAACGTGTTTTATTAAGACTTAATATTGACTGCCTTAGGTCCCTGGATATCCCTGTGCTGTCATCCCATTCCTGAAATGGGTCAGCCTTAGAATCACAGACACCGTACATTCGGAAATTATGATTTGGTGGAGCTATTGGCAGAGTATCTAAATTCGTCTGTTAGGTCCTGATGTGAATGCTATTGTAGGTAGGTAAGGTGGACAAAAAAACTTTCAAGGACCAATTCTGAAATCATTTCCGTGTTTCTGTGGTGGCAAGCCTCGAACCTAGCTTCACTTATAGATTTTCTGTAAAATAACGTGATTTTGTATCGATTTAGTGTCTGTGAGCATATAAGTGAATGATCTAGATAAACTTTTAAATAGCATATCTTTCTAGGTCTTATGTGAAGCATTGGAAGTAGATAAAACCACCTTTGGGCTGCATTTTCCTGAGTGTCACACACTAATGTTGTGATCGAGATGCTGGCTTCAGCTCTCTTCAATAAAATAATTAGTGCTTGTTCATGTAGGTCATTCATTACATCATGGTTAGAGTATTATATGAGAGGAATATAAAATCTGAATGAAACTTAACATAAATATTTGTGTGGGATATTTATGTGAACATAAATGTAATTGACACAGATGTGCACACATACATACTTTACATGTAACTATGTAAAAGCCAAAGCTTTTCGGAAGCTTGGAATCGTTACAGACTAGTGAGCATTTTTGAACGTCAAACTACTTACCACTTTTTTAACTAGGAAATGGTAAACATGCACTAGGAAATCATCCTTTGAGTACAGTACCCTTAATGTCTTGCAATTATTACTTTATTTTTAGTAGTAGAACAAAAAAAAAAAACAACCCTCAGTTCCTCCAGAAATTTGTAGAAGAATGGTAACTGTAGACTGAGCCATGAGACCCGAGGCTAAGAAAACTGGATGAAATGAATTGGAAACTTGAGTGTTTGTGCCATTACCTGTGACTCCCTATGGTCAAGTAGCTTCAGATTAAGGTACAACGTTAATGAATTCTAAAGGAAACTGGATAAGTTACTTTTGCCAGAGGGAGAATTCCTGCCCTATAAAGGTTCAGGAGATTTGATTTGTTCCTGGCTGAATGCATACTGTGCATCTATAACAAGCATATATAACATACTGTGCAGATATAACAAGTATGTTTAGGTACATCCAGCTGATGCATTCATCTTTTCTTTCTGTAGAGCGATGAAAAGATGAATGAAGTTATGAATCTAGCCCACACTTTTCTTCAGAATTTCTGCCGAGGAAATCCTCAGAATCAAGTTCTCCTCCACAAAAATCTCAATTTATTCTTAACTCCGGGGGTAAGTACGTCATTTTAAATAAAATATGGACTCACTGAAAAATGAAAGTGCTAAATAAGTAATTTCATTAAATTATACCTTCTCTGCTTTATCATTCCTATCTCTTCTCCCTTATCATTGCCCTTTATGCCATTGGTTTTAATGTTGCTATTTTAAATGTGTTAAAACTGTATTAACTGTGGAGTTTACTGGTAGTGTCTGTTAACATGTGTCACATCATCATATCTTGTGTAGCTTGACTGCGATAATTTATTAGGATGAGTTAAAACTCATTTGTCCTAACTCACTCACATCTGGACTGTAACTCAGAGAAGATGATGCTGTGATTATGCTTTCATGAAACTTGTGTGATACCAAAATCTGACCCATGTTTTTGTTGATGATGATGCTTCCATTCGGTTCAACTGGTCTAAAATTTGATCTTTATTAAATCACTGTCTTTACATTAGACCTCTGTTGCAGTCCACCCCTTTTGATTTTTTTAGATATATATATGTCTCTGTGTGTTTACAAATATAGACATCTCTTAAAAGAGATCTACTCCTATTGTACAATGCTATTCACTGAGACAAACATAGCCTTAGGTGCCCCCTGAAATTAATGTGGAAAGAGAATTGTTTTCAGAGGGGTATTAGACTCCATATGCAGTGACCCACCTGCTAGAAATGTCTTCCTCTATCAACCATAGAGAGAGCCAGAGGTAGTTAAGTGTCTCTCCTGATGGCCTCTATGCCAAGTTTAATGGTGGACGGGATGAATGTGGTCTCACTTGTCTTGTATGCCCAAGTCCCTGCACAGTGCTCTAGCGGTGTACTGTGTGTGTGTCTTCACCTTTCATGTGGACATAGGTTTTGTTTATGTCTACTTTAGGACCATTTTGTTGTCTTAGAAAAGTGTGGAAAAACGCTGCCATAAAATCCAGAAATTGAGGTAACCTTAAGGTTACTGGTTAATCTCTGGGCTGGTGCACACTGGATTCTTCCAGTCTCCCTTTCTGAGTGTATCTTTCTCTAGTCTACAGTGTTGTGAATCTCTCAATCTCAAATCTGCTGGTTTTATTTTAATCTGTTTAAGCTTCTGGAAGCTGAAACCATGAGGCACATCTTCATGAATAATTACCTTCTTTGTAATGAAATCAGTGAGAGAGTGGTGCAGCACTTTGTACACTGCATTGAGACCCATGGCCGTCATGTGGAGTACCTGCGTTTCCTGCAGACCATTGTAAAAGCCGATGGCAAATATGTGAAAAAATGCCAGGACATGGTAATGACTGAGGTAAGTTAGCGATTCGTATGTTAATTGTTCATGATGTGATGTCTTTTTAACACACTAGTATTTTGAGTTTGCTTTCTCCACTCTTAATATAGAATGGATACAATGGCATCATAGCTTTAGAATTTTAAGTGGTATCATATATAATATTTTAGCAGGCATTAGGGAGTTCAGTCTACTTTTGTGGGCTATCTGCACAGCTATTAGAAAGAAAACATGGGTATTTTCATGGTGGTACCAAGATGTCTCATTTGTAGAAGATGTAGCATGTAAATCTGAGTTACATAAACCTTGATTTTTCATGTGGTGTATCTTAGGATCCCGTGTACACATCCAATTTGCATATTGTGGCATGGTTTTGCCATCTCAGTGGATGTATCTAAGTAGTGTTGTAGACCACTTTTTTTTTTTCCTTCTTTTACTATGCAACTCTGTAAAGATCCTACCTACTAGTTTCTGCTTTTGTTTACAATGCTGTAATCCTGGAGCATTTCTGCTTGAGTATGTAGAGCTACTCTAACTAGATAGATTCAGAGTTTGACCTGGTAAATTCCACAGAGTGGTTTGTGGACAGATCTTTACGCCAATAATGTTACTAATACCTAACTGAGTTGTCTGAAAGTAGGATTTCATGTATAGTGTGCATGGTAAATGAAGTTTTCAACTTGCAGACGCTCATGCATTTTTCTATAATTATGTTAAAAGTTCAGTGAGATTAATAAGTGAGTAAAATGGAATATGGTCAAAAGTCCAGGTAAGATCATTGTAACAATTTTTTTTTTTTTTAATTTTCAAAGTATATTTATGTTTTCAAAGTGCATCTTCAGAAAGAAAGTAGAGATAAGCTATAGTTGTGGTATGAACAGAACTAAAGCCTGATGAAATTTCATTCCACAGCAATAAAGAAGTAAAACTTCTAATTAAGAAAATAAAGCTTCAGCCTACATGGATAACCTTTAATGAAATCTACCTCAACCTTTTCAATTTGACTGAAGTGTTTTAAAATGTAGTATCAATTACAAGCCTTTGATTTACATAATTCAAATAGTTCTTGTGCCTTAGTGCATTTAGATATTTCCCCATCTACCTCAGCTTCTTACAGGTTTTTACTTTCTCATCAAATGCAGTTTTGAGACTTTTCTCAATTTAAATCCCTTTTGTTACTGATACATAATAGCACAAAGTTAAATTGTTGTATTACATTTTCAAGCTGATTGCATTGTGAAAATTTAAATGAGCTTGGATGTGACATTTTCATCATGAGTTCTGCAAGAGTTTGGGGGAGGGAACACCTTTATTTTAACTAAAGAGTAAAATGATGTCTTGCTTAAAAAAATTGTAGGGAATTACGGGGTAACAATTATGATTTGTTAGAGGAGAATGCTAATAGTGGAATTTGAATGGCATTTGAATAGCATTGCAATGTAATAAACGTTGTAGCCTGATGGCTGAAATTGAGGTGAAGCCAGGACAGTTTGTAAGCAGGCAGCTGAGGTGTTCTTTGTGACCTTGAACAAGCAGCTTAGTTTTTCTGTGCCTCCAGATGGGGTGTGTGAACAATTTACCACAAGACAAGATAGAGTGTGAGTGTGCAACATATCTGCAACTGTTCCAGGGTTTTCTTTTACCCCAGGGAATTATATCTCATTCCTATTTACTGGGAGTATGGGATAAACTAATCATATTTACATGTTTTAGAATGTGCACACAGACCATTTTGAAAGAGTACTTCTGTAAGATACATTATCTGCTTTATTCATGTCTTCTCTTATCTTGGTCCCTGTGTCTGTAGGGTGCTATTGATGTTTACCTGCCTGAAAGGTTCCTTAGGGCAGTTTTTCTCGTTACAAGCATGCTTTGAGGTTCCCTATCATCACTGAGTTAATGGAACTCAGTAAGAACTTCCTCAGGCTAGCACCAGATACTTCTCTCCCTTTTCTGTTTTTAGTGAAATCATATTCTCTGTATGGGTCAATGTTTGGATTCCCTTTGCAAGTCACGTTTAAAAGTGAATAAGTTGGTGAAAGACACCGATACCGTACCTTGCAATTATGATGTTTACTTTGTGCCCTTAACTCTTTCTGTGCTGATGCAACATTATCTGCTTTGGTTTGTGGTTCCTCACAGTCAGTATGTAACAAGCATGCCATGCAGCATCGTATTTCACAAATTCGTTATCTCCTGGTATTTCTTCCTCATTTGTCAGTGATAGGTACATGAAAGGATGGGGGATCCATTTGACTTTTTTATTTTTCATTTCCATTTTCATTGCCCTTTTATCAAGCAATACTGGAACAGATGTGTCTAGATTTGGCTTGAGATTGTAACTTTGAAGAAACCTGGAAAATTTGTCTTCCCTCTCCTCTGTGAAAAACATAAGTGGAAAATAATTATAGGAATGTGGTTAACCTAATGGGAAGCTACAGAACATGTACCTTCTCAGAGGGCTAGGTGTGGATTTTTTTTATTTTTATTTTTTTGTGTTTGAAGTGTCTTAATAGTGTAGTATTCCAGATATCATGGTCAATTTTCTGACATTCTGAATCCTCGTTTTTTCCCTATTTTTCTTTTTGCCATTGAATGCAATGAAATTTGTGACTTCTGGATTCTCATACTGCCTCCTCCCAAGCATTTGTCCCTTCAAAAATTTTCTTCTGTTCTGTGTCCAGAAAATGTCTATTTTGAAAAGTCAGAGTAGAAACATTTTAAAAAAATAAGGATAAAAAGAGGAATAAGAAATGTGGGAATGGCTGAATTCACAATTCAATCTATCCAATTGTCAAAGTAAAAATAATCAAACAATGAAAAAAATCACAATCCAAACACTGTATATTCAAAATTTGAACATTTGAAACATTGGAAAATGTAAGGAAATGTTTCTTGAATCTTCTCAACTCCTCTGGGAGACTAGTTCTCATTCCTGCTCTTGCTGCTTTCCTATTTCTTTACAACTCCACCAACCTTTACTTCTACCCTTGAATTCAGTAAGCTAGAATTTCATGTCACGTACAGACTTGGATATGTCAAATGCCTCGTTCACAAAATACATATGGCTGTTGTGCTGCCAAGTGGCATTCTGTACTGAAAAGGGTTTGTGGGAACTTATTTTCACTTCCATTAAGAGTGCACTATACTTAAAAGGAAAGTGATGGAAAGAAGACAGGTCTACTGTCTTGTCCCAGCTCCACACAAGCTTGCAGAGCAGCACTGGCAGTGGGTATATTCCATATCTGTGTTTGGGGGGGGTCGTTCAAAACGATGTTAGAGCAAAACTTTTCTGTGAGATCTGCTGAGATGGGGCTGCCAACATCCATCTCTGCTCTGGATCCTCTTGAGATGAGCAAGGTACTTGTAGTAAAATCAAATATTTATCACGTACACCAGTTCTCTGTTAAATGGAAGGCTGGCATGACACTGACATTGTCAAGACCCACCTGCCAAATTTGCACAGGTTAGGAATACCTCTTCTTTCTTTCAGATGTGGAGGAGAGGTGCAGAAGAGACTGGTTAAATTCTGGGTGAGCCACAGGCTTGTTATGTGAGGTAGTAGATAAGATTTAATATCTCCATACCTCAAGTACCTATCAATAAAATAGGGGTAATAATGCATCCTGGCCTCACAACAGGAGGTGAAGGTAATTAATTAACTTCAAACAAACATTGAGATGTTGGGAATAACAAGGATGGCGTAATGTCTTAGGTAAACACAGCTATATAGACATTAAACTTCAAGTTCACTTTGCATTAGCTCATTCCTTGGTGAGTTATTTCAGATTTGCAGTTACGTAGATAAGAGCAGAAGTTTGCCTTGGCTATTGTTTTGATGTGTGTTTGGTAAGCCACATCAGACTTATTTATTTGCTTGTTTGTTTGTTTGTTTATTTATTTTGAGCTCTCTAGATGGAAAATCTTTGTGTACTTAAAGGTAGAACAAAATAATTAAGAAAATGATTGCAGTGCAGGGTGCTTAAAGCTTTGTGTTATCTTTTTCAGCTGATCAATGGCGGTGAAGATGTACTGATATTCTATAACGACAGAGCATCATTTCCAGTCCTCCTCCATATGATGTGTTCAGAGCGAGATCGAGCAGATGAGAGTGGGCCCTTAGCATATCACATCACTCTAGTGGAATTGCTAGCAGCTTGCACAGAAGGGAAGAATGTATATACAGAGATCAAGTGCAATTCACTCCTGCCACTGGATGATATCGTGAGAGTGGTGACCCATGATGACTGCATACCTGAGGTAAGACTCACTGAACAATGAAGCAGATTTACAATTTTTAGAAACTCAGAAAATGTTTCCTTGTTTCTAATATCCTGAAAAGTTTAGTATTTACACAGAAAAGGTTCTGGAAATGGGTGTTGCTTGTTAAGGTGAACAAATGAGAAAGGTTAGCATTTTCTTAAACAGAAAACTCTCTGTTCCTTTATGCTGCCTGTTGATAGTCAGGTTTTTGGAGCAGACAGATTTTTTGTTGTTTTTCTGGGTTTGTCCAGCCACCGTCAGAATTTAGTTGTCTACTAAACTTCTGGCTGCTACCTGCAAAGAGTCAGCTGAGTGATTTGTGAGGCTAATATTTTTCCACTGCCTGAGTTTTTTGGAAATTCTGGGGCAGCATTCTGTCCATGTTGAATTCAGCAGGAGTTTTGGGTGGTCTTGTTTTATTAAATTAGGTTCCAGTCTAGCAAATGTTCTTTTTCACTGCATACAGAGGCCTAATTCTGCAGATACTACCAGTCATGGTTCAGTAGGACTGTGATACGTCAGGCTGATGAGAATGGAAATGTTTGCACCAACTTCATGTGATCAAAAGAAATCTTTTCAGAATCTCTGCAGGAGCTTATTCTGGCCCTGTGTATTGGTCAAAGGGATTTCTACAGGCTGTCTATTGGAGGCATGGATCTGATATCAATTCAGCTAGGCTTTGCTGAAGTACATAATTGCTCTATGCCATGAGAAAGTCACCTTGCAATCAACTGATTCTGTTCTTATAAAGTAAAATGTTTTCTTTGCTCAGATGCTCCTCTGAAGATTGATGTCAACAGCTGCCAATTAAAAAAGCCCAAACAAATGGGACCTAAAAGTCTATGATATCTTTGAGTTTTCTCCTGACACTTTAAACCGCAACCATCTCCCTTCCTTTGACCATGACAAGAATTTTTCAGTGTGCACACATAAGTCTGTACTTAATATGTACATTTTCAGGCACTGGATATCGATTTCTGTGATGTGCTGGTGCAGGTTTGTGATGCAGGAGAGGAGTGAAAATGCAATCCTCTTGTTAAGCCCTGTGCTGCTGTGGCTGCAGTTCCAGTGCTGCACAAGCTTTCTCTTCCATTTAGGTCTGAGTTATACCCACTCTGAATGTAAGTGCTGCATAGTATCGTAGGAAAATAGGGATTGCAGTCTCAGCTCTGCTAAAGACCTTTTTTGGCATTTGGCAAGCCTGTCACAAGGCATCAGCCCATGAGGATCAGCTGATTAGCACATGCGTGTCCTCAATTTTGACAGCTCCTGACTTTAGAGCCAGGCCCTTGTAGTCTGAATGCCATTTTAATATCAGATTTATTATTCGTTTGAGGGGCTTGGTGTTACAGTATTTACAAAACCTCTCTATTCTTCTTCTCATGATCTTTCAGTGAGTACATTAATATGTTTGTTGCCATGCTTATCTCTTAAATCTTCAGAACCAAACATGCAGTATTACTGTTATTGATGTTTCTTGTTATTTGAAGGATAGTCTTATTAACTCAGTGTTTTTGCATATAGAAAACAGAATGTCAATGTTTTTTATTGTTCTATTTCATGTTGTTTGTGTATTTGCTCTTCCTGCAGGTGAAAATTGCCTATGTTAATTTCGTTAACCACTGTTACGTGGATACTGAAGTGGAAATGAAAGAAATCTATGCCAGTAACCATATTTGGAAGTTATTTGAGAACTTCCTTGTTGATATGGCAAGGGTAAGCTTTATGAGATATTAAATATTGCAGTAAAGCCATGGGTGACAACTGAACTGGCAATAACGTTGTTTTGTGAATTTCATTTATTTTATTCACTGCTTTTTTCAAAGCTCAATATGTATTTTTAACAGATTGTCATTTCTATTGTGTTTTATTTATCATCATTTGATCTGCTAATTGCTAATGGTCTTCTCTGTCTGAAAGGGCATCTTGGAACCCATGTCCCTTTCTCTCTACTTCCAGCAAAATAAATCGAATGTGTGGGTTTGACTTAGCAATAAATAGGGTTGAAAATGCTGCATCCTTCTACTGGGAGTGTGCCTTGCTTGTCATTATGGTGGTAATTTAAAAAACAAAAAACAACAAACAGCCACATCTGTAATCTCCTTGGTTTACTCTATTCGTATGGTGAGGATCAAGGATAAAGAAATTCTTTGTCTCATTTTTCTTCTTTAATTTCACCTTGACATATATTGTTTATCTTTTATTTTACTGTCACTGCATTCTCACTGCTGGGAAAGGCAGGTGTAGAGCTCTGCTCTTTCAGCATACTGATTTGTTTATAAACTGTGGGTTGCAAGGTGGTGAGACGTGGTTAGTACTGTGGGCATCCAATTCCTGTGGACCCCAGTGAGTTTTTTAGGTGTCATTACTTGTTGCATCAAGTTTCAAGTCATAAATGGTATTAAGCTTCCCTTTCCTGATATTTTGAGGGAAAATAAACAGGGAAGCTCATGACTAAAGAAAGATAACATACCATAGTGGAACCACGAGGGGAAGCTAGTGTGACATAACGAGTACAGCTTGCAGTACACATCCGTTTTCTAGCAGGTAACATTTCTTGTAAGAGCCTAACGTTGATGCCAGCTAATGGAGTTGCTCTTTTTCAAGAAGCAGAAACAGAAGTTTTTTGTGCTGGTGGCCAGTATTTCAGTGTTGTTGCTGGACAGTATTTTGGAAGTGTTATGGAGCACGTGTCAGTGCATGCCTATCCTTTCCTGGTCTGTGATCCATTACGTTTTATAATCCATCAGGTTCTCACTCCTTGCGTTCTTCATTTTGTTGAAATTAGAGAAGAAAAGGAAAAAGAATCTCAATTCAGTCCTGTAGCAGACCTTTAGACCAAAGTAATACTTTGCCAAAAATAATTTCTTTGAAACCTACTGGAAGAAAATACCATACTCCCATGGTCACCGTGATTTATGGCCGAAGGAAGAATGACTGCAGACCTATGCTGTATGATAGGCACAGGAGCTTGTTCATTTCTCTGTGAAACAGAAAAGTTATAAATGTTTTTAGTTTTTCGTTTTTCTGGAAACAGGTTAACACAGTAATGTTTGTACTCTTTTTTGGTGGTAGCCATTTTCAGCAGTAATGAGATCTCTACAAACCCTGTTTTCTTGCTGTTTGTCTTGTTGGTCTGGCTGTGTTCTACACTGAAAGCCCTTCCAGGCACACCAACATCATTTGAAAATTAAGATCAGAAACCTTCTTGGGGGGCAATTCTCATTTTTAACCTGACTGATTTTACTCCAAGAAGTATTTTCTCCTGCTTAAATCCCTTTCTGGGTTGCTCTTTCCTGACATGTCCTGGTACTGACCTTCTGAGCAGACTCCACTCCCTAGCCATCAGGCTAGCCATCTAGCCCTGATCAATTTTCCTTGCCCTTTGGCTTCAAGCAGGCATATGCAGAAAGGGGACTCTGTCTGCAGTTCTCTTCATGAGCCTGGAGACATGCTGCATGCTGCCAGATGATTTGGAGTTATCCTGATGCTAGTGAGCCTTGAGCTTGTTTTCACGTATCCTGCTAATAGGACAAATTAAGCTCCGGGTCCTCAGAGGTGAATAGTGAGTGCAATATTAATGCCGTATTTTATGTGCGCTGTTTTCTCCAGATGGGAAGATGCAGTTTTATTTTGCTCTCCTGCAGAGTCCTCAGGGCAGATGCGTAATTAGTCCTTTTAATTAAGGTTAACAGCTAAAAGAAATAAAAGAGCATATCCAAAGTGCTCTGGCCTGTTCTGCTCTTCTGCCAGGTTCCCGTGGGTAGCTGCACCTTCCTCTATGCTATTGAGTGTATTTGGTTTTCTGGGTCCTTGGCAGAACCTGGGTGTTATAAATACATCAGCGTTATGTAGCTATCAGGACAGTTAGAATGCTGTCAGCTTCGTGAAGGATGTTACAATAGCTTTCAAAGCATTTAGAAAAAGAGCCCTTTGATCCTCTGTGTTGCAGTGAGCTAAAAGAGATGCTTTTGCGTGGGGGAGGGGGAAATGCTTTCCTTTTAGCTGCTACAAATGGCTGTCAGTGGGTGAGTTTGTGAGCTTTGAGTCTGAGCCTGTCATTAGAGAGCACTAAGGTGAAAGATGGAGAGTGTTATCCTCAGGTTGGATTCCTTCCTTTTTTTCTATTAAAAAAAAAAAAGAAACCAATTTTTTTATCTGTTGCTAGACCAAAGAAGGAAATATTTAGTCCTCAACTGTCATTCTTTCAACAATGTGATACCTTGCAAAACAGGCAGTAGGCAGATGTGTGTATTAAATTCTATCTGCCGAAAGCAATTGCTCTTTCAAAGACACCCTTTTTCTGCAGTTTCTGCCAACCTACTTTCTCCCATGCATGTATGACTGAGAGCGTAGCACTGAGCAAGGTGGGTGCTGCCCCAGGAAAGGCTTCTCTTTCCCGTGGGTGGCTCGTTCCATAAGCCAGCAGCTGTATTCTGAGCAGGATTAAAGACGGAGCCGAGATCTGACAGCCGTGAAGTCGTCATGGCTTTCTCCTGCAGAATTTTTGAAGTATTATTCATGTGAGTTTTGGTCCCAAAGCCTCTTAAGGGGTTTTTAAACACTGCTTTCTCAATCTTCATCTCCATTTCATGCATTTCAGGTTTTTTCTTCCACAGGGAAACATCTTTCAGTCCCCAAAAGAGCAGAGGGATAAGAGCAGATGAGAGGATTTCCGAATTTCTTCTGTGATGGGAATTTTTCAGACCTGCATCGAAGCAGAGTGGTATCCCCCCCACACATGGCTCTTCTATTTAGACAAGTGAAGGGGAAAGCTTAAAAGCATTTTGGAATTTAGTTTTGGTAATTTCTAAATTCACCATGCTAGCGCTGCACAGCTCCCTGTCTTCCCATTGGGATAACAAGTGCTCAGCCTCAGAGCTACTGGTTCCAGTCAGAATTGGCACGCAGATTAGTTAAAAGCAGAAGAACATCAAGAGCTTTTTAGTTCTGATCTTTTTTTCATTTTTCCCAAAAAGTTTTGATTATCAACTCAATATTTTACCTCCATGAGGACTATGGGGGATGAGGGGTCACACCATTCCCGGGCTAAAGGGTTTGCTATTCCACTTGAGCCACTGTTGCTTCTCTGACCAAAATATTTCCTCTCTTGGAGTGATAAAAATGCCCTACATGGAGGCATGGCTTGTTTTTCTGACACATTTTAGAAAAACAGACCAGCAAAGCTCCTCCAGATGCCTAATTTCTGCAGGTCTCAAGTTATCTTTGGTTATTCCTCCACCTGCCATGTGACACTGCTTTTGTGTTCCCACGAGCTGTGTCATCCACGGAACATGGACACTTTTAGATGTCACGTCAGTAACCTTCCTTAAAGTGCTACTGGTGGAATTGCAGTCTTGTGGTGTCCAAGTGTCACAGTAGCACAGTGTAATTAGACGGCATGTTTGCCCTGTGTGAGATTCAGGTGCTGTGGATTATGTCTCTAGTTCTGTCACCCACTTTTGTGTGTGACCTTAAGCAATTCACTCAGCTTCTCTGGACTTCAGTTCCCCATCCATAAAGTGATGTAATGATAAGTACGTGCTGTGCAGATTCATGGTTATGTGTTAAAGGCGCAGATAGTAATTCGGAGGTTGTCCCAGAAGTCTGTAAACAAAATAAATTCTGTTCTCACATAGATTCCCTAGAACATTACAGGTCTGTGGCTTGCGTAGGTGAAAAAGAGCAATTTTGCCTTTTTGCCTTTCATTTATTTTTAAACATGACTAGAACTGCTTATTTGAAAGCTATTGAAGAGGTTGGGTGAGTGTGGTCTGTACTCCTTGTTTGTCCAGTCTTGCCTTTGTCACCTTGACTTCTTTTAGTACTGTTTTCACTGGAGGAGGCGGAGGGGGGTGGAAGGCGTAAAAGAAATACTGAAGCTTGTATACCATCCCAGTAATGTTTTCCTTTCTTTAAGCCTGACATATTTATGCAGCATCAAACTTCTAATATTTTACCAAAGAGTGTCTTCAGGAAACGTTTGTACAAATCTTCCCATATTCTCCTACCATTTAATCATCTTTCTGTGCTCCAGAATTGTCCCAGTGCTATCCATTCTCTTCTCTCATTGTTTTAGCTTGTCTTTCATGTTTTCCTCATGTGGCTTTCTTAAGTAATGCTGTCTATTTAAAATCTGAAAGGCTGTTGGTATTGTCTATGCTATTTTCTTCTCTTTCCCTGTTTTCTAAACATTTTTTTTCTGCAGATGAGCTTCACCTTTGCCACTCATTTGTGGTGATTGTGGCAAGAAGTTAAACATTACCTGAAATCTTTCTAACCTAGTATGTTTGTTTCATCTGTCTCTAAAGCTTCTTCCAACCTAGCTCCACAATAGGAGGAAAGGTGCATGTTCTTCTTGAATCTGTCTAAATGTGTAGGTGACGTTCCATGTGCTGATTAGGGGGATCTTTTTTCATGGAAAGAACAGACAGCCAACCAGAAAGAACTAGTTTACAAGAGACTGAGATTTAAAGACAATCTGGGTCTTCAAGAAGAAAGATAAGCTGTCAAAAATACATCTTGAACTCTAAGATAGTTATCTCTGATAAATTTTCTATTAAAGTCATTCTGTTTGTACTAAGAATAAATATTGTTACGTGGGTTGTAATAAATACAAAATAATAAAGTTTTCTTACTTAAAAGTTCTAAATCTCATTGTTTCCTCCTTCTTCCCTGTAGGTCTGTAACACAACCACGGATCGTAAACATGCAGACACGTCTCTGGAGAAATACGTCACTGAGCCTGTAATGAACATTGTGAGTGGCTTCTTCAATTCTCCATTTTCAGATAACAGCACCAGCCTCCAGGTAAGAAAAAGACAAACCAATATGTAATTCAGCCCATTAATGAGATACCTTCTGCTAGCCAGATAGGAATCCTGTACATCTGTATCCTCCTTTAATTTCTCTGTCCCTTCTTGTGCCACTGGCTAGCAGCTTAAATCACTTACTCTTAATTTTTACCCTTTATAATTCTGAACCAGCAGACAGCACAATAAGGTCAGATTTACTCCTGGCCTCTTGGAATTCATTGCATGGGATGTCTTTGCAGAATCAAGGTCTATCTTGGTACTTTTATGAAAAAACTGCTGTGTCCTATGACAAAAAGGGACGTGTACCTGAGAACCAGGAAGACTCCTCAGTCCTTCTGCTCTGTGCTGTGCTGCCTTGGTGTTGGTGGTGATCTGACGGCAAATTGCATGATTTGACCTCTGTAGGGATGCAGAATTGATTTGCATTCCCTGCTGTCCTGAAGAACAAAGAGAATTTAATTGGTCTGTAGGTTGAGTGTACAAGCTGAAAAACTCATGCATGTGGTTTATCTTGTGTCAAACCTTAGGGTAGTCATGAGGACATTCTAAAGTATAAACTATCCTCTTTATCTTTTTGTTTTCAGACACATCAACCTGTTTTTATTCAGCTCCTGCAGTCTGCTTTTAGAATTTACAACTGTACCTGGCCAAACCCTACTCAGAAAGCCTCAGTGGAGTCATGTATCAAAACTTTGGCTGAAGTGGGTAGGTGCCAGGTTCTACCTTCGTTGTCATTCCCTGTGTTTTAAGATCAGACTTCCTTGAGGTTGAATGGTTTTGTTGGTTTTTTTGTTCTTTGATTATAGTATCATGCAAATGTGACAGTAGTAATTTAAGAAATCCCACTGTAAGGTTAAATTCTGCCTCATTTTATAATACTTTCAAATTTGTTCCGTCAAATAGGGCTGTGAGGTGAACCTGTAGGCCAGAGAGGTGGGCTTGCTAGATGAGTGATGCTTGAACTTTAGCTCAAGGAAGTTATTATGTTAAAACACAACAGAAGCTTCTTATCAGGTATGAGAAAACGTGGGCATTTCTAGTCATGCTGGACTGTTGTAAGCAGTTATGCTTAGAGATTGTGCATCTTTATTTCCTTTCAGTTCTTGGAAGAGGCATTTGTTGTTATCAGTCACCATTCTGGACTTGGACTCCCATCAGTGAGTTGGGGGATAGAAAACAAAATTCTGCCACTCCATAGCTTCTCTGCTTACTCTTCACCATCAGGCCTATGCATTTCCTGCTGTTACACAGTCCGCCATGAAAAGGGGCATATTGGCTTGCACTGGCACCAAGACTTGAATCACATTTGGTCCCAAGGGCAGCTAGTAAGTTACATGCTTTGAAATAAATTCAAGTACCAGGTTGAAGTCAAAGATTGAAGCATCAGGAGTGGCTCCATCCTAAAATGAAAAAATAATTATTCTTCTAAACATAGCTAAGACTGTCAAAAGTTCATTAAGTTAAATTCCTGTGAATATAATTTTAAAGTTTTCTGCCACAACAGGAAAAAAAAGATTGTTCGATCTAGTTTCTCTAGAACTTATAGAATAAGATTCTTCTCAGCTTGAATTGAAACTGAGCAGAGGCAGAGATGTACAGAAGCTGGCAAAATGCTATAGTTGATGCAGTTTTTAAGAAGTTTTAATAAATAATGATAAAACAATATGAGGGGATCCCTTAACCATCTGCATCGTCTGTAACATTGTAATAATCAGCTCTAAATTCAGATTTTGAGATAGCTTTGCAGAAGTATCATTTAATATTTTAGCCAAAATACCTCATTAACTTTTCATCTGAGTCAGAACAGCAGTTACCTAAAATCTTAGCAACCTTCAATTGTTTTATTTGTTGTGTAAATGGTTTAATCAGGGATCCATCTGGCAAGAGAACTTTGAAAACTGAAGGCAGTTTATTTCCTTTATGCCACAGCTCCTGCAGTTTCAGATAAAGCTCTAGTCTTCATGTGTTTAGCACTTACTTCCTTGCTCTCCTCTGGCAGCTCTAGAAAGAGCCACGAGTAAATCACTTTCTTTGGGAGTCTGAGGAAAGAGGAAAGAAAGTAAGGCAGGTGAGAGTTTTTGAGACTAACTATATCCTGTGAATGCTTCTAGACAGCTCCATGTCTGCATTTCTGTGGAGCTAAACCTTAAAAACAAGTTCTAGCTCAGAGAGATCACAGGGATAAGGATATTTAGGGTCACCTGAGCCTAATGCTGAGACAGCCGAGCTGAACTTGTACCCACAGCAGCCAGATGGGGGGGAAAGTGTGAATCACCTGGATGGAGATGGTCTACAGTGTGGGTTTTTTTGTTTGTTTGTTCACTCATATTTATTTGCTCATTTTTTAAAGCATGTCCTTGTGCTGTCCAACCTTCTTGCTGCTCTTGCTTCTCACTCATGGGATCCCACGCATGTCTTGGGCATTCTTGAATGCGGAGAGTGGAGCTGAGCTACCAGTGAAGGATCTCACCCTGTGTCCTCCTCTGTGACCTTCATACTCCTGGCAGTGGCAGTAGGGCAGGGAGCCTGTGGGTTGCCTTGGGGTGCCATGGGCCTGGCAGCCACAGAGCTGGCCCCTGAAAGCATGCAGGTTGCTGATTTTCTTGTCCCTATTATAACTGCCTAAGAATTAATTACTGCTACCAATAGTGAGCCTGGTACAATTGCATGATATCAGCAAATTATCACAAATTTTTATTTGGTGTTTTATTCTGTCACTGCAGAAAGGAAGTAGAAGGCATCTGTTGAGGGGGATTTCCCAAAAGAGCAAGCTAGAGGTGAAGTGGAAAAGGGAGTTTTTTAATAAACATCCCTGTATAAAAGTTTAGCTGACTAGATGGGATTTTAGCTCTGTGTGATACTCAGCATTTTTGGGCATGATGCCAAACCTGGCTTGCCTTGTCTAATTGAGTAGGCCTGTTCTGCTCTGCTGAAAGCTTTGGAAAGACTGCCCCAGTTGGGGGTACTGAAGGCTTTTAGAATCGAGGCCCTTGTAATTACTGTGTGTACCAGTTTCCCTTGTCTACTGGGTGTTCAACCAGCTCAAAATGGTACTTTTTGAGAAGGCAGAGGTTTCTTCCATAATACAAATAGGCCAGCCTTTCCTTTCCTTTTTCTTTTTCTTTTTTTTTTTTTTTTTCTTCT